>JAOXNO010000033.1:28101612-28132021 GCA_028565335.1 Limnodromus scolopaceus
TTTTTTTTTTTTTTTTTTTTTTTTTTTTCTTACTGTACAATTGTTTAAGACCAGGTTGACTGCTACATGTGTTCCCAAGCAGGAAAAGGTGATAAAGCTGTTTGTTGCATTAAAATTTGTACCAGAATGATATAATCACAGTCATAGAATACAGTACGCTATATAACTGTCTTCACTGCTTTTCCTCATTTATCTTCTTTTTCCTGAAGCTTCCTGCAGCTTAAATGATAATGGAAAAAGGTCAAATAACTGATTAAGTAATGATGTTACAAATAAGAACCTTTACTCTGTTTTTAGACATAATAGTTTGAAATTAGTGAAGTAAATGTCAAAGGCACGTATCTTTGGCACTTCTAATTGATTACTGGTTGTTCACTGTGGAAGTTGTGGATCACCACTGTGTTTTAGGAGGGCGTAGTGGTGAGAACAATATACTACAAAAATTGGCAGATGACAGGCTTTGTGGAACGGCATCCTCAAGTTTCAACTGAGATACATCATGTTATGTGCTTCTGTTAATTTACTCTTGTGCTACATTGTTTTCCATCATGCCTGCCATAATACTGCATAAATCATGTGTTATGATGTGAGATATCATTGGGTTAAAAAAAAAAAAAGCAAGCTATGTCTATATATTTGAGTACTGTGTCCAGTTCTGTGTCCCCCAGTTCAAGGACAGGGAACTACTGGAAAGAGTCCAGCAGAGGGCTATGAAGATGATCTAAGGAACGGGGTACCTCTTTTATGACGAAAGGCTGAGACACCTGGGTCTGTTTAGCCTGGAGAAGAGAAGACTGAGAGGAGATCTTATTTGTCAATGCTTATAAATATCTAAAGGGGTGAGCGTCAAGAGGATGGGGTCAGGCTCTTCTCAGCAGTGCATGGTGACAGGACAAGGGGCAACAGGCAGAAACTGGAACGCAGGAAATTCCATCTGAACATACTGAAAAACTTTACTTTGAGGATGACAGAGCACTGGAACAAGCTGCCCAGAGAGGTTGTGGAGTCTCCTTCTCTGGAGATATTAAAAACTTGCCTGTTTGCCTTCCCATTCAGCCTGCTCTAGGTGACCCTGCTTTGGCAGAGGGGTTGGACTAGATGATCTCTGGAAGTCGCTTCCAACCCCTACAATTCTGTGATTCTGTGATCTGAAAATTTATGTTTAGTAAGAATGCTTATCTTAAAAGTATGCAGAAAATGTGTTTCAATGGATGAGAGTTACAGTAGCAGCACTAATGATGAACTTGTTTGGAAATCTAATGTTTTCCTCACCATTTGTGTCTTAGGTCCCATTTAGAGTAGTAGAAAGTCAACTACCTCAGTCTTGTTTACTAATTAATTTTCTTGGCAGATAATTACCTTTTTTCCTGACATTTACATTTTTTTTCCTGACATCTACAATAGACTATTTCCACTGTTTCAAGAACTCCCATGGAATTCACTCGTAAAACTGTATAAATCCTCCAGAATGTATAAAACAAGTATATAAATGAATGTTGTAACTTCTTAATTATTAAGAAAACCACAGTCTATTAGTTTTAGTTTGATGTAATTAAGTATAGAGGTTTCTGTACATAAAGCTCAATTAGAACTGAAATGTTTGGGACACTAAAAAGTTGAGCTGAAGGAAATGATACTGATTAGATTACTGTTTAGAACCTGGTTTGCTGAGGTCTTCATCTATGGCAGGGTCTTTACCATTGTAGCATAAATAATAGTGAAATTGTGCTTTTGGTTTTTACTGTACAGTTTCATTCATTATTTCACTTTATTGAAACAATTCAGGATACTGACTAAAATATATCAGGATTTTAGAAACAGTAATTTGTTGGACGATGTAGATGAGAGGTAATGATCTTTAGCTTCTTTAGATTTTTCCTAATTGAAATAAAGTAAAACTACTTTGAAAAAAGTAATCATTATCTACAGTGCTTTAATATTCCTGGCCACGTTTTATTTATTTGTTTATTTTTAATAGATGTATCCAGGCATCAGAATTATCTTGATAAAATTGCTATTGTGTTCCTAGTTAATTTATGGTAATGTTTTTCTGTTTGGTTGGGTTTTTTTTATTAATATATTTTTAGATCATAAAAGGTGGCAAGTAAGAGGAGTGTTTCAAAGAGATCAATACAATTACTCTAGGACCTGGCAGCTATAACCAAGCTCCTACAATGGAGTTGTCTAGAAATAGCAAAAAGCAGAGAGAGTCTAAAGAGCATAGTCAGCTGGTATGCTAATTTTAAATGTCTATGTAATGTTCAGCAATATGATTGATCATTTTTAAAAAAAGAAATTAATATTTGTGATAATATTTTTATAATGCTAATATTCTGCAAAGCTAGGCTGAGCCATGCCAAGTGCAAAAATGATTGAACATTTGCACAATCAAGCATGTGTCCATAGCAAGCAAAACCTGCTTTTTTTTTTTTTTTTCAAACCAGTTCTTTAAGTTACTGAAAGGTACTTTGCTTTGTATGTCATCTGTAACCCAACGAAATCTGAACGAAATCTGGCCATTAATATTAATTTATAAAGAAGTTTTGGAACTTTGTAGAGAAATTGATTTTTGGGGGTTTAATTTGTATTAGATATGGAAGCTAAATGAGTGGCTGAGTTTTTTCTCATTATTAATGAGTAGGGCAAGGTTACTGGTACCCTCTAGTGGTTACAAATGCCCTAATGCTGTTAGGCATTCTTGAATGATGGAGAAGCCAGAAGGTACTGTTGCCATCTTTCAGTTGGCTTAGGTGGATATTAGAAATGCAATTAGCCATACCCCTCCACAATTTAATAGGTTTATGCTTGTGTAACAATGTGACTAAAGGTGACACAGGTAACTAAAATTGATGTCATTTGCCTGTGCATGTAATGTTATGAAGTTACCATTGCTGTGGGATTACCTATTGGTTCTGTAGTATTCTGAGATCTTGCACCTCCTACTGTAAAGTGAAATTGTGTGGTTTTTTGGTGTGTTGTGTTGTGGTTTGTGTGTGTGTGTTGGTTTTTTTAAGTGTAGGGCATTTGGCTACTTCAGGGATACCCATTTTCAGTCTATTCCCTCTATTCCTTCTCCTGGTCAGACTTTTGCATATGAAGAAGCTGAGGATGACACTCTTATAAAACAGTACCCACCTCAGAGACACAACACTGGGTCCAGCTTACACTACTTGAAAGTAACTTTTAATGACTCCCACATCACTGAACATAAAACAATAAAATAATGTGGTGACTTGGGTTTTTAAATAAAAACACCCAACCAACCATGTCCCACCCCCTTCCCCCCAACAACAACAGATTTTCCTGTTCTATTTTCTTCTAGAATAGCAAAAACAGAACTGTTGCCACTAGGTTTCTGACTATGTAAGATGTTTCTGGATGGTATTGATGCAAGTCTAATGAATCTAATTATGTAGTACCTGCTTCACTACTTTAGCTAAAAGCCTAGAAAAAACCCTCGTACCTCTGAGAGTTATCATTCCCTTTTCTGCTTGGACCAAGAGGTAATGTAATAACAGCAAACAATACCAGAGAGACTTAGTATGTAGAGGCTGCAAGAAACCTACTTATACTTTTTTTTACAGTCACTACTTGATGAGAATATTGTAAGAAAATTTATTTAAAGAATTCAGGAATGTCTGAGACACCTGTGGAATCACATACTGAAATCCATTCATGAAATACTAGAACTTCAAGGGTTTTCTGCAATAGTCCCCCTGTATCTTAGAAAGCACTGTCAAAGAACTGTTTAAAAGAGAATTTATGTTTCATATGTATAATACATAAACATATATATTTATTTATATTTCTCCTATTATGAAGGGAGTAAAGGGGGGAAAATTCTCTTTCCTTGGGAATTTTTTGTGACCTACAGTTAGGAAAAATATGTTGCCAAAACCCAGGAAATTTATCTGGAATATTTGCAGGTAAAATTTAAAAAGTAACAAAGATGTATTTTTAAGGTAGCACTCAAGATATGTACTATATTAGAATTGCATTCTTTAAATACAGTTGCTTTTTATGATTTAAAAAAAATAAAAATCAGACATACTTGAATACTTTGAATCGGTTTTCTCATAGTTTTGTTATTTTAGGAAAGTAATGACTTAAAAAGTAACGAGCTTAGTTCTTCTGTGTTTTCAGAATCTTAATAAGTTGTATTATTTGTAATTATTCTCAAATATGTTAGACATTACAGTAAAATCTGGCAACTTTAATATTAAAAAATTGAGTCCCAAATCTAAAGCATCTGGCAAAGAAATCTGCCTGGTGAGTAGTTGTTATGACTGATAGGTTTTTGGCTGTGGTATTTTTATTTCCTGTTTATAACATTTATCTCCTCATCATTCTTGGCATTTTCACCTTTAGTTAAAAGGGTATCATTGTAGGTCAGGCTAGTGATATATTACTGTGTTTTTCAAAAGGTGCTTGGGATTTAATTATGTGACTCCCACTAACAGAATAGTTGACAGATCTAGATCAGTATGTGACAAAAGAAGGTAATTTCAAAGTTTGGAGTAGAAATAAAGTGGTAATCTACAAAGTCTTTTTGTACCGTTTGTATTTTTTACTTCGAGCACAATTTGTTGCTTATTCACAGAATTATTTATGTTTTTAAAAATTTTTAGACCGTTAAAACACTTTTAGAGCTGAAAGCCTCTAAATCTGTTATTAAATCTACATTGGAAAAAAAAATGCTCTTTTAATTATGAGATAACTTCTACAGATTAGCAGTTCTACTTTAAAACTGTGCCAAGAAATGACAGATTCAAATTCTGTAAGCTGTGTTCTGATGTGAGATATGACTTTTTCAATATTGTAATAAACAGCGTGTTCTTTAATGTTTCTGTCACATCTTTTGAAACAAATTGCAAAGATTAACTATGTCTTTCATTTGAAAGGCCTTAATAGCTGTTCACTGTTCCTTATTACAGATGATTCTGAATAGCAACATCAGCTAGATATATCGTTTATGACAAAGAGGAGTCTTGAGCAGTACTAATTGCATAGAGTGAATTATAGTTCATAATTAACGAAAATGAAAAAGAGAATAATAAATTACTTCTTTTCGGTTACTATTTTCCCTTGTAATTATTTTTCCAATGAATGCATTAGGGGGCAGCAAAGTCATGTAGTGATCCAGTTTGCAAACATCTCTAAGTACTTCATACTAGCCCTTCAGTATTCAGCATTTTTGTTAGGAAACACATTTTCTGTGAATAACTCAAACACTGTTGCATCATCTTTTCTAGACACTGAATAAGCAAAATGAATATTCTACAAGTGATTGTATGTAGAATCTGTGTAATTATCTGTAATTATTGTAGTTATACAAAAGGAGAACTAAGGCAAGGAGATTAAATCGTATACTGAAAAAGTGTTAGGGAATATGGGTTTCAATCCAAACTAAGCTTCTGACTTCTAGATTTGGATGATTTCAAGTAGTGTTTTAGCTACCTGTATGCTTTATATTTTAGGAAAAAAAGACAAAAGGTCAAGAAAACTCATAGAATGTACAACTGCATTTTTTTATTATTAAAATTTTGTATTTCTTTTACATAACTTACTCAAACAATTTTTGAATTCTAGATATAACTGGTGGTGTTAAAAGATAGCTTTTCATGAGAATTTAAAATGTTTTTGTGTTTTAAGGAATGTTGACCATTTCATCACTGTTAAAAATCTAACAACTGGAGTATTTTGTTCTCTATTCTTGCGTGAGTGCACAAGAATTTCAGAACTCTTTGCATCCATACAGCACTCTCTGCCAAATTCCTTTATAAATACCAATTATTACTGTTGTTATAGAAGAAATAATACTAAATACAGGTACAATAGAGCTTAAAGAAACTGTGTAAGAAGAGCAGAAAACTTCTGTAGATCTGGGGTCCTAGAGACTGTAATATATCTTGATCTTTCACTATGACAGCTTTAATTTAATAAGACTCATAGTATTTAAACAAAGTTGGCTACTTATGAGGTAGTTATCCTACGTAAAAGGATAAAAAAAATCATAAAGCTCTTTAAGGACTTTAATTTGCCTACTGTATTCATATCTCAAATCTGTTTGAAAAAAATAAGACTTTTGTTTCTGTCTGTTAGGGAAAATAATGAACGCCTTCGTGGGCAAAAATAAGCATCTTTCAAGACTGTTATTATTCGTTTCTGTTTAAGTAGCTGACCTATAGCAATAGCGAAGTGCATGAGTGGCTCAGTAGTCTTCTGAGTACAGTCCTTACTGTAGATTATCTTAGCAGTCATTGCCATATCTCTAACTACCGTTCTTTCTTATAAATATGTTATAGAAATGTTGTTGTATGCTCCTGCTCAGTTTTGATTTGTCTGTGTTTCTTGTCTAGTTCCTCTTGGTTTCTGTTCATAGATGCTTGTGGGTTTGGTTTTTTTTTTTAATGTCAGATTTAATCGCCCCATTTTAGTTGGTTTTTGGACTTGGTTACAGCATTGAAATATTGGTCACAGACTGAGATCATACTTTTAAAGGAATCAAAACTAAGGCTTAGAATGGTGAATGTTTAAGTGATTCATTGGAGGTTATTAATTCATAAGTTGAACCTTTTGTTCTGTATCTATTTACTTTTAATAAAATATTTTCTTGATATCTTTCTGATTCTGTTATGGGTAGAAATAATCATGCCTGAGTCTTGTCATCCTCCTGCTTATCTTAGAATTGGACAATTTCTCTTTAATTCTAATGACTTGTTTATAAGACTACACTTCATAGCAGAAAACCTACTGCAAGTGCCCATTTCTCTTAATACTTATTACAGGATCAATGGGATCAGTTAATACTCTGTGCGGATATATATGAGCAATAGCAGCCATCAAGTGTATCAGGGACACACACCAACAACATAAAACTAAAGCATTATCATCCTCAGGAGAGAAAGGGCTTTCAAGCACTCTGAAAACAGTTCTGCCTTCTGGGGTTTTTGACAGCGCTTTCTTGTTGGCAAAAATAAATACATTATTACATTTTTATTTGTTTAGTATAAATTTGCTTAATGAAGACGTTACACAAGCTTTAGTAATTTAATGAGTTTTCACAGTTAAAATATAATAGCACAACAAGAAACAACACAAAAGATAGATAAAATAGGTAAGTTCTTAAGTGGATAATAAACTATTTTGGGTGTTCTTTCAGCTCTTGCAACAGTGGTTTTGGCCTTGTCTTTTTCCTGGAGAAGTGATGGAGTACATGTAGTAATTGCCGGGGTGAATTTTTTTTTTTTTTTTTTTTTGACACAATGACTCTTTTTTGGTTAGAGCCCCCTCATTGTGCCTCAAAGCTCAATCCACTCATCTAAGGTTCCTCAAGTTGCTGTGGTTTTTTTACTATGGGTAAATATTTTGGATAAGCAATGAATTCCCAAAGCGTGTTTTCACTGTCAAATGAACATAGGCCTCAGTTCAGCAAAACACTTGTATGTTAACAGTTAAATGTTATTTTACTACTGTTTTACAACTGTTGCATTTGATTGCAGTAATCCTGCTTACATATTTTAAGCTATGGACATAGTCAAGTGCTTTAGTGGATTGGTGCCCACATGTAATGCCAAGGAAGAGCAACAAATTTGCATTATGTGACTGAGCTAGGCCGTCTAATGTGGATGTAGATTGGCAAAGTCTTCAATTAAAAAAAAACCAAAACAAACAAAACCAAATAACACCAAGACATGAAAATCCTATTTTATAATGCCAATATTTTAGCTATTTAAACATATGCGCTCTATCAATATCACAGGGTTAGTTTAAAAAAACCCAGTTGTTCGTTTTCGCTTGCTCTTGTGGTGAGTGTTACCATGCTTTAATAGATTGGCAGTTGCTTTAAAAATGTGTAAGGACTGGTGTACCAGGCTGGGACCTTGGGACCTCTGCAGATTTAGGGCTGCTTGCCCATAAAATATGGTTTGGAGAGAGAGCTGGAGGAAGTGAATAATTCTGTAGCATAAAGCGAGAAAATGGAGTGTTTGAACAGAGCGGCAATATCAAGGGGTCTGTGCTGAGAGGAACTCAGTTAAAATGTTATAGCCCTCGATGGTGTAATTGTGTTAGGGAGTTTGATGTGTTATGCTGGGAAAGATGAAAAATATTGAAATGAGATTGTTTTTAAAAGGTATTTTATTAAAAAAAAAATATATTAAAAACCAAACCCTTGACAATTGTTATGATAGAGGTTAGTGAGGTGGCCATAAAGACTACATAAGCACTGTATGCTTTTAATACATCTGCATACATCTTCAGGCAACTGGATCTCAGGTCTTACTCAAGCTTTCATCAATGCATATAAAGTTTCAGGTAGTATTTCAGAATATGAAAAAAACCCATCCTTTTAAAACAGCATGTGTAATCAGCCTAAATCTGCTTTACAGAGTTGGGAATTCAAACTAAAGTGTACTGCTGGAGTCTGACACTGATATATTAGCTAATGTTGGTAACACACTGGGAAATACCTGTGTGCTGTAACACTGGAAGGCAGTCCATTAGTGCCTGAATTAATGCACTCAGGGACTTTTAATTCTTCACAGAATCTATTTCCATATTTAATTACGGGAAAGTCACAGAAAAAAGTTACAAAGCACCTTCTTCATCCATTTCATTGTCAACGGGAGTGGCGATTAGTAATTCTTCTTCAAGTTATATTGCAGTGTTCACTTAAAATAATGCAGCTCCTTGCTGAGTTTGCTCCAATTAAGCCATATTTTATTTGCTAATGACTTACCAAGTTGACAATGACCTTGAAGTTGGTATTGTCAACACTTCTTGGCATAAAGAGCTAAATGATTTAGAGTTATTACGAGTGCATCAATTTATTCTTCAGTCTTTGTCAGTATTTTTAAAAAGCTTTTTAATTCCATTACATATACGATACTTTACCTGAATAATATACAGGTTAGCAAGTTAAGTAACGGTCCATTTATATGGCTTTTACTGTGGATTTTAAAGACTGAATACATAAGACAACACTTTTATTGCTTTTGACTTTGAAAAAGTGTACTAAACTGGGTCATCCTTACAATTGAGTAGTTTTAATCATTACAAATGCAATTTATTACTGTAACATTTCTGTTGGCTATAAGTCACTTATATAAATGCATTTATAAATATTTAGATATTGAATTTCACTGTTTCAGAAGTTATACTTTACTGTGGTCTAACTTATTTCACTGTATGTTAAAAAAGGCTGCTAGTGTAATTGAACAGAGTTAAATGTTAATTCTTTATGAATGCTTCTTGGTAATATAATTACATTTATATACTTTAGAACCTCATAGTTACAGTTTAGTAAAACCACAAAAAGCCTATGCCTTTACGTGTAATTTACAGTGGGCTAGTTCGAGCATTTTAGGCAATCACAATATTTGGCACGAATGAATGCAGTAATGAACTCTTTTTATCACTAAAAATATTCCCAAACTTCTCAATTTGTTCTTTTTATCATTTATGCTTTTGGAAGCTGATGTTGCATGTCCAGATGCATAGATAATCATACTGCCAATTCATTAACATTATTTGCTGTGAACTATCATTAGTTCCTGGTGGGTTTTTTTGTTGTTTGTTTGTTTGTTTGTTTTAAAAAAATCAACAAAACCAAAAAACACTCAAACCTTAGTGTCTTCAGAAAAAAGTAGATATTACTAATTTAAAAGATACTCTATGTTAAGTTTCATGTTCTAATTTGATGTATTCGGATCGTATTATATTTTACTTGTTAAGAATATCATTCAATATGCTGAAAATACTACTTACTCCATGCCGTTTTAAAAACTACCATCTTTCCTCAAGCAGATATTAGGAATGTAGTCCTTTTGTTTTGCCTTGAAGAATTGAGTTACTATGCCATAAAAATTGACTTTAATGGAGTTGTTGTTATGTGCATATACCGTAACTGAGAAACCATATGATCTAATTACTGTAAACCGTTTCTTTCTTAACTCTAAATCTGTGTTCTCAGTTTCTGCATCATGCCTAATAAAATATTATATAGGCTTTGGGCTGTTCAATCTAGAAATTGTGACGTGCCTAGGATCCTTTGAATAATGAAATGCTGAATAATAGTGTGCATATATATATAGCTTCCTAGGGAGCAGGAAGCACAGATTTCAATTCAAGATACTCAATCTTGTATATAAGTTTAATTACATTACATAATACAAATAATTATTTCTTTGTGTTAAAAATGTCTTTAACATTGCTTTTTGAACTTACAGCAAATAGAGTAAATTGTGCTGAACATTCTTCTGTAGATGTTAGAATATGGCTAGAAATGCCAGTGATCTGACTAGATGATGTATTTCTATAACAAAGTTCTCTTTCATATCATTTTTATTTGGAAACATATGTTCATTTGAATTAGCAAGGGACTGGAATAAATATTTTTTTCTTAAGACTACATAGCGTGACTAGTGTTTTAAAAGCAGAGATCGCTTCTAATGTTTTGTTTAAGGTTTCCATTTTTCATCAGAAAATCTTCAGTGTAGTCAGCTGTAGTATTTGAAGTTGCTCATAATTTTGAAGTGTTCTTCAGTCATATAAGGCTCACTACTCTGCAAGAAGGGTATATCTACAAAAAAAGCAACATAAATGCGTAAAATGAGGGAATGACTGACTTTTTTGTTTGTTTTTGGTATTAGTTTGGATTTTATACCTCATGGAAAGACATACTTTTCATTATCACAGAAACGAATAGTATGGTATTAAAAATGTGTAATATATGATTCTAAATGTACTTCTCCTGTTCTGTGTACAGTTCGTTTACTTGTCAATTGTTGTCCCCAGGAAAAGAGAAGCAAAAATGTACAAATTAAATAATCTCACAGTAAAATGACAATCTGCACATTTGATTCTCCTTAACAGGCCTCTATATTTTTACAGTTTATTATTAGTAATTTAATCTCATTCCTCTAGAGACACAAACTGATTCTCATTTTTTTTAGAGCTCACATCCCTCTGGGTGGAATTCAGTTCAGAGTTAATTTCATGTTTTTAGCTGCCAGATAAATTATGTCTAATTGATATAAGGCTGCTACCTGCTCAATGTTTTCTCATATCATAAAGGATATGTTGGAAATCAGGGCCATCCAGCTCCTGAAGACCTCCACCAATGTTGTTAGAATGTACAAGACATTTCCTGCTGTGCCAAGGTTTTTTTCCATTAATAATAATATCATGCTATTCCTTTATTAGTATCAAAATAAAAGATAGGTAATTCCACAAAATTAACTATATAAAAAAATTCAATATGCTTATTCGTATTACAGACTTCAAAATAAATTAGATTTCTAAAGGATCTAATTTGTCACAATTTAAACTAGTTTTGAGAAGTCCAGTCTGTACATATCTGGACAATAATAACTTTTTTTTTTCCTATTGTGCATAAACCAGTAGTAAATAGTGCCTTACAGAGCCACTTGATGGTGCTGTCACCCTTTTACTCTGAAAATTCAGTTTAGCTCTCATGCTTCCTTTATATTAATGAGCATCTTAAAATATTTTATATGGTGAAGGAGAAGGAATTGTCTAAACAAGGAAAAGACTATTGTTTTCCTTTCATTTTCTTTTTTTTTTTCCCCCTTTGTTCCCAGGAAAAGGTAACATGTTAAAAAAAAGAAATCTATAAGCCCATTAATTTTTATCGTGAGAACTTACACACTGGGTATAGAGATAATACATGTGTCAAAAAGGAATCTAATCTGAGAAAGACATTAACTGGTATTTTCAGGATTTTGAAGTTATTTATGCATAATGAAGGAAAAATATGACAGTTGATTTTCTGAGATGGGATTGACTTCAGTGCTAAAATTATTGAATTACAAAAACATGCATGATTATCCTGCATCCACATTCTGTTAATGGTAGCAAAGGTGTGGTTTTTTTTTTTTTTTTTTTTTCTTCCCAAAATAAAAGAAAGATAATGCTCCTTGAACAGAAGCTGAGTATGGATGGCCAATCTTATTCCTAGTTTGTGTGTTTGAGAATGTTCTCTCTGTGGTCAATGTGTCAGATTTGTTAGAAATCCTGTAAAAATTATATTGATGGGTTTCGAATTAGTGAGTGAAATTTTAGGTATATAATGTATTTGCTGAACTGGTTGTTTCCTGATCTTGAAAGATACATTCAGTCTACAGGCCATGTTAATTCAGTTCTTGTGTGGTGACTTTTTTTTGGCATGTTTTTAATTCTTTAAGCAAGTGATAATCCAATTGGGAGAATAATTTTGAGAAGGTGGGATAATATGTCTGTGAGGTATTTTTCATTGCTGTTTCTTTGTACCACTCTAGTAAAAACAACTTTTACCAGGGAACATGCATATCCTGGTTAGTTCTTCATTAGGAGCCTCTGACTTTTTTTATTTTGATTTTTTTTTTTTTTGTTATAAAAGTGGTTTTATTTTTGAGTTGAGGGTTTGCACTGAACTTTCTGAATTAAAGTACTCTACCTAATGATTTTCATGCTAACATCTATAAACTCTGCTATGGATTCCAATAGTTTGCTGTTTGTGGTTTTTTGCATGATTTTAATTAATGCAGCATGACCTTTTATAGTCTAGATTGAATTTCATGTATACACATATGTAGAGTTGAACATGCAGCTAAAAAATTAGTAATGAAGTGAAAGCCAATGTTTGTACAGACCTTTGGGTCAAAGTAGATGTGTCCTATCCAGCTTAGTACATTTCTTTCAGCTATTTACAACTCATGACTACTTTTATAAATGTATTCATGTTGGAAACCAGCAACTAAGTTACGCCCTAACTTGGGGATGGGGAGAAGTATGACACAAACACATAGTAGAACAAAATGACGCTATATGAACATAAAATTTGAATTTTTTTTTACATACCTCACATTAAATGGAACTGTTGCTTCTAGTCTAACTTCCTTAAAAACTGTTGAATGGAACATAACTGGATGTGTGTTTGACAACTTGAAAGATGAATATGTAGATGCAGAAAGTATAATTGGACAGATGAGTGGTCCGTTGAGCAGGATTGTAGTGCTGAGGTGTGTAACTGCTTGATGTGGACAATGATAACCTGAATTTTGTTACATTTGCCACTTCTATGTATTCTGGTCCATATAGCTTAAAGCTAGATTGTTAATCAGTACTTTCTTTTCCATAGCAATCATCGCTGCATCTCTGGGAGAGATGTCTGTGCTCTGCTTGATGTGTTATGTACAAATTAAGAAGTTCTGTATAGGAATTAAAATGAAAAGTCTAACTTGAATATGTAAGAAAACACTTTTAAAAAGTTGTTTCTACAGTGAAATACGCTCTGAAATCAGAAGATGCCTTCCTGCTGGAGTGCATTGGAGTTGTAAATCTTCAATGCTCTCTTAGACCATAACTGAAGTTATTGTTCTCTGTAGTTTCAGCATTACCCATCACAATGTCATTAGTGAAACAAACTGATGTTATTAAATAATTGTTAGTTTCACAACTGCTATTTGTAAAGAAGAGTGAGAATGAGGGGGTTGAAGGTGGAGTTCATGCGAGTGAGAAAATGAGGTGAAGACCTGCTTGGAGGCCTTTGGAATGTAATAAAATTAAAACACTGCATGGTTTATATTGTAATTATGATATATCTAGCAAAAAACCAAAAGAGACAACCCTATCTATAAGATTTGCCTCAAGCATGTAAGTAAAGTTTATACTTTATTTTTGGCTGGTAGCTATTATATATTTTTGCAGTGCTTTGTAGATAAAGCAAAAATGTGGCCAAAAAATTGGAAAATTCTTCAACTTAAATTTTTTTTTTTTCCTTTCCTTTACATTAGGATGTTATTTATTCTGAACTGAACTATAGAGGAATACATTTTAGTAATTTAATTGGAAAATGCTGTGAGTTTAAATTTCAAGAAGGACCAGGACCTGGGCAATATGACGTAACTCAGAAAATAATAATTTTGGAATAAATGTGTAAAAAAGATAAAATATGTTTATTGTTTAGAATTATTATGGGGTTTTTTTTGTTTTATATGCATTGTGCTAAAATATTTTTATTGTCTTGCAATTTTAGCTTTTCTGTTTGCTGCAGGCTCATTTGCGGTTCCTGAAATCTTATACTTCATGAAGATTTTCTTTTCAGATATGTGGATATTTCTGCTTGTTTCACTGGAAACGTAATCCTTACATTTATTAATTTTGCTGCGGTTTCAGTGCAGTGAACACATTTTAAAGGTTTATTTTACTGAGAGCCAATTTGCTTTATACTTGATGGCTTGTAAAAAATATGATCTACTTTCAGTACCGTGGTTGAGCTTTTGACTCATCCAAGCTGGTCTTCTGCCACACTTGATAGCCTTTTTGTATATTAGAATTTTCTTTGGGGGAAGTGTTCCTGAATATCAATCAGCTCAGCTCTCCTGAGGCCCTTGGCCATTCACAGCCATGCCCTGCGGGATACAGTCAAGCGGATCCCTGAGCAAGTCAGAGCTAGGAGAGGTGCTCTGCCAGGCTAGTTAGTGATGAAAAAAGACAAATTCTTTGGGGACGTGAAGGTGAAAGTGGTGATGGAATTTAAGATCCTGAGAGAAGTATGCATGGCAAACAGTATAATTAATCTTTATTTAACTAATCCTTAATTTAGCCCCTTCTCTTGATTTCCAAATGGTTCATTGTAAAAAAGGGTGTAGGGATTTATTTTTCCTAGTTGAGCTTATAACCTCGTGTTAAGAGGAAGACATCTCTCTTGTGTCTGTAACTTCCTGTAGAGGTGCTCATTAAAATACTGTAGACTATATTTCTACCAGTACACAAGTGCTCGTTAAGATACTAGAAAATGTGTGTATGACCATTACTTCCTCCTCTGTGTGTCCTATGAGTATAAATGACCAGATTTAATTTCTTTTAAAAACAGCAACAAGAAGTCATCTTAAGTTTTCAGATTGCATATCCTATTCTCAAACTTAGTGTGAAACAGGAAGTTAGTATCAAAAGTTTGGGAAAGACAAGATTTTTAGACTCTCTTCCAGTGACTCTGCTGGCTGGTTTAAGAAGCAATACGATCAATATGCTGCCTGATGTAAATTGTATTTGTAGGCAAGTAACAATCTGCTATAAAAGTCACTTAAGCATGTAACTCTGGCCTGTAAATTCCAAGCCTATGACTTTAGAGCATTGCCAGTTTGTATCTTTGTGATTCTGATCTTAAATGCCTAAACGCCTATTCCTGGTATAGGCTCTTAAGCCTTGTAGGTGCTTTTGGTTTTGTAATGTTAGTTAAGTGTTGAGGTTTGTGCCTGAATAGATGGGTTTCTACATGAATTTCAGAGGCCTGGGTCTATGGAACTTCTGAATAAAGATAAAAATAACGGTTATTTATGCCCCTATACTTAAGTAATCAACTGATTGGGGCCCAAGTTTTCAGACTACAGGTGTAAATTCATTAGAACTTGAAGAGACAATTTTTTTAAAAATAAGCTTCAGCATGCGCTATCTGTAGCCTGGTTGGTCTTAATTTGCTATGGAAGCATCCGTCACAGTTTAAATCCTTTTCAGTGTCTTCATCAGACTTATTGGAATGTCATTTGAAGTAGTCATAAAAACTATTTCTGTATTTAAAGTGGTTTCCTTTGAAGTATTTTTCCTAAAATTAATCATAAAGGGGCTCTCTAGAGAGTTGCTGTTAGCAAGAGAATTTTCAAAATTTGTGATATAGATAGGTCTATTTTGGCTAATTTCAGTGTTAAGTCTCATAATTAAGAGTTAAAGTATCATAACTCACTTGAAGCTTTGTTTTACATGTGTTAGGATATCATATCTCCAAAATTGTATGTTCTCTTTTCTGTATGCTTTTTTTTTTTTCCATTGAGTGGTTGTTAGAGTCATCCTGTGATAACTGCATGATTTTGCCATTATTGAAACATGATTTGTGTTGCTTCTTTGGGTTTACAGCATAATTGTACAATGTTTTGGGACCCCTCCCATTAGTGAGTAATCTAGGCTTTCATGAGTTATTGCAAACATCAGCTGTTTGTAATAGGAGAATAGGCTTTCAATAAATGTATTTAGATAAGCATTTAAAAATGAAGACTCATAAATCTTTCCCTTCTAAAGGGAAACTTCACTGCATTATGAAAACGTCAACAACAAAAAAGAAGGCAAGAAAAAATATGACCTCTTCATCCAATGGTACCATGTAGTAGTAGAATAGGAAGAAAAGGAGGTAATGGCATTTCAGCTTTTTCCTTCTATTTGAAAACTAATTTATACCTGGATTTCAGGTGTAAAACTTTTATATGCAGAATGAAAAAAACCCCGCAATTTATATTGTAAATGAAAAAAACCTACTGAAGAATGAAAATTCATGAGAACTCCCGCCCCCAGTGTAAATCTTGTGAAATAATTTAGGAGTGTAAGCTCTTTATACTTTGTAGAAATTGTGTAGCTGAGTATTTTCAACTGCTTTTGAAATGGGATGTCAAAATTTAAATCAAATGACTCGCAATCATAATTTCTCTCAGAATTCATCAGGATTCAATAAATATACATCAAAACATAGAATAAATTACCTGTGCCATTGTTTTTGTTTAAAGTATATTTTAAAAGGAATAAACTGAGTGTTTCAGATTTTTATACAACATGGCAAAATTTTGGAGCCTTTAGGCATGCATGCAGAGAGAAGGTTTAAGCTACAGGGAATTGCTTTAACTTCTATATATTTTTATTATGAAAAAATGCTTTCTTTTTACATTTGCTATATATATATGCTTTCTATATATTTCTGTATCTCTAGCAAAATGTTTGAGGTGTGAACTCTTTTGTCATTGTACGTTTTTAGTTTTTCTGCTTTCATTAGTGTCACTATAAAGAATTGTAAGGTAAATGGGATAGTTACTGCCAGTTTGAGCTGATAAGTAACAGAAGAACACAAAGCATCGTTTTTCAAAGTTGTGAGCACTAGAACTAACTAATTGGATTTTCATTAAGCAAGTAACTGCCATTACTGGATCAAAGGACAGAAACGTTTATAGTTTTGAAAGAAAGTTGCAAATAATTTTGTGCATGTGAAAAATTTTGTTAAAATTCAAGGAACTTAAACTCAATTCAAGATATGGGACTTCTGAATTCTGAAAATCTTTGTATGTAGATGCAAAGCTGAGAAAAAAAAATACTATTTTTATCACACAGTCTTTTAACTGAAGGCTATTATAACTAAGACTGTTGTATCACTGTACAGATAATCCTGAAACTATTTGTGTTAGCCTAGCATAAACTTGCAAAAGCTGTCTGATGAGTTCTCTTGAAATAATGAGATTGTCTTGCAAATGTTTACCAGAACCATGGTTTCTTATTTGGAATATTCTCAGGTGATAACTAATGAGGAAGTTAATACCTTATCTCACGCAAAGGCCAAAGGACCAAGCAGTGACATGAATGGGTGGAACTGCATTAGTGGGAGGCAGCTGTTCTCTTGGCATATGATCAGACGTGTGCCATGTTAAGAGGTCTAAATGTGAGATTGTATCTTCTTAGCTCTCTTATGCTTTATCCCTTAACTCCTAATAAACTAGTTTCTACCTTAAGTGTGTAAAGCTGCCTTTGACATAAGAGGAATACAGAAACAATGACATAAATGGATACATTCAAGGGCGTATAAGAGTTGAGAGGACCTAGCACTCCTTTTACTGAGGAAGAAGCAATGCAGAAATCTAGATAGATTCAGGAAGGATGGGGAAAATGGTGTTTGTAGGCAGGAAGTGATAAAAAAGGAAGAGATTTGCTTGTTGGTAGAGGCAGAGAATGTAATGTGTTTTTTCTGTCTGGCTTTAAAGTTCAATAAAGAGTTGATGAATGAATGATAAATGTTGCTTCCTATTTTCAAATTATGTGAAATGTCTGATGACAATATTCTCTTCAGGTTAAGTGCTAATGCATAAAAATTTTATTATAAAAATAAAATTATCAGATAAAAAAGGAGTGTTAAGTGACAAAGCTGACAGTCCATCCAAGTATTTTAAGTTGATTAACAGGGTGTTGTAACTACCTTGGAGATCTCAGCTCTTTAAGTTATGGAAAGAAGAGCTGACCATGTGAAAAACATAATTTTGTCCTTACTTAGGATGATACACAGTTAAAGGGTGTGTGTGGGAAATACTCATGTGAACAGTTAGCTGAACTCAGCCTTGTGCTTTGGGATTGAATGCAATAACTGGGAACTTTAGTTTTGCAACCAAACTTAACCCTGAGCTTTGGGATTGGATTTCCTCGTGTCCAGGAAAAATTATGTGCTAATATTATTTTCTTCTATTGCAAAGGCATTCATAATATTTACTTTCCTGTGGATCCACAGATTTCTGATGAGACAGGAGCTTACAATGCAGCCTATTCATCAGAGCAATGTCTTTCCACATTACTCTTTTTTCACAAAGCTGGTGAGAGTTTAATGTCAATGAGTCTACAAGTTCTTAGTCAAATTTGGTTGAGTCACTAATAAGTTCAAAATTATTATGAAAGGATGAATTGACTGACTTACCCACAAATGTTACCATGTCCATTGTTTCCTCTAAAGACCGGGCTGCAAATTGTAGTGTTTTTAATCATCAGCTTATTCTAATTTAGATTCATGTTAAAATGTTCAACTGTAACTGAATATTCGTCATAGTGTGCCTTCTGGGAAAGACAAGGGTTCTCTAAATGACCTTATTGAGAGTTTTCATGTCTGAAAACGTTTGGATCTTTTGTTAAGCAGCTCTGCATGTAAAGTACTATGACCTTGGAATTTGTGAAAAAGCTTATAAATTAAAAAGCATGTGTAGGCTGTTCTTAAACTGGGAAATAGGAAAGAAAGCAAGGGCCTCACACCATTTCAGAAAAGAGGAGGAGTTGATCTGAAAATGTGAAGCATCGATCTGCGAACTTTTTAAATTTTACTACATACCCATTTTGAGGTGAAAAGTCCATAAAAATGTTTCTTCAATTATATTAGTATCATTAAGATACTTCATCTTAAGGAAGCTTGGCTCTTAAAGATACTTCTTGTAATAACTTCCACTGATCAAGTGCAAAATAGTATTTTCTTGAATAATTTCCTGGACTTTCTCGCACCGGAGATCCAGATTTCACTTGGTAGTGCTGCTAATATAGCATTAAGAAAAATGAGCACAGCTTGGAGAAGTGCTGTCAGTTTCTTATTTCTTCCTTAATACTGATGACTTTTAGATAGCTTTGTCTGAATACCTTGAAGAATGCCAAGGTTCAACAATCTCTAAACTGAACGTGTGTCAAAATTGCAACATTTTTGTGAAAAAGGGAAATGCATGCCATATAGCTTGTGAGGCACATAAAAGAATTCTTGCTAGCTGCGCTACACAGAGCAGACTTTATCTGGAGTCTGGTGTCACATCAAATGTATTTAGAGTAAAAAATATGGAGACAAGAAGAGTCAGTTTAGAGGAAAATAATGTGACTAATGAGAGATTTGGAGGATGTTCCTAGATAGAAAAAATAAATGAGCTGCATTAGTTAGTGTAAATAACAAAAGGGGACTTACTGTAGTAATTTTCAACTATGCAAAAGCTTGCTAAAGAGAGGCAGGAAATAGTGTGATTTCTAAATCCATCTATAATCAAGATGAGAAGAGAAAAGCTTTGGCCTAGGACAGATTTGTGTAAATGTGCTTCTTTCCAAAGAGCTTGTAAAGGCTTGTAAATTTGATCAATTTCTGTTCTCCATGCAGATTTTGGCTGGATTTTTTTCAGGCTCAGATTTCTGGAAGGTTTGAGTGAATAGATTCTTTTATTTTTGAGAACAAAGAACATTTCAGGTGAGGAGCAATATACTTTGTCAGTAGCCAAAACAAAAGCAAATTCTGACTTCATATTTTATTAGCTCTAATGCCTTAATAGAAGATGATTAAAAACTTGAAGCTTGTTGTCAGTTCTGTTCCCCTTTTGTTACTGTGTTTATGCATATGTATGTATTGAGCTTGCAACATATGCATAGTCCTATGAAATTCAGGATATCCTGAGGTTGGAAATATATTCACTTGCCATACTACGTAAACGAACACTATTGACCCTGTTTTGGAGATATATCTTTTGTTAGCCTGCTAAGTATCAGATTCATTTTCTCAAAATACAATAGTTGAAAAAAAAGTAGTAGCTTTTGGATGTACTGTGTTACTATTTGTGACACAAGCTAATGATCTGCTGTATTCCTCTGGATCTGTGGCAATAGTCATCTTTGAGGGAGGAGGGTAGGAAATGTGTATCAATTATTTTTTTTTTTTTTTTTTTTAAGGGAGTTGAGAATAGAATGTAAGTAAATAAAGCAGTATTTGGACAGAACGTTTTCTTCTCCCCCATCTTACGTCTAACTAGCTGATCACTAACTGCATCCTTTCAACCATCACTTGTTTTCAGATGATGTGTGAACACATGTATCAGAAATTTTTTACATGGTATCTTTTTATCAGTCTTTCTTTTGAAAGCATCTACACATTGCATATATAGGGAAATTAGATTCTGTCCAAAAGACCTTTAAAAAAATGTGATGTTGGGAGGACTGAATTGGTAGGCACCATTAGACTTCTCTGTGCTGTCATCTTTAATATTAACAAAGTAGGAGTGTCTTCTCTGTATGGACTATAAGTTTTTAAAGCTATGCTATACTTTCTTAGTTGTATTTACAAATTTAAACTAAAATGGATGTTATGGATAAAAATAGAACGCTCATTAATGTGTGCCTAACAGCCAGATTTTATTGGAATTGTAAGTCTTTCTCATTAATAAATTGTGGGTTGTCCTCAATAGTCCTCAATAGACAAGTGAGCTAACTGAAAAATACAGAAGTCTCCCTTAGAATGCACTGTACACATGCTATTATGATGATGTTAATACTTGAGTTTCTTTCTAAATGCTAAGGGTGTATTTCTAGATTGTGATAGCTTTTATTTGCCAATGATATTGTGAATAATGCCATGAATACACAATTACTTTGGCTTTGCTACACTTTGCCTATGTTTGGTACCCATCACTCCCAAAGCTTTATTTTGTTTTGCTTGTTACTAACCTCACTAGTCTTAGCTTGTTCTCATAGGATAAATCAGTGAAAGCCTCTGTTATAAATCAATCAACTATATATTGTTAGTTTCATCTTGTATGTAACATTAGTAGCTCTTTGCAAAAGACAATTCTCAGGATCATATGGATTGGAGTTACTGGATCTTGGAGAGCTTCTGTTGCCTCTGGCAAAAGAATGAGGCTGCTTAATCATTTCAGTTCTGGGAACAACAGTAAATCATCTGTGAATTTAAATCTGTTTGATAAGGTAACTTGCACTAGAGTGTCTCTTGACATGTATTAGGCAAAACTGCATTTTGTACCCTCACAGAGTAGGCATAAATTTCCTTACATTTACTAGAAATCATTGCTTAGATGCAAGGTAAGATTTTGAGTGTCACTGACTCATTAGTTGTATATGGATTTTTAAAATATGGATGAAAAAGTAGATTTGATACATATACAAGATTAACAACAACTATTTCTTATTTTGTTCAAAAATAGTGTTGTGACTTAAAAGTTGAGAAGTCTGCTTTTTGTCTTATACTATTGAGAATTAAAAGTTGTTTGGTGTTACCTTTTGTTTGTCGAAACTTTGAGCATTGTTAGTAGGCTATGACTTGGATAAAAATTACATGACTTCTATCAAGTCAAAAATTTACTTTTATTTTTAGCCTAGGATAAGAATGTGACAATAGTCTTTACTTCTCAAATACATTCTATCCTAAAATGCCAGTGCCTCCCTTCTCTGCCTCCCATCCTCCCCTGTATGAATGTATCAAGCCTTGCAAAATGAATGTGCTGGGGTACTGATGTTCAGTTTACAATTAGGAATGTAATGAGGTTACAGGGCATATTAAGGGTTATTCAACAGTTGAGCATGGCAAGGAATTTAAATGTTACCTTCTAGTAAGGTTGTCTTCCTCATTTTTATGAGACCAGCTACTGATGCAATGTATTTGTTTAATGTTATTACAGGACTGGTTTTCTTAAATATATCATTACGTGGTATATCTGTTAAAGAATCTTTCCCAGTGGGTAATTTGCAGCACTTTGTATATTTGCGTTTCCTATATCCTGTTTACTGTAGAGTTACATCAGAAATTAAGTTGGTGGATTCTTTTGTAGTGTTTTGAAAATAAATGAGTTGATTTTAAAAGCAAGAGATACACTTCTCAAAAGCTGTTACCTAAAAATACTCCTTTCTGTTTTTAACTTCACCTATTATTTTATTACTTCTCTATACTTTTGGATAGTGCTGTGACTTTGCTTTGTTGCAGCTGTTTATTAACAATAGCCCGGTGAATCCTGGCAGATGGTAATGTTCTCTGCAGGTTTCACCCCACACTAGCTCAAAGTCATAACTTTTTTCATTATAGGATGGGTTTGGTTTGGGTTTTTTTCTTTCCTTTTTCTCTAGAGAGACTTCCTTATCTGGAGTTTCCCCCCTGCGACGTTTGTTCACTACCTGAATTGATGAACGGTTGGGTTTGCATCAATACTTTGCTCATAAGTAGCTGGCTTTTGTGGTCCCATCACCTTCATGTGAAAATTGGTAGAATGAGTCAAATCCTCATTAGCTTTTGTGTTAATCGTTATTTTTTAAAAATTAAAAAGTCAATAACTTGTAGTCTCTGTGAATGGAATTCACCATAAAAGGTTCCTTCCTGTGCTACTGTCAGATTGTATTATTTACGAAGTACGAATAAATGTAGAGCTTTGCAACTGGTAGCTATTTCCTTTAAGATTATTGCGTTTACTGTTGGTATCAGAGGTCGTACATTTATAATTTACTATGAGTATTGTGAACATTTATTTTTCTGGGCAATAATAGTAATGAGTTTCTCATAAGATCTCCATTTCAGCTGTTCGGGTTATTTCAGGTTGTCCAAAGAAAAGTAATAGAAGCAAGAAAATATATTTATTTATTTATTTTACGTGAGAAGGCAACATTAAAGTGTGTGTATGTATTAAGGAGCATGACAGAGACATCCTAGTAAGACTAATGATTACCTGAAATACTTGTCTTTGCTTTTGAAGCTTAACCCTTTTGCTCATCAATCAGTCAGCAGTGGCAGGTAGTGACCATTAGGTGGATTCATTAGCACCCTGCAGCCTTCTTGTACAGGGTGACCCACATCTGTCTTCATTAGAAGTTTGCTACTTGCCAGTAGTGAACAGATGGGTCATTACAGCCTACATTGCCCTCTGGGCATACCTGGAGGACGGGCAAAGTCGTCCGGTACAGGACACAGATGCGTATTTACTTCATAGAAACGGGCCAAGATATTTCTGACAAGCCTAATAACATTAGGCTTTTTCCTCAGTCTAGCTACCTTATACTTTGTGGTTTTATTCTATTAGTATTTTTTTTTCTGCCTGATACCAGCTTTGTAAACATGACAGTATGGCTAAAGCAGAGACTTGAATTATTGATGACCATTTCTTAAAAAAAATATTACATATTATAACATATAGCAATGCCGAACTGTTAAAAAGTATTTTCATTTGAACTCTAGGTACCATTTTTAACATCTCATTTTTCTTTTCTACAACCAGAATATTTTCTGTACAAATTAAATTAAGGTTTGTTTTTTTTTTTTAAATTTGATGAAGTAAGGCTGAAGATAAAATGCATTCATAATCCTACTGCCAGGAGAGGGAAGTAAAAGCCCTGTTTCCTTATTGCTTCAGCATTGCTGTTTACACTGCCTGAGTTTAAATCTGCTTCTACCACCATGGTTGAAAGCATTTTTGGAAAAAAACCCACCACCCCTATGGATCAATTATTCACTCTGAGTTGAATTCTGCCAAAACCTTGGAGTAGTTAAGCATGTATTTTCAAAGTTAGCAGTGTTATAGTTGATATTCCATGTCAGTGTTTTTTGGAGAAAATTCCTTTAGCCACTGAGCTTAATGTAAAGCGCTTTTACATGTGAGGCAAACTGATTCCAGCTAGAAAGCCCGATTATAACACTAGCTTTCCCTTGGAAAGTTCCCCTGAATGGAGCAAGAACTACCTTTACCAGTGAAGAAAGGCACCTGTTTATACTTTAGGAAGGTGTCACTGAATTAAAAAAAAAAAACAAAACACCACAACAAAACCCAAGATGGTGTTCTCTTCTTTATTGGATATTATCATTTGTCTATGCGTACTTCTTATAAAGGGACTTTAGTTATTATAAAAGGATTTTTGTTTCTCTACCTTTTTGTAACAAGTTGTCATCCACTAGGGAGTTGTTTGCTGTATTTAAATAAGTGTATTGTTTCTCTCTTCATAATTTAGAACAGATACTAGTTTTGCCCAGTTCTTTTCTTATTGTTGAGAAAAAAATTTATAATAAACTCTGTCTTCTACTAAATTTCTGTGAAACTTTAATTCTGGAAAAAAAAGTTAATTCCATGTGGATGTGTGTGAATATATGCTTTAAGTGGTGTGACGCCTGAAGTAGAACTTAAAGGCACAAGTATTTTGGAGCTTGTGTGTGATTTAGTAACGCAGACCATTCTCCCTAGAAAGGCATGACCTTGTCCCCAAGTTATGTTTAATGTAAGAAGAATTGTTTATTCTCTTTATATTAAAAAAAAAAAAAAGTGGTCATTGTCTGTGGTTAAAAACTAGGAACAAATTTTGTTGAATAGATTTTAGAATACAATATATTTTATATTTAGTGAAAAATAATGTTAGTGAGGTTGTCAGAAATAATGCACTCGTGAATGATAAAACTGTAATGTTTGAAGTTGTATGTACAACAGATGAATTGGACAGCAAACAAAAAACATGCTTTCTACTTGCAGTAGAGATGATTTATGACAGTTAATTCTGCTTGGCACATGGAAAGTAGCATTAATAGTTTGTCTTGTGAGAAATACAATATCTTGCTGCTGTTGCTATATTTTTCAGTTTTTTTCGGTTGAGATACATTTTGCTGTTGTGCGTGATAAAAGGGTGGCAGAAGCTTGTTGCTGTAACTTAAGGAAAATAGTGAAATTTATTCATCCTCTCAGATTTTGAGAAATAGCATACTGCGTTAGCATGTTCTATGTGTTTATGATCTCAGATTACCCGGCAGTAAAGATCACATACAGCATCCATCTAGAATATTTGCATGTATTTATATTGTTTACAGAAGCCATTAAAGTGGTCTCAGAGGCTTTGATTTAAGACTGCACAAATAACCTCAATATGGCCTTGTTGTTTCTATAGTTTGAGATACAATCTTTAATTACATCATGACACTGTGTTTTCCAGAGGATCTTGCCTTAGGGTATACAGAATAGATTGTGTTGGCTATGTAAATTGTTTTTTCTTTATTTCTTTATCTTCCTCACTTTGGCATGAACTCCACGAACATCCTTGTTTCCGTCTTCTGAAACGCAGGGGATTATTTTCCTTTCTAGCATTGCTCTGCTGCTTTTTGTATGGGTGGTTTTTTTTTAACCTCTCTACAAATACAGAATGTGCCATCTTTCTTTGACTCTTAGTCATGCTCATTCTCATTTCTGCTTGCTCGGTTCTTTTTTTTTTTTTTTTGGTAACTTGCATTACAACTTTTTTACTCTTACATCCATCCTTTGTGCATCTCTTGATTTTCTGTTCTCTCATTAAAACTAAAAGACTAAAGACTAAAATTATATGAGTTGTTTTCAGTCTGCTCTTTAACTTTGAATATGTGAAAAAGGATATGCTCTTTTGAAACTTCTTTATGTTGATTAAACCACTGACTCTGTGTTATGATGTGTTAATATTGTTAGAAAGAATTGCAGGGTTTTGCTACTGTGTTGACAACATGAACAGTTTTACGTTCAGCACCTGGAAACAGACGATAGTAGCTCATAGTTAAGATATAGTGGAATGATAAATTGTTTTCAGTGGCTTCATAATAGCATATTCAAATGCAGAGTTACCTTTCTGTGTTTACAGAATATGTGATTTTTCAATTTCTTAAATATATCTGTATTTGACAAGCCACACTGATTTTAAGTCACTGTTTGGTACAGTTTTGTTAATTATTGTTTATATCACCATTTTTAAGCACTGTAGAATGTAATTACTAAATCTCATTTAAATTTAGTAAAATTTAGTGGAATTTAGTAATTTCATTTAAATTTAGTAAAAGTTACAGTAATTACTATTTTTTTTTTAAAGTCTACAATTTGCCTTTATATCCAGTGATTATTTGAACTATAGATAGAAGAATTTGGAGGCAAACTAAAAGCTTTGTAATGACCTTTGGTAGAACCTGAAATGCATCAGTATTAACAGAAAAACTGTAATGAATATAGTTACTAAAAATAATAATTATGTATCAATGAACTTTCTGTTGCCTTGTAAATAGTAGTCCCTAGCCATTTTCAGATGGTGATTATCTGGAAGCAAGTTATCTTGCATGCTGTTGTTTGTCAGTTTATACCTGTTCTTAAGATCTCCTGGAAAAGATATTGTCATATGTATGCTATTGGCTGCCATTTAACTTCTTTTATCATGGTTTCATTGTTTTCCCTCTCAGATTTGATAGGGTAACATAATGTGTTAGATAACAGCACTTGCAGGTTCAAATGACCTGCCACTGTCATGTTTATATGTTTGATCTGCTATGTATCAGTGTATATTATCTTCTTGTTCTTGTTCATGCAATTTTTTATTGCATGTTATTTTTGGTCGAGAAATATGCTCCAGATATTGGTGTTCTTGAAGTGTTTCTATCATTGTACTGAGTGGCACTCTGCATTTTTTTTTTTTACAATTTTATGTTGCATTATGGTCTATTCAGACTTTTTTTTTCTTTAAATGAGGAAAAATGATTTATCAGCTTCCTGAAAATTCTCTTACATTTGCATAATTTCTTTTTCCTGTTTACTCTCCTCATGACCAAAAAAATTACCTGAATCTGTACAAGGTCAATCTGTTTCAGTTCAGATTCCTTGTGTGTTAGATTTGTGGTGTAGTATTCTGGTGATGTTTGGTAGATTAAATTACATCTCCTGCCAATGATTGTGTTGACTGGTCTTTTTTGGCCACCTCCTCCCACGGTACAGTCTCCTATCAAGGCTACCTATTGTTTGTACTGTCCTAATGAGACCTGAATTTTCATAGATACCCTTTCACGTTGAGAAATCCATGTGCTGAACAGATACTATCAAGGGAAATGAATTTAAAAAAAAAAAGAAAAAACCTGCCCAAACCAAACCCACACTGATATATGAAGTGCAACACTTTGACTATAGTATCTTAAAGAAACCAGCATGCAAAATAAAAAAAAAAACTTTAATGTTTCTTGTGCAGAAACCTATGACCTTACTTTTCTCTGCAGCGTATTCAGTGTGACATCAGGCAGTGCGGCTAATCCATCAGGTTCATGACCAAGTTTTATCCAAACACAAATAACTATGTTTTCTTCACAGAAACATTGTTAGATTTTAGTTAATTTTGTACCTAGATAAAATGTGAAAAATACAATACAAGTATTATGTAGCTATCAACACATTTATTCCATTTAAGATATGACATTATAAGTATTAACAGAAGAGCATCAGCAAAAGTATAATTTTGCTAATAAATTAATGCTGCTTTGCAGATCATTCAGTATGGCTGCTTGACCTTCTTTTCATTGGACTGATTTTTAAATTTCAGCAGGTAGTGGGGTGACCTTTTAAGACAGCTATTTATTCACTGGAAGTGGGAGCATGTGAACTAATACTCTCTAGGAGTATGACGATTTGTACTCAGCAATTGGTGGTACTTAGCTGTATCGTGTGAGGTTGTTATTGTGGCAACACATCTATGATGGCATAAAATTAGACCTTGTGGAAACTATGTCTGATGAAGGGTCTTCTCTGTAAAAACTCTTGAGGGAAGTAAGTGGGGAGTTTCTGCTCAGAGCAACAGGAATAGAGATACAACACTGCAATTTACTACCAGTTATGATCCTTTGCTGGTGGCTTGATTAAACATAAAAAAATTATGCAAGGAAATAATTTTCTTAAGTGGGACATTTCAGAATTAATGTTACTTCAAAACCAATTCATTTTCATGCCTGATGTTTATAGCTTAAATGCAGATCGACAAATTTGACCCTTTTAAAAAGATTGCTATAATTTAGTGTCATTAACTATTTTCAGCATGATATTAATTAGAATATGCAAGTTGGTTGAGCTTTTTGGAGATTAAATTTATTTGATGGAGGCGGTATTGATACGAGGTAATACTGGTGTAATTCTACTTCATATAGTTTCAGGAAGAGGTTTTTTATTATATAAAGAAATAATAGAAGCAGCTTTTGGTATCTGCAACTATGTTGTTATTTGTATCAAAGCTTCTCAAAAACTGGAATATCAGAGGCCAAGAAAAATCTCTGATATATAATTCTAATACAGGAAACTTTTATTACTTCTAAACTTTTAGTCTCATTTGGGAGGTAGGGAGGTTTTGATCAATATGTCTTTAAGCATTATGTCTTAGTACTCACCAGCTGGTGGACTGACCCTTCAAAGACCATAGACATAACATCGTTGTTTCTGGACAGGGCAGACAGGAAAGCCGTATTAATCTGCTTTTGCCACTTTTATATTACTCTTAAGTGCAGTTTGGTTGCTCCCTGTCTAAACAGAGCTAGCTAAATCATGCCATATGGTGATGAGAGGGTATATTTAGTTAGATATAAGTGAGGTGTTCCCTCCTGAGACTCTTCCTGCTCTGAAAGTATTTTAACATAGCACTGGCTGTATGTACATTAATATGGCAAAAGCATGAGAAATTGTCTTACTATGAAGAGAGTAAAGTTTGACAATTTAACTTCCGTTTTTTAAGGTTCTGAATAGCTGTTTACATATGCTGGCTTAATAATCATTGGAACTTGGATTTCATGCAGACATTCTAAATACTTTATCCAGTTCTTATTGAATCAATAGGAAAAGTTCCATTACTTAATGGAAGTTGGACTACTTTTTTTTTTTTCTTTTTTGATAATAATATGTATCTTAACCCTGAACAGAACAAATCACTTGAGTATTCTAATGGCATAAGACTTGCACAATGCATTTGTAAACACAAGATTTATGGAAATCACAATATTACCTGGAAAAAAAATTAGAAATATTCTCATTCAAATATAAATATAGATTGAATGATAGAAAGCTCTGGAAGAATCTCCTGTTTAAAATTTTTGAAAAGGCATTAGATGAAAATACTTTGAACTTGAGCTTTTCTCTATTCAATGCATAAAATAAATGTGAGGGGATACGGACTTGCAAAAAGCCTACTGTGTGTGCATGTTGTGTACAATAAAATATCGAGGAGTCAGAAATTGACAGGACTGTTTTAAATATGAAAATGCTACCACTTTTGGGTTCTGTGCTTTGCTGTATCAGCAGTAAATGGGAAAAAAAAAAAGTAGACTGTGATATGGGCTGTTTATGTATAAGAGAAATGGCCAAACTCTGGATTAAGCTAAATCTAAATCCAGAATAAATCCATTGAAGTAATTGGAACTTCAGGTCTATATGGCTGAGAGAAGCCATAATTTGTTGTACAAATTTATTTATCAATTACTTCAAAGAACAAATTGCCTGCATAAATAATGCTCTATGCTCAAATAATAAAGATTTCATTGTGAAGTGCATAAGTTCAAAGTAGTTGTAAGTAGTTAATACTGTCAACAAAAAAGCAGAAGCCTGAACAAAGTTCTTTCAATGCTGTAATACTGAACTCTGCTCTCTGAGATTTTTGTAAATGCGACAAAAATATGTTGCAAGGTTGCTGGGAAGTAATTGTGTGAGACTTTTCTGAACCTCAGCTCTTGGAGTCCCTAGGTATGCTTGAGCAACTGGGGAAAAGTCCTCACAACTGCTGTGCAGTTTAACTTTATCCTGTACATACTGAACCTTACTTTAGCCATTAGAAATGGATGCAGTGTGTTACATAAAGTACTTCACACATCTTAAGTGGTTTTGGGATCAAGGCCTTGTTTTACTATATTTGCTAATACTTAAGGACAACTAATTTGATAGTACTTTAGACCTTTAAAAACGCATCTGCAGTCAGCAGAGCTCCAACAGACTTTTTGAAGTAAGCTTAAGGTAGTTTGCTTTTGTCCACATTTACATTTATACACTTTTCAGTAACAGTTCAGCTGTATGTAATACTAACATTGTCTTGAGCTGATTTACATTTCTTAGTATAGAAAATATTAAAGGCTCAGAGGGTATTAAAAAACCCAATTAATACCAAACCTGACATGTGGCAGTTCTTAGAGCAAAAAGATACAGATTTTCAATTTCTAGCTCTGGACGTGTAAAGTATTTGGGGAGCGGAATCCTGGGCTGCATAGGGAAGAGTGTGGCTAGTAGGTCGAGGGAAGTCATTGTCCCCCTCTACTCTGCACTGG
>JAOXNO010000033.1:28146207-28161735 GCA_028565335.1 Limnodromus scolopaceus
GGAGAACTCTCCTGTGGGAAGGAGAACTCTCCTGTGGGAAGGACCCCACGCTGGAGCGGGGGAAGAGTGTGAGGAGTCTTCCCCCTGAGGAGGAACGAGCAGCAGAGACAACGTGTGATGAACAGACAACAACACCCATTCCCCATCCCCCTGTGCCACTCAGAGGGATGAGGTAGAAAAATGAAATGAAGTTGAGCCTGGGAAGAAAAGAGAGTGAGGGAAAGGTGTTTTAAGATTTGGTTTTATTTTCATTACCCTACTCTGATTTGATAGGTGACAAACTAAATGAATTTCCCAATGTCGGGTCTGTTTTTCCTGTGATGTTAATTGGTGAGTGATCTCCCTGTCCTTATCTTGACCCATAAGACTTTTGTTGTATTTTCTCTCCTACGTCCAGATGAGGAGGGGAGTGGTAGAGCAGCTTTGGCGGGCAACTGGCATCCAGCCATGGTCAGACCTACCACATCTGACCATATGCAGTGGATAATTCTGTTGGCATTCCAGCCACCTCATAGTATATCAGATCTATATAATGAAGTTCAGTGTTGCAACAATAACATCTTTGAATAAAATCATGTTTAAAAACCAACATCAATAAAGAAGTAAACCACTATAATAATAATAATTTAAAATAAGTACACATGTACTCCTCACTGAAAAATTGTTCTTTATTACATTATTTTGTGAAGGAATGAATACATAAAGAATGAACAATAATATTTCAGCACATTATTTCACCCTGTCATTATCGGTATGCATGTGCAAAAAGAAATTAATAAAAGATTATTCTTGTTCTTTTGAAGGGCCAGTGGAGCAAATAATGCCAAATGTAATTAAAATAACATAATGCAAAATTTCCTCATAATATATGAAAATATTCTCTAAATATCCTTTTTAATTCAGCATAATATCTACTTCAAACATGATCCTTGTGGTTTTGTTTAAAAAATTAAATCAAATGATCTCCTACATATTTTTATATAGTGTGGAAAATTTAACCCCATATATGCTGATAGCCTTTGAGGGTGACACATGGAAGTGTTATTTCTTGTTTTCAGACAATTAATGTAAATTATGGATGAATCTTATAACAGCTGTGGGGATTTGTATTGCAGGTCCTTCACTCAGCAAGTAGTATTTGCATTGTAGCAGTTGCCCAAGATTATACATGAAACCATGTTTGTAGGAAGAGGAAAATGATTTATTTGTATTTTTTTTTAGAACAACAGATATAGCATATGTATGTGTATGAGGAGATATGACATGGGGAAAATAAGCTTTTGGGAGCTTGAGCCCTTATTCAAGTGATGTTTAAAGAAATACTTTTCCAGGGTTGTTACATTAAGAAGGACTTAGGTACCTGAAAACTCACCTAATTTCTCAGTTTAAATGAACTACTCTACTAAAAGGAGCTCTTTGTGTTCCCAACAGAACGTTAAGCCCTCTGAGTGCATAGGCTGTTGAAGTGAATAGGATTACCAATAATGTAAAGCATATTAAAGGCCTCTTTTGGATAGGACTTCAGAATCTGCATGTTATTCTTTGCCAATACTCCTAAGTTTCTTCAGTTGCAAATTTTCTATGAATCATGTTGCCTTCTGAAACCAAATCACTTACTTCCAGGATATGTCACGGGCATACTTGTGTCCACTAGTTTACAGGGCAAGTTAGATAATACTAGTCTAGCTTAACTGGAGGTAACCTGTGGAAAGAGAATAGATTTGTGGCTGTTTAATGCATCACAGCTGTGTCTATGGAAACACGCATGTTTTTTATCTCTGTCTATTTTGGAGTTATTTAGAAAGGACAGTTCTCTTCATGCTGCTTTCAGCAAGCTAAAAATTAATCCAGTTATGAAAATCTACCATGGATAAGAGGAAAGTTTCTGTAAAGTATGAACGATAAAATTAGCTGAAGTTGGCAGGTTTAATCCACTATGAAGGGGTAATCACGTAAACTGCTGGTGGACTGCCATTAAGCTATTCATAGTATGTAGTACTCCTGAAGAGACTTAATTAAATATAGTCTATTACGGCCGCTAATACACAAGTGTAGCGTACTGCTGATTGTGTCCTTTACCTAACCTTTCCATTTCCATGCACCTGAAATGTACTGAGATTGATTAATAAAAATTGCTTGGATTAAAAAAAAAAAGTAAAAGAAATTCTTTAGAAAGTGTTAAAACATTTAAATCCATAAAGTTATTTTTGTTTCAGTGATGTGGATACATTCTGTTGTTTATATGTCTAAATGTCTGTCAAGTCTACATAACACAATATGAAGATGTATTTACAATCTAAAGATATGCATTTAATTTTTTTTCTATTTTATATGTAGCTGATGCTTTAGGAGATATAAATGTTTTTGGGAGGTAGGGAATATGCTTCTCACTTGTCTTTTATTGTATCCTCCATGATTCAACAACAAAAAATCAAACCCAAATCCTCCCTCTCTAGCCTTGATAGTCTAAAACTTACAGGAAATGGGAAAAAAATTAACAGAATTCAGTAGTGATTTTCTCTATGTGTTTTAGACAGTAAACATTAAAAGCACTTAGAAGTTGTTATACATAATTTAAAACTTTCTTACAGCTTTACTTTTAGAAGGCCCTGTGAACTGAATGACAAAAACTGTATTGTACTGTCCCTTAAAATTAAGTGTCTTACATGATGTTATTTATATGTATCTGTTCTTATTTTGATAACACACAATTTTATATTTTCATCAATTCTGAAGATTTTATCTTAATGTATTCAAGTGTTGCTTCTCTCACAGCTGGAGGTCTGCCTTTAGGGAACTGTGAAATAAATATCTGAGTTATCTGTGAGGTGTATGGTAAGACTGATAACTCTCAAACAAATGCATGAGTCCTAATAACCCTTTTTTTAATGCTAAAATCTTTTCCAGAGAGTGCCATCCAGATAATTGAAATAGGGATCCCAGCTGCTCAGAAAGGTCTTGAAGCTTTGTATTCTTTCTCAGCAACCCTATGGTAAGATTTCTTTAGCATATTAAAACCAATTGTCTTTTTTTGTTGTTGTTGTTGACTTTATCTTAGAACTAGCTTAGGTAGGAAAACTAACAAGATAACTAAAGTTATGACAGTGTATGATGTAATGAAACTGTAATTAGTATTTGAAAATACTATCAACATGTTTCTTTTTAACGTGGTGGAAAAATAACATGCTAGATACTGCTTTATGGAGCTAGCAGCCTGATTTGAATTAAGCAACAGTAGGAACCAAAGTGCTCCAGATGATGCTCTCTGAATTACTGGTGGAGTTAAAGTCCATGAAAATGCAAACCAACATAGTTTTGCAGAACTCTGATTTTTAGAATGCTTGATAAAATCAAGAAGCATGCTAAACTCTCTTTTGCAAATAAATAAGGTATAAGATCAAAAAAGAGACAGAAAACATTATCAGAAACAAAGCAAAGGCTAATAAAGGCTTTTAAAGGAGAAAGAGAGAAGAGTCTCTAGTGGTGAAATACGATAAATATGTAGAATAGCTTAATATAAGACTCAGCCTTAGATGGACAGAGGGCAAGAAATAATGATAGGGTGATAGGGATGAAATGAGATTGGAGAAAAAGAAACAAAAGGAAGTGAGGAAAAAATTAGACTTAATTTACTGAAAAACAAGAAGAAAGCAAGTCATGGAAATCAAACAAAAAGTTGCATGATATTTGTAGCTGTGTTTGGATCATATTTGATCATGAATCTGAAAGAAGGCAATAGTAGGAATGGTGCTAACAATGATAGAAAATATAGGCGGAATGTAAAAGATTGTTTAAATCTTTGTCATTTGGAATTTCAGCATTGTTACTAATGGAGACATAGAGCACTGTTTTTAAAAATGTTTTTCTTGTGCCAATGTGTGAAGATTTTAACCGGTCTGAGTGTGAAATGTGCATGTGCAAAATGGGAGTAAATATAATTCTGAAAAGAAAGGTTTTTCAGTGTTGTTACTAAATTTTTTCCATGTTAGTAAAATCTTTGTTTTATTAAAAGTGACTGTTCTGTAACTTTAAGTTTATTTCATTTTCAAGTTGTGAATGTACATGAAAAGTTGAAGTATCAAAACCAAGGAGGATAGAACATCTGTAGCACTTTGAGTGATTTAGTAGCTGGATTGCAATAGCAATTCTCTCTGTAAGCATATCTTGTGTAAGCAGTTAAGCGGGTTCTATTTAAAGGCTAAATCACTTTTAGTATGTTGTCAGAATTATAGCTTTCCTACTGTATTGTTAATAGAACCACTTTGGAGCCATATTAAAACTAGTATGCACCATGTTTCCCAGCAAATTGAAGAGCTAAGACTTGCCAGGTTATTCGGTGTAATTTTGGGTTGCTGATCGAAATTTTTAATTTATTTTGTGAACCTACAATACAGAGATTCCAGTTCAGTCTTTTGTAAGATGTCTCTGCCTTCAAATAGGTTATGGGTGTTTTCATTGCCTAAAGTAACCAGTTATACTATGAAAAATAAAAAACTGGTTACAGTTGGCAGTAGTAAGTTTCCCATCTTTTACTTGTGTTTAAACATTTTCTTAGTGTTATACTGAATGCTTCCTGGTTTTACACAACAATTTTTTTTCATTTGAAAAAGACAACAAAACACTTTGATCTAATAGATTAGAAAATAAAGACAATAAATTTATGATTATAAGGTTTGAAAAATGGCAATTATGATGCACATTGCAAAATCAATATACAGAAATAAGTATCTGCTTATTTTTTATAATTATATTTTATTTACTCTGTGTGTGCATACTACCAGCAAATTGAGTAGTAAGGATTGATGTTTGAAAGGTGGTTGACAAGAAGGAAGTGGGCAGAGGAGCTAAGAAAAATTATTTGCAGGCAATTAGCTTATTCACAGCTGAAATGGATCTAGCATAGTGAAGCTAGTATTGTGGGGAGGATAAAGAGTTGAGGTGTCATACCCTATATACGGTATGGTATTAGGCTTGTTTCTGGAATATACGAAGGAGGAGTGCTTTTTCTCCCTGGTCCAGGGGCACTTTTTGTTTTGGGAGATTAGAGAACCCAGAGAAGACTCGGCTAAGAAAAACCAATAACGTTGTTTCCTCTGATCACAAGAGAAACTAGAGATGCTGAATAAAATACCTGTTACTTAATGAAAACAAAGTTAAAGATGGACAGGAGCAACAGATGAGAAAATTCCTTGGAGGTGTCAGTTCACTCAGAACGTTTTAATACAAATGTCTCCAGCTGAAGCAGCTGCAGGTAGAGCTAGAATGGAAAAGAAACTCCCTAACTGAAGTATTACCCTAGAGCTGTAACAGTGGATGTGTTCAGTGTAAATACAGGTCTAAAACCGAAGTACATGATGAGATGTGCTTAACCTGGCCTGGGTATTTACTACCAAAACACTTAAGGCAGGAACTGAAAAGTGGCATCTCTATCAAGTGAAAGGCAGGGCATCCCTTCCAGGCATTTTGCTTGGTTTTCCCTCCCTATGATTCTGTGGGAAAAGACATGTTCTGGGAAAGAAATATCTGCATTTCAGGCTGAAACATATACGTAGATTTTTTTTTTTTTTTTTCTTCCACTGTTCTTAACTGTCACTTTCCACTTGAGAGTAAGTGCTCCATCAGGCTGGTTTGTTACACCTTGAGGGGTATCCCAGGTTCATTGTGTATTGCCTTTCAGTTACAGGAGTGCACTGTTCAACTTCATTACCTGCTTTTGTCATTCTGTATTAAAGCTGTATTCCTGCCCCCTTCAAGACAAGCAGTCCCATTAAAAAGACATTTAAACTGGCTGTTTGAGGCTTAAAATTTTGTTAGGTAGGGTTAATAAAAATTTCCATTGTCTGGTGTTTATGATACTAGTAATTTCTTGAGACTACAATGCTTTAAAACACATGATGTATAAGCACTAGAACAATAGTAAAGCCAAATGCAACTGAGGCTTTCTGCTTACTAAGGTATTTAGCTCCCGGAAATTTTTGCATGATTTCACGTGGGATTTTAAAATTCATTTTAAGAGATAAATTACTCCATTAACTTTACAATAGGTAGCTATTATTTTATGCTCATCTAATGCTGTGATACCATATGGCAATAGAGATCTGTGAGCCTCTAAATGCTTTACATTTATTTTTGTCATCTTGTAGTAAATTATTTTTCTGGAAAGTAGAACTCCTTATGTAGCCACTATGATTGTATTTAGATACTGTCATGTCTTTCCAAACTTAGTTTTTGAAAAAATCTGTGCTCAGTTTGCTTTTGAGAAATTGTGTGCCTTAACGCTGTTGTGCAAAAACAATGTGTGTTTTCGCAGACATTCAGAACGTATCAGAATTTACCAGGCACAGAAATTGTCCTCAGTCAGTGCTACTAGTGGTTTAATTTTATCTATGTTAGTTTTATGATAAAAAACAACTTTCTACCTTCTGTACTTTTTGTCTTCCATCTTACAGTAGCATTTTTGGAGATGGTCTTCTGCAAAAATGCAGTTGTTATATACACTCAGGATTAAAAAAAACCAACTCTGGATTTGAGTATCTCTATGAAATGTTAATTCATGCCCAGGGTCCTTTGTTATTTTGGTTTGTATTTAAGATATATTCTGTTTTATGAAGTTGATATCTGAGTTGTAGAAGTTAACTTGTCAGATTTGGAATGGGATTTTTATCCTCGAAGGGATAAAAATTATTTAAATGTGGTTTTTTTGCAGCTCCTATATTCTCTTAGTAACAAGTGTACTTTATTGTAACTGACACATTCCATCAACGGCCTCCCAAAAGCCCCTTGCTGTCTTTACAGTCCAGACCACAAGAAGTTAACCTGCTGTGCAGATGGCAAGCCGCTTTATGATTCTCATACATACCTGCTGTTTAAAGGTTAAGTATAGTAACATAAAAAGTTTTACGTCATGTTGATTAATTGAAAGATATCAGCTGCTGTTAACTTTGTCAGAAGTACAAATCATACAGAAATAGGGAGCCGGGCCTTAGCATGACATTAATACAATCTGTGTGCTTGGGAAATAGTAAATAAGCAGGTTTTGAGACATATCTGAACTACTGCATACCTGAGCAAAGTGAGAAAATGACAAGGAAAGTTTCTTAGTTTAGTAAAAATGGAAATAAAAATTTAAGCAAGCTAGGTATAGTCTCTTTTTTTCCAGTGGATTATCAAAACTGTGCAAAATACAGTAACAATGGTAGATATATATCCTTGGTTACGTTTGTTTCATCACATGAAGTTACATCACAGAAGCGGCAATGTATATGCATAGTTTTAATAAAACTTAATAGAACTTCTTTTAAAGTCATGTAATAAATCCTTATAGTGGTGCCAGATACCTGCCATTCCTGGTTTTGTTTTAGCTGAGAAGTTTGTGAGAGAGCTTGATAATCATCATTGCTTATTCTGGTCAGTTGCAACTTCTAGCCATTCCAATAATATTTACATTTTTGTTCCAGTACCTGTTTTAATGCTTCATTTCTATGAAATCTGAGATAGCAGCTTCTTGGAGATGCTATCCTGTGTGAGCAGAGGAAGATCATGCTCAGTAAGGCGACATTTGTTTGAGAAGTAAGCCTTAGATTTTACTTCTGAGGATGAATTCTTTTTCAGTCTTTTGATTCTTCTGAAATTATTGAAGAAAATCAGTCTGATTTTTCCCTAAGGTATCCTTATTGTAGAAGTTTCTCTGTGTGTTTGATCAAACTCTGAAATATTGATTTCAGATGTAATGAATGACAATGGTGGCTTATTTTCACACTTTTTTTTTTTTTGACAATGTTGTCTCTTGTAATTTTTGAGCATTACAATATTCCTCCTCTGTATGTGTATATATTTTTTTTTACATCAGATTGCCTGGTTTTAAATATTCTTTAAATATTCTGAATTTAGTACTCCATGAGAAGATGAATTGTTTATGGACAGGTATTTTTGAAAGTGAATCGAAGTGTATTGATTTGAAAAGAAAATTTCACCAGCCACCGATTTCTCATTAAAAAATACGAAAAAGAAAATATTTAGGATCTACTCTTCAGTTAGTGTTTCTTTTTTGTCATCTTATTCTTGGCAAGAAAATTATAATTAGAAACAATAGATAGTAGCAGTTTTGGATTTAATTTGTGACATCTTATTATAATAGCATAACTATGTAAGAAAGACTTTTATATAAGCTGTATGCATCAAAAATCAGAGAAGGAAAAATGGGTATCTTTAATCCTACTTAAGCCTTCAAAGGGATGGGATCATAATAAGTAGAACTTAAATTTATATTTAGTTAGTCGTAATCTAATTATGTGTGTGAGAAAATAAAAAAGCAATTATAACTATTGCAATAATAACACTAAAAACTAAAAATTTTTATGCTCATTTCAGTGACCATGAGTGTGTCAACTTTTAGGCTTAAGCCATCTTTTTTTCCATATCAGACTGAGTAGCCAAGTCTTGGCAATATGGACTAATTGAGGACTATGTTGAAGAAATATTCCTTACTGGCTATGGCTCGTACGTGTTGTATCTTGATCAAAGCAGTAAAAAGTTCACATTCCTAGTTCGCAAGTAGTTACAAGACACCTGTACTACCTTGTTGTCATGGAACAACAAGCAATGTTTTTTAATCTGTGAACCTTTTTTTTTCCTTCTTATCTAAAGACTATTTTTCTGGTAAGCCCTAAACATTTTGGCAGGTGCTAATCAGCTGTGAGAGAATCAAGTTGCAATAAAGGGTATTGCAAAGCTGCAATAAAGGGTATTATTTATTTTAGTCAAATTTTTAGCTGTTCTTTCCAACTTTCATCACTAATGAGGTCAGTAGAGCGAGAAGTGCTCATGTGACTCTAAAGATGGTAGCTGTGAAAACTAGGATAATTCTTTTCAAATGAAATACGATGGAAATTAGTAATCAACTGTATAACCCTTTTTTCAGTATTTTTCAAAATATTCAGGCATCATATTTTTCTTTGAGGACAGTACTTTCTCTGAGATCTGATTTTACTTTCTGTATCTTTTTATAAAGAACCTTTCGATCTGAACATCAGTTCATGAAAAGGCAGGGAAAAATAATTATCTGTTTCTGTACTTAAACACACGCCAGTATTTATGAAAAAATCTGCTGCAACATTTATAGCATTGAGAATTAGGCATGTGCCTCTAGCACCCAGCTGCTTAAGTTCCTCACATCTTGCTGTTTAGAAAGTCAATTTATTTTTTGCAGAACTTATGTTCTTATACAGATAAATTTGAGACTATCACAAAATGAGACACAGTAATCAATTTAAACTCAGCAGTTGCCTGCTATTAATTGCCATTTACACACATTTAAATGCAAAGCTCATGATAGCTCTGATTCATAAAACGTTAAAGATATTTTTAATAGGGAAAAAGTCTTGAACTCTGTATGTGGGAATAAGAATTTGCATTCCTTCTCAGGTAGGAATCTTACAATTCTATAAAGATTTCTCCTCAACAAAGGCTCATTATTGTGTCTTTGAAAGCTAACCAGGAAGATATTTCTGGATTTGCAGATAGTGTGTATATTTTGTACAGAATATTGAGCAATAAGTTGTAAGTAAATGAGGTAACTTGACTAAAACATGGTCTTTAATGTGTTTTCATTTATGTTTATCCTTAGAGAGCATTAACTGGTAACAATGAGAGATTCTGTGGATTTCCAAGTTCATGCTTTGATGTGCTAGTGTTATTCACAGGGAAAAGTCCTTGCAATTCCTACCTGCAAAATCTTGTATTTGGAGATGTCACTGTGACATACTCATATCCTTCTGTAATTAACACTTATTCCGGAATTAGTTTATGGATAATTTTTACATTTTGTTAGCACAAAGACAGAATTTCAGAAAACATAATAAATGGAAAGCAACTTGCCCCAAGTCTCTAATTGCTTGTTATCAAGATAAAAAGTTAGCTATGTGAATTTATATACATATATATGTATCTATAGACGTTTTTGAAACTTAAATGTCAAATTTATATAGTGTTCGATGATAAAGTCTGACTTTCTTTGTTCATCCGGAAAACTACACTATAAATGAGGCCAGTGAAATTTGCTTCAGAAGGTTTCAAAAGGCATCAGGATACTGGATCCAAATAAAAGCTGTATGAACTGCAATTAATAATTTCTTCTTGCATTTGGATTCTAAATGGACAGTATGTTGCTATCCTATAACAAAATAGAAGTTGGAAACATGAATAATTGTGTTTTAAATTCAAAGAGTAATCAGTTTTGTCATTCATCAAGCTAGTGATTTACTTCAGAAACCGGTTGGTGATGCTTGCAATGATGTCTGGGCAGACTCTAGTGATCCTGTACAGGCAGTTAACAAACAGTAATGAGATGTTGCCAAGGTAAAAGCATTGTAGTGTGACCTTAAGGCATTTGCAAAGAAGACAGTCTGAGAGAAGTTGTTTCCTTCTCCTTTGACAAATTATGAAAAGTGCAATATCAGGTGAACTCAGTAAGATTAATTTGATCAAAGGAGTAAAATTCTAGCACCAGGAGCCTGCAATCAGGCTGGCATTAATTCATTGACATTTATTGCCACTCAACAGCAGAGAAATACAGAGCTAAGATTTAGAACAAATCCGCACTATCAACAGACAGTATACTACAGTTATATCATTTTGAGTAAGCGGAATTTTTCAGATTATTTTTACTGCTTCTTAACAAAACTTTTCCTTGAAGAAATGTTTTTGTCTCATGATTGTCTTTTTTCTTGGTTCTATCAGGTGGTTTAGGAAGAGGTAAGACATTACTTCTTTCTAAGAATCTTTCATCATGTCCTTCAGTAACAGCAACATTACTTCCACAGTTTTGTTTTTAGCACTTAAATAGATTTAACAGAAAAAGGAGGGCAAATTTTTGAAAGCAGAGCTTTAGCAAAATATTCATTAATGTAGGGCTCTAAATCCATGTGGTATGCTTTTTGACTCTGTTCATATCATTTAAAAGCCTGATGCTTTCTTCTTCAGACACATATGAACATGCAAGCGGCTGGGCTGGCCTGTTTTGTTCAGTGTCGTGCTTCTAACAGTGGTCAGTATATATTTGGCCAATATATGCTAAAATAGAAGATTGGGACAAACCACGAGGCAAAAAGAGACTGAAAACTTCCTTGATACAGCTCTTAACTATTTTTAAATATTTACATATGCACGCACAGAGCGAGAATATTAATCTTTCCATACAAGAGGATTTCCAACTACCATATTAATATGTTTGATAACGTTATTTGGTGGCAAAATTAATTCCTTGTGTTCCAGTTTCAAATTTGTAGTAATTACAATTTTGCGGGCTGTGTATGAACTCATTTTGATATGTAAGAAAGTAACAATTATACATTAAAACACAGTGGCAGGAGAAGTTCTGGGAAAAAGTATGAGCAAGAAAAAGGAATTGACAAGTAAATGATAAGAAAACTTGCGTACCAGGCTTTTCTGGGATAGTATGCTCTGTTAATTCAAAAGAATGTATCCAAGAACTCAGTTACTATTGATCTTCCAGGTGGTTATGTATAGTCTGTCCAACTTAATAAATTTATTCTTATTTATTTTGTATTTATTTTTGGATGAACTGGATCTCATCCATAGTGGGTGGTAAATGAATGTATTCCCATTATCTTCTGTAGATGCAAATCTAACTAGTATCCTCACAAACCTTCTGCAAATATATTTGTTTACAAGGTGCATCTTGAAGGAAATCTGTCGCTTATTAATTCTCCCGTGTTACTGCATGCTGTAATGAAGTATACAAATAGGCCTAATCTTGAATTTTTTTTCAAAAAGCTTCTGAGCAATGTGTCTCCTAAAACTTACCATAAAACTGTATTTTTATAAGTTGAATTTGGAAAGCTTCTATTTATCAATGTCTTTGCAGCAAAGATCTTGCAAAGACTTTTTTTTTTTTTTGGTAGGCTGCAGTTAACTTTTTTAAAATTATGTTTATCCCATAAAGCTTCAGAAATCCCATTGTGATGTACAAATGTCAAAAGACGACAATTTCTCAAATAAATGAAGTAACCTGCATGCTCAAATGGGTTTAAGAAGTTGAATTAACAAGCAAAAAGAAGGGACGAGGAGTAGTGACAAAATGTATTGACACAACTTTGCTTTGGTGAGATTCAGTTTTCTGAACAGACTGTTAGAACTACAAGGTCAAAATGGCCACTCCTGACTAGCCACAATTAAAATGTGATGAATGGTTCATCACACAAAATTGTAGTGGTTTTTTAATTCATAGAAAAATGCTAAAATGCATTTCAGCAGGTTAGATAAATAATAATGAGTATTCAGGTAGGTTTTTACCATGAAATTATGAAAGAAATGGTTTGTTTTGGAATAGAATCAGTCTTTGAATGCTTTCATGTTCTGAAAAGGATTTGCAGCGGTCTGTTCTCTTGAGATACTTCCATCCGCTGCCAGTTTTTTAATGATGTTAAGAGATCTTGGAGCTTAAACACCCTTCTCATAAAAAGAACGGGGCTCCTTGCATCTTTTTTCTTCCCTTTGTAGGGACTACTTTCCTTTAGAATGAGATGTATTTCAAGGTCTGAAGTAGCTCAGATTGATCTGTTGGGCAAGCTGATAAGTAAATTTTTCTTTATAAGCACAGACCAAATCTTAAGCATCTCAAGTAGGGACGTCTTTAATGTTGTGAGGACATATTTTGAATATATGGATGATGAAAGAGAAAGGAATAAAATGCTGATGATTTTGCTGACTACTTCTTTGTAGCCTAAAGGCCATATAAAAGTAATTATTGCAATTCTAAAGTATGTCAAGAATGCCCTTAATTAAATGGCAAAGAAAATGGCAGCTGTATGTATGAGGATGAAATCTGCTATACGGCTATAGAAAGCTAGTTACCAAAATTTGGATAATTCTAAAATTCTGGGTATTTTCAAAACTATTTTCACAGTACAGATGCTATGACAGTAGAGCATTAGGAGTTTATACAGTGCTGTGGTGTTTTTGCTTGTCACTCAGATTTTTTTGGTATGTTAAGTTTGCACAGCAGCACTTACTTCCTTTTCCAGATCGTGCTGTTATCACAGACACCTTCACTATCACTTAAATGCACATGTGCTGAGATTTTGTGATAAAAACAATCATGTCCAAAATTTTCGATACTGTTAAGTTCAGTGAAAAATAAACACTTTATTTTTTCCTTTAGGAGCATATTCCTGAAGCACAGAATTCTATAATAATGTCTATTTATATATCTCTATTATATACATATTTGTGGACGCATATATATATGAAGATTGCATCTACCTTATAGATAAGCTACTGTACTATAAATTTGCTATCAAAGAACCAAGTTTATATCTAGGTCATTAAAATGCAAAGATCAGTTTGAAAATTGTAAGGACTGATGATGTTTTTAAATCTTTTTACGTAATCAGATAATAGTTATCTTACCTGGTTTCTTTATTTTTGTTTTCTTAAAACCACTTCTAAGTTGCTTTACTGCCAATTTTAAAGGAAGATAGTGTCTACCCCAAGGTAGAAGTCTGTGAAAAAATTGGGTTTTTGAGGAAAGGCTGACAGAACCTTAACTATAGCAGGAACTAGCAGGTGTCACTATAAAAAAGAAAAAAAAAGTGATTGAGAATGATAGCTATAAATAGATGAGCCATTTTAGTCATTTGCCTTTGAAAGCAGTTTAATAATTCCATGCTGAGTCCCCTTTCAACAAATTTAATGAAAATCAGCATGATGTTGTGGCAGTTACTATTGGATTCTTTTACCATCTTCTTGTGTTTCATGGTGTGAGAGATTAAAATAGCATCTAATAAACTGCATTAACGGTTCTACATTCCTCATCTGAGGCACAATTGCATACAATTCCTCCTCCTCTGGAGGGTGCCCCTGTTTTTCTGTTCATTCTTACTATGCCCAGGAACTAAGAATTGCTAAATAGCAATTTTGTGGCTTTATTCCCTATTCATTATGGTTGTCAGTGTGGAGCTACTCTGAGGCATTCTGAGCAGGAAGTAATGATTTGATTTGCAGCCTACTGTGAAAATTTATTAATCTGAATGGACCCTTCTGAAGTTCTACTTGATGAACATAAGAATAACAGAAGCCTGTATCAGTGATGTTATCTGTTGGGTTCCATAGATAGAACACAGAACAACATTTTAAGCTTAGAAAATATTCTTATCCAAATATGAATCACTTAAAAGTAATTTTTCCTCTTGTATTTCATCTTTGCATTTAGGATAAAGAATCAAACTTCATGTTTATTACAATGCTTGAGGAACTACCCAAGGGAGTTCAATACAGGGCTCAGCTGCTGGGTACTTTCTATAACTTAATTATTTTTACACTTTATGGTTTCCAGTAAGTTCACAAAGTCTAGTATAACGAAGCACAAAGTGTTGACTGCACTTTTAGAGACTATTTTAGAGACAATGTCTGTGTATATCTCAGTTCATGTTTCCTTCTTAGCCATAGCTTGGTCATATATCCCTGTGGGTATAGTCTCAAAGCCTTACAGATCCTCTGGATTTCTACACTGGGACTCCGATTTCTCAAAAATCCTGTTCTGTGCTTTCATCCAGGTCTTCAAAATGGTCTCAAATCCTGGAAGGCTCTGCATTAACTGTTCTGTTAATTTTACTGAGTTTCTGGGACTTAAGTGGAACGGACGTTTTATGGTAGTCTCTTGCAACAAATGAATCTTTACAGAATCTTCAGATGTAAAAATAGTCCAGCTAGAGGTTTTCCTTATGACAACATGTACATAAAATAACATTAATTCACCATATTACCTTTAATTTTTTACATGATATCAATCTTCAGTTCCCTGTCTTCTCCCCTGCCCCAGCAGTCACAGTTCTCTGACTTTTTCATCTGTTGTGCAGTTTTCATTTCTCTTTGCAAGCATGAAGGGCTATGGGAAAAAATATGAGAAAAACTGGATGGTTTTATTTATGTATTTTTTACCAATTTCTTAATCACAGATTACTATGCTAAAACACAGATTTTTTGGGGTCTCATACTGCTTTGAAAAAGATATTTTCTTTAATTGTGAATTCAATGAAATAAATTCCTGTAAGTGGGTGCTGCAGTGCAGCATGTGCAAATACATCTATTACACTAACTATTGTTTGCCCCTTAAAGACTAGAGAAAATCATTAATATTTCCTTATGAAATTCCCCGTTCCTTTAAGCTGTTTGTTGCATATTTGAGAAATATTGTTGTGATTAGTTCTTTTGAAATTAATATGAAAACCTATTAAACTAGGCACAAAAACTGTAAACTGTAGAATACTTTATGAAACTGAAACATAGTTTTATGGAAAAAAATATTTATTTGAACTCGTAAACAAAATGAAACAGCTTCCCCCTCCCCCTGCTATTAAAAATAGTATTATAGTGCTATATAAAGACTTGCAAAGGATATGAAAGAGGAAGGTTGGAGGATAACAAAAATTTAAAATAGCCATTTTAATGGAGTGTACCATAAAGGTCTTTGCTTTTTCAGAATATGAAGATGTTGCCTCTGTATTTCAA
>JAOXNO010000033.1:28171777-28183142 GCA_028565335.1 Limnodromus scolopaceus
TCAAACATGCCCAAGATTCTTGCCCTGCATTTGAAGAAGATCAAAGCATGGTGAAAAACTATGCCTGCCTGAATCCTGGCATAATGCAGTGCTGTATTAGATATCTTCAGCTCTGGGCAAATTACACGGAACGGGTCAACAATATGCAGAGAATCTGTCTGAGATGTCAAAAATCTTGCTTATTATAGATTTTCGTTATTTTGTGTGCAGATATGACTAAACTGACTCTGGATCTTGAGTTAGACTGTCCGCATTCAACAGAGTTTACTGTCCTCCACTGCTTGGTGTGTATTGCACTTCTTCAAAGGAAAAGAGCTCATACTTTGTGAACAGACTGAAACTGTGCAGAGCAGTCAGCACATCAGAGGTAGGAGTACCATTGAGAAGGACCTTGACAGGCTGACAGAGATGATAACACCCTTATGAAGTTCAGCAAAGGCAAATGAAAAGTCCTGTGTCTGGGATGGACTAATCCCATGTAATAGTTGAGGTTGACTGGCTAGAAAGCAGCTTTGCAGAGAAGAACCTTAATGGTCCAGGTGGACAAGTCATTCACATGCCCTTGTGGTGATGAAAACTGATCATACACATATATTAATAAGAAAGTAGCCAGCAGGTCAAAGCAGCCTCCCTCCATTCAGTTATTGCAGCGCTGCATCTGGAGTATTGTGTCCAGTGTTGGGATTCCTGGTACAAGAGAAACACTGATGTGTTGGAGAGACCCCAGTGAGAGGCCAACAGGGTGGTTACTGGGGAGGAACATGTGGTGCATGACAGGTGGCTGACAGAGCAGGGTAACTTTAGATTGGATGGAGAAGATACAGAGGCATCTTTTTGCAACCCTCCACTGTTTAAAGTGGGTGGATGTTAGAGCATGGAGCCAGACTCTTCACAGAGGGACACAGACTCAAGCTGTAGTAAGGGAAATTATGCTTAGATGTAAGGACAAAATTTATCACCATGAGAATGATGGTGACTTTCCAGCCAGTTAGTCCCCAGTCTGTACTGGTGCATACGGTTATTCCTCCCTATGTGCAGGACTTTGCATTTCCATTGTTGACCTTCAGTAGGTTCCTGTCAGCACTTTTCTCCAGCCTGTCCAGGTCCTTCTGAATGGCAGCATGGCTCTCGGGTGTATCAACCACTCCTCTGATTTTGTGTCTGCACACTTGCTGAGTGTGTGCTCTGCCCCATCTTCCACGTTGTTAATGGAAGGTGTTAAACAGCGTTGGTCCCATATTGACCCTCAGGGATCCCACTAGTGACTGGCCTCCAGTTGGATTTTGTGATGCTGATCTCTACCACCCTTTGAGCCTGGCAGCTCAGCCAGTTTTCAATCTTTAATAGCCAATCTATTCATAGATGTGAAAGCATTACTTACTGTCTTCATAATGTAAAAAAAGGAAGTCTGCCAATATACAGGTTCACAAAGATCGTTTGGCAAATGCCTCACTAGAATCCATTTACTGATATGAACATTATACAGGTTTCATGTGAAAATATTGATGGGACCTTCTCCTGCCTTGCAGGTTTTTTTGAGGGTTTGGGAATGTTCAATAGGTATGCCCTTTAGGTTTTGCATTCTTTTATTACTTTGATCTCTAATGTTAAGCACTCAGAGGCTGAAATATTTGAGCTGCGAGACAATTGTGATCTAGTCAGAGAAAGATTGTCATTTCAGGGAATATCTGCTCTCACAGAGGATATATATGGGCAAAGAATTATTGTACACGTGGAATAAATTTCTAACTTATTCCTGTAGAGTTAGTAAAAATACATAGTTTTGTTTGTGAACATACAATAAGTAGTATTAGCTGACAACTGCATCATAGTGCCTGTGGCATGCAGGTACAGAAAGACAGATTTTTCTTTCTTGAAGTTGTCAAGGGTTTCAGCAGCTGAAGAATTCTGGTTAAGCTTGCTTAATGTGCTTGTTCCTTCTCCTTGGTCCTTGCTCAGAAAGTTATCTTCTGGATCATAGTAGTGGTTACTGTGGAAGCTGTAATGTCAGAAGCATGGAATTAAGCAGCGTTATAGAGTAAGGGCCAGTATAAATTTAAAGGGGAAGATTTTGCTTTAAAAAAGATACAAATACAACAAAAGGAAATAAAAATGGAAAGTAAAAAAGTTACAGGTAAATGTAAGTTTTAATGTCCACAGGGAAACTCTGGCTATTCAACGGTTAGATTTTGGTGTACAAAACTTCAAATATCAGTCTAAATTTGATATAGTCATTATTCATAGTTATGTTGCTTTGATGTTGATTAAATTATTAATACTGGAGCATAGCACTAAGGGCTTAAGAATGATGAAAAGGTAAGTGCTTTATCTTTATTGAAATTATTCAATCTGAATTAAGCATGTTCATCTTGTAAAATAAATATAATTCCCCAACTAGAATGAAATGAACTGTTCAGTTAAATGCTGTGAAATAAATAGATGAAATATATTTACTTCATTATTGTATGAAAATTTTACAGCTTTTAAAAATGGTGAACGTAGAAAAGTAAAGATGATCTTACTACCAGTCATTCACTTTTATACCCGCAGAAAGAGCATAGGGCCATTGTGGCTTGCCGAGGCACTCTGAAGAATGCTCTGCAAATGGTGTGTGTGTGTGTGTACCTCCCTGCCCCTATATACAGGTGTGTTTCAGAAAGCGTGTGAGTTGCTTCTCCATGTTGGATGATTAGCATGAAGAATGAACAGACTGATGTGTGCAACCCCTTAAAATTTGTCCACAATAGCACTATAAATCTGGCATTGTTTTTAATCAACACTGCACGTAAAGTAGAAAGGAGTTGCTGCTTCCCAGTATTACATAGTTATTCTGACACCAGCTATAAGTTTCTTTATCTCAGTGTATATCAAGGCATAAACTCTGTCTAGTACTAATGTATATGTGCAGGTCTCACTATGTTAACTCTGTCTGGATCCCAGGTTAGCTACTTTATTAGCCATAAAGGGAAGAGGGAGACCCTTATTGGTCAGGTCTATGGAACTTTTGTCTTATCTGTCAGACCTTATTGTCTTTGAGGCCACTGCAAAATGTGTTTTCAGTCATGGGCTTGTCCTTCACCATAGTTGAAGATGCACAATTCAGTTCTATTCTCCTCCAGGGGATTTTCTTTTGTCTGTAATTGATTACTTTGAACTCTACCCCAAGGGAGACATTTACCAGATTGCCTCATTTCCTAGTATTGAAGTCACTGCATACCTAAAATTAAAAAAACCCAAACCCTAAGACTAGAGAACTGCCCATATAAAGCCTTTGAATTTTCTCCATTATTCAGTGATATTATTTCCCTGAAGACCGTCTCTTAAATGGAGGTCAGTGGCTCTCCAGAGTCATCCTTGTCTTGAAAATGGTCCTCCACACTTTTCCTCTCAGTCTTGCTCAGCAGGTTGGGATTTTAAAGAATCTCAGGGGTGAGAAGGAAATCTAAGGGTAGGTAAAGATATTTTTTTTTTATATTAAGAGACTGAGAATTTTGGTACTTGTGTGGTCCTTTTATATATATATATTTTTTTTTTTTTCTCTGCTTGCCAAGTTCTACCAAAGATAAAGGGCCATTAGATAATGTCCATAATGTCCAAGTTTGGAGTTTACTAATTCTGGTTTTTTTCCAGATGACTTTTCAGTATGTTACAGTTTATAGCATTTTGCAGGAGACATTTTGAAATAAAGTTAAATTAAAGTTCTAATATTAAATCACACTTGTGGTAGAGTGGACAGTGAGGTAATAGAAACTTCTAAGTGAATCCAAATATAAATCTAGGCGATTGTAAAAACTATCCATGTCTGCTATGTGGTTGTTTATGTGAAATGAACTAGAGGTTTTTTTTTCCAGAAAACAGGATACGTCACTAATTTTCCCCCATACTTGCCGATAAGTTTTTTCTTTGGTTACCACAGAGGAACCAAAAGTTGCAGGGAGATAAAACTCCTTATTAGAAGTATTTCCTCAGAAACAGTCTGATGTATCTCGACACAGTTTTCTAATGAAGACTTTTCCTAGTATCAGCCTGCCATACGTCATGACTATTCAGTCACATTTTAAATTAAAAGGGTGAAAATGAAGCAGGAAAACGTAACAAATTCTAAAAACAGCAGAATGAAAATATCCAAAGTTACTAACTCATAGACTGCTGAAGTACTCAGCTTAATATTTAAAAATTGTTTGTTTAACATAGATGAACTGAATGTTGATTTGACTTATGAGATGTATAACTTCCTAGAGTGAAGGAACAAAATATAGTTGCAGAATGTTAGTTTTGATACCACTCCTGGTAGCACGAAAGGTAAGAGCTTGAAACTCCTCTTCTTTAATGACAGGTCCTCCTCTGTCCTTTTATTGATAGTAGTTAGGCTAAGTGTAAAACAGGATAACGTGCATTTTATAGCTGTCAGCTTCTCTGGGGAGATTTTCTTTGATATGCTTTTTCCAGTAATTGTTTAGGAAAATGCAGGTATGTGCTTAGCAGATTTCATCATGAAAAGTGATGCCAAGTAAGTCTAGCAATAGTGACTCTTCAGTTACTCTAATGAATTTTCTTTCATAGCTTTGCAAATTATTTTACATCCTTTTACATCAATGATTTGAAATTCATTGCATTAGGAATCATCTTAGGTCTATACTAGGCTGGATTTATCATTTGACCTATTTTATCTTTTGTGCTATACGTGCTTTGTAGAGTACAGAAAACATGTCAGAATCTGAGACAGACAAAGAATGAAGTACTGCACTACACCAAAGTCTCTCTTTTTTGCAAAAAAAAAAAAGGAATTTTCATCAAAATATCATTATGTTTCCATACACAGTCCTAAAACAAATTACTTCAGGTAACAAATAGAATTTATCTTTAATTGGACATATCACGTGGAGGTAGTTTTGTCCACTTCTTTCATTGACTACAAGCAGTAAGTTTGATGTAAAAGTCAGTGTTCTGTGAAAACTAATTATTTCTTCTCTTTGCTTATTGGATTGTAACAGTGCACACTCGGAAACACTGTGAAGTTTTTAAAACAGTTCAGTTTTTGACTATTCCATTGTGTGCATACTGAAGAAGTTTTTACTAGGATTTTTAAGCTAATTTGTCTTTTATTGGGGGGAAAAAAAATTGTACTAAATTAAAATCTTATTTAAAATCATTTTTGTTTCCCTCTTCTGATATTCTGTATTTACACTACTGGAAAGAAAAAACATTATTCAGTTCAATTTGATTCAGTGTGTTTAAAACACCTTTGAAACTACTTTCAGTAGTAAAATTAACAGAGTATATTCACAGAACTAAATGTCATAATACAATAGATAAAAATTAGATTGATTCCTTTGTGGGTTTTGTTCCTCCATTTTTCATACATTTGTAGAATTAGTAAAGGAAAGCTCTTGATCTGTCGTCTTAACATTTGTCTGTCCATACATTAAAGGATTTTTGTTTATAATAATGTTTATATCCTTAGGACGTTTCTGCATACAACAACTATTAGGTTTCCTGTAATTACAAACCCACTTACGTCTGCTGCTAGACCTTTATATTTTTGTAGGGTCCATGCCAAGCAAGAGAAACCAATGTAAAAGTATGCAATATTCAAATATTTTAAATATTATTTACTCCTTTAAAAGCAGTTCTAAGTGCAAAATTTATTAAGGAAGAATCAATCATACAAAAATAAATTGGAGAGAACGTATTAATTCATCATTCAGACTATAACATTTTTCAGTTTTGACATGAAATGGAGGCTTTTTGACATGAAAAAGCTGTAGTGTCAATTGCAAAACGGGAACTGCAAGTGTTAACATAAGTGCTTTACATCTATAATTTACAGTTACTCTAGAACTTTGTACTAAAATTGCTAGCAATGCTGACACCCTTGATCATAAAACATATTTTTTCTTTAACATAGTTTAAGTTTCTCTAAGTTTGTGTGTTTGTTCTGTGTCAACATGCTGCCTCTACCTCCTACATAAGTTTTGTTCAGCTTGAACAGGAAAAAGTGATCACATTTCTACCGTGATCATGAACGTTGGCAGCCAGATAGCGGAGACAGATTCCTAGTCCTTTGCTGTAGTAAAGCATACAGTGTGAATTCCCTTCTTACTAGAGAGCGATAAAAAAGCAGAAAGGTTTTATGAATTCCTAGCTAAAGGAATAGCTTCAATTGGAGTGTGCACTTATTAGACATCAAATAATTCAACCGTGAAACATAAGGCTATAGGAAACCTAGTATCATTAGTTCTGTTGCTTATGGAACAATTTCTCTTTATAATATATTGAAATAATTTGTTAATGAATTACTAAAATATGAAATTGGAGAATATAAATTAGGAGAACTGAAAAAGAAAACTGAAGAGGAGAAAAATTATTCAAAATAATGCACAAATAAAGCGTATAGGTAAGAATGTTTACTTTCAAAAAGTTTTATTTGTATTTGAATTATTTCTTATTCACAGCTTTCAGTATAAAAATACTTCAATGAAAATGGATTCTAGGTTGCGGGCCTGTTCTCCAAAAGCAGGAAGTCATAAATATTGAACTCTAATTTCTGTGTATTTAAATAGTCTTAACACCTCCTTTTGATACATAATAATGGTCTATTCCTTTTTTCAGCAACATTGCATCTACTGGACAGCCTGAACGCTTACTGTTGTACAGCAGTCTGGAGTACTTTAAGAGCATGAAATTTTGTGGTGAATCTCCTGATTGTCACTAGTTGCTTCACCTTAGTTCAGAGCACAGTATATTATCAGAGACCTTGAATACCTTGAATGCTTTTTGAAAAAAACCTAAACTGAAAGTATTCTCCAGCTAATAATGAACAATCTGTTCACAGGCCTGGGTTAGAACAAGTCATATAACTCTGCTAAGTCCTAAAAGGAAAGTCCTTGTTTGTGGCACTTCAACCATTTCTTTTCATATTAGAAAAGTCTCTGAATCTATAAGTAAACATCTAGGTGGGGCCACCATTTTAATCTATCATTAGGGAGTTGCAAAAAAAAATATCTATAGAGCTTTTTTTCTGAGGCTGTAAAAAATAGTGGAAGTTTTGTATTGATTCACTATCCAACAGAAGACAGAGGAAGGTTGCTTTGACATCTTTCCAAGCAGTGGACTGAAACTAGAGGGAGAAAAGGTGGACAGAGGGATTAGCACTTCTACACCTTGAAAGAATGTTAGAGGTTTTCTCTGTGACTATGTGGACAGGTCCCATGTCTGGTTGCTTTTAACAAGAAGAATGACTTTTCAATCACAGAATCACCCAGGTTGGAAGGGACCTTTTAAGATCATCTAGTCCAACCAATCTAAAAAAAAAAAACAAACAAAAAAACCCAACCAAACAAAACCCACCCACAAACACACCACCAACCCAACACTAATCCATAGCCCTGAGCACCATGTCAATTTGTCTCTTGAATACCTCCAGGGATGGTGCCTCTACCACCTCTCTGGGCAGCCCATTCCAATGCCTGATAACCCTTTCGGTAAAGAAATATTTCCTAATATCTAACCTGAACCTCCCCTGGCGCAACTTGAAGCCATTACCCCTTGTCCTATCATCTGTGACTTGGGAGAAGAGACCGACCCCCACGTCTCTACAGCCTCCTTTCAGGTAGTTGTAGAGAGCGATAAGGTCTCCCCTCAGTCTTCTCTTCCCCAGATTGAACAACCCCAGCTCCCTCAGCCTCTCCTCTTAAGACTTGTGCTCCAGACCTCTCACCAGCTTCGTTGCCCTTCTCTGGACCCGCTCCAGCACCTCAATGTCAGAACTGTAGGAGTCTACTTGGTTGCTTCCTATTGACAATTCACTAAACATGCTGAGTTAAAGTCATATCAACTCAACCCATCTAAGTGACATTGGAAGTTTCTTGAGTCAAGGATGCTCTAGGATGCCTTGACCTCCCTGTGTTAAGCTCTAGGCTGATACACAGAGCCATGAGTATGTAGAGAAGGTGTCAGTAGCTGGTTTGCTGGAGCTGAGGGTGTAGTATGAGTAGGCCAAGGACAGCCTGGATGTGGGCTTTAGGAAAGGTAGTGGTTTGCTGTGAAGTTATGTGACAAGGAAAGGAACTGTAGAAGGTTGTAGGGCCTGTTTCAGGGAACTGTTGGGCTCCTTAGGCTGTGAGAAGATAGCAATGAGAAGGAGACAATGAAATGTCATAGGATTGAAGGAGGATCTACTTCTCAGGCTCAGCTCCTCAGCTGTGCTGCATGGGTCAGAGGCCAATACTGTTTTCTTTTCTCTGCCGAGTCCCAGCCCACAGCTGTATTATAATGGATAGGATCTGCGCGTGCAACTCCACTGCTACAACAAACTGTAGTGAAGGAAGAGGAGCCTGTAAATTCAGCCCAGTGCTGTCTCTTCTCTGCCAGCTGGTGACTAAGATGATATAGGTTACTGGATTATCAACAGCCAAACAGTAGAGAAATGTTCCTGCACTGTTAACAGTAGGTTGGATTATTGGCAGTGGCTCAGAAGGCAGACTTGCATGTAAAGCTATCAGAATTGTCATTGCACATGCTCTTGTTCATTGGAAATCCTTCATTCAAATATTGACTCAGTCCTTTCCTATTTACTTGATAAAGTCTAATTAGATCACAGCATGCAATGATACAGCTGTAGTGTGCTCTGTTCTTTGTTTGTACTTTGTTTAAACCACAGCTAAGTAGGAAATTAAGACTAAAAAAGAAAAAAAATCTTTAAATTTGGGAAGATACTTTACCAGATGCATGAAAATAAATGAAAATTTACCTTTTTCTTTCAGATGAGGAAGCTTTTCTCTACTTCTTCCTAATTTTGAGATTTTAGGAGCCTGTAGAGTTAAGTAAACAAAATGTAGTTAAGGACTTGTGATGCTAATCTTGTAAGAACAGGCTTGTGGAATTGTCTCCAAAGCAATATAAAAGCGATCAGTTGATGATAAAACATTTTGAAATAATGAGGCTTTTGAGTGTAATCATGTAATCAGGAATTCTAAGAGTTGTTGGCTGTTAGAGCAAAGTGCCAGCAATGTATTATAGCATGAACTAATCCAACAGGACAAATAAACCTGAAGATTCATAATGGGATTATTATTGTAGTCTATTGTCTAATATTTATGAAGATAATTCAGTGCTCGCTTAAGCTCTTCAAAGTGCATTAAAACTTCTAAAATATCTGCAGTGTCAACAATCTGCTTAAAGATCTTGAATTTTCTAATGCTATGGAAATGGCAAGTCAGTGTTACTTAGTATGCATTTCTAGCACATTGTGAAAGCATTGTTTTTTGTCTCTACGGTATTACAGAAACCACCACAATTTTCAGATCATAAGTGGTTGTATTGAGTCTTGTAAGTTGTTGTCTCAAATTTTAGAAAATATTTTTTGCTAGATTCCTGGATTCTGTTTGAACTGCTGGCTGAAGTTATCAGCCTGAAGGACGAAAGAATGTGGCTGACTGCCCCTTTTGTGTGAAACAGCAGTGCTGAGAAATGGTTGTTCTTGACCACTGATGTTGACAGAAATTTAATGGAGCAGAGCTTCACTCATGCTGCTCCATAGATCCTCAGCTGCCATCTTCTTCCTTTTGCATCATAGTAACATTGAGAAGAGTTTTAAGGTTATTCCAAGGCATGAAGGACCAAATATATAAAGGAGGAGTAAAGACCCTCCACAAAATCTTGTAGAAAGAACTAAAACCACATTGTCTTATGATTTTGAAAATCAAAATATCATAGAAAAATGTAAGTCGGAAGGGATTTCCTAAGGTCATCTATTCCCATTTCTGACCCAAAGCAGAGCTGCCTTCACAGTTAGATTGATTTGCACAGGGCTTAGTCAGATTCTTTTTCTGGTGCAGCTGAATATACAGCTAACCTTCATTGCTGTAAGATGACACTCTTGATAAAAGAATACTTCATTTTCTAGCCACCTTGCCAAATCCACTGCTAGGGTGATATTCTCTAATTTTAGTAAGTCACGCACTTGCCATGAATCATATAAGCGCCCTAAGAATCATGGAAGAAAGATGTCGTTGTGGAGAGGACTGATGAAGTGTTCAGGAAATAAGAATGTGTGGACTCCAGTTAGGCAAAGAGGTGTTAAGAAATGCACATGGGTTTATGGGTATAGTGCAAAACTCTCTATGGGGAAACATGGCCAAAATTGTGGTGGTTTTCTTAAAGTGAATGGAATAGCATCACAGGGATAATTTTTACAATGAAATAATGTATTTTTAATAAGTTTTGCCATATTATCCCATTCTTTAGAGAGCAGTGGCTGTTAAGATGGCTATTAAACTATAGTATTATTTTAAAATTAAATTATAGGAGGACACCTAAAATATGCAAGATAAATTTGTGTCAGTGAAAATAATACAGATAAAATCATATTTGATGATAGGCGAATGTAAATTACAGATAACTTTTAGATAAAATGCATTTAGATATGTATTTTAAACAAATCGGTAGCCATATGTAGATGGATACTTTTCATTTGAAGCTTGTATTGTGCAAATGTGCTATATTACTGCATCTTCATTTTACATTAAGCATGTCACTGTTTCCTGGTTTTCTGCTTCTTAATGAAACACTAAAAGGCAGTGACTAGACATAACTACTTGTGGTTGATTTTTAGGTATTAAGAATTGATTTCCAGAATGTACTGTGCAATGTCATAGAATCATAGAATTGTAGGTTTTCAGTGTGCATTATGTGCGTCTCTAAATCTATAACATTTTTCTTTTCTATGTGTTCTGCAGAAATAACAGGGGTGGCAAATCTGAACTTATTTAAGTTTTAAGTTTTAAATCTGGTGCAAGATCTGCTAATCATATTTAAACGTGTGATAAGAAAAAAAATATGGAGTAATATAATAAAGTAAAATATTTTTAATACCAGAAAAAAGTTAACACTCACACCCTTGGCACACCAATATTTCAGTTTCCCTTGTTCTTACTCACCTTACATAAGTCACTAATCATTTATTCAGTGTGGCTATTTTATGGATGGGGTTTTTTCCCCCCGATCCTTTACTTATATTTGGAGTCCTCTTTCTTCCTTTTACGTACTCTTCAGTTATCATATGCATGATCAGTATGCTTTGTTATTCTTCTCTTGAGGCTGGTCTTGAGTTTATCATCCCTGGATGACAAATGCCACAGCTGCTCTTGGGAAAATGTGAAAATGTCTTATCTGACATTATTTGAAAGACAAAGAAATAGAAAAGAGCAATCTATCAAAAGACGACTGCTGCTTCTTCTAATTCAGGCTTGTTCTTTTGTACCTACTGTTTTGGGGTTTGCGTTTTGTTGCGTTTTGTTGCGTTTTGTTGCGTTTTGTTGCGTTTTGTTGCGTTTTGTTGCGTTTTGTTGCGTTTTGTTGCGTT
>JAOXNO010000033.1:28183242-28208363 GCA_028565335.1 Limnodromus scolopaceus
TTGTTTTTTAAAGCTGCTGCTCAGTGTTGTTGCTCCTGCTGCCTTTGCGGCTGCTCCCACCAGCAAACAAAAGTCTGGTCATCTCTGCTGTTTCTGGGTTGGATCACACTTGAGTCTGCTGGATGGGATCTGCATTCATTACAAAACACCACTCACTGTGTGACCATGTCCTTAAGAGACCCCCAGGGCCTCTAACAGTCACTTGTAAGACTCTAAGCAAATGATACTTTCTGCTTCTGTCTGAAGGCATCAAGCAGTTGCCTGTGTAAGAGTGTAGAAATCCACTGTTTCCTTCTGAGTGGTGTGTTTTTTCCACTCTTTCTTGCAGGTAGCCTCCATTTTATTAAGGATAAAATACGTCTGTTTATTGAAGCAAATATGCATTTAAGCAAATACTTTAAATATCACATGAAGATGAAAGTCTCACTGAGAATCATCATATTATTTATAAATACTACTCGGTAAACAGGATATGCTTATATGAGAAAGGACTGGTTGTGGGTTGCCCTGTCTGGATGTCAGGTGTCCACCAAAGCCACAGGTTCCCCCACGGGTTCATTCAGGAACAGACTGCTCCAGCCTGGGTCTCCCGTGGTGTCACAAGTCCTGCCAGCAAACCTGCTCCAGTGTGGCCTCCTCTCTTCATGGGGTGACAGGTCCCACCAGGAGCCTGCTCCAGTGCAGGCTTCCCACGGGGTTGCAGCCTCCTTTGTGTGCGTCCACTTGCTCCAGCATGGGGTCCTGCACAGGCTGCAGGTAGATATCTGCACCACCATGGACCTCCATGGGCTGCAGGAGGACAGCCTGCCTCACCATGGTCTTCACCATGGGCTGGAGGGGAATCTCTTCTCTAGTGCCTACAGCACCTCCGCATCCCGTATCTTCACTGATCTTGGTGTCTGCAGAGTTGTTTCTCTCACACGGTCTTACTCCTCTCTCTGGTTGCATTTGCCCAGGATTCTCCCTGTCAACCTCTTACCCCTTCTTAAATATGTTATCGCAGAGGTGCTGCCACTGTCCCTGGTGGGCTCAGCCTTGGCCAGTGAGGGTCTGTTTTGGGAGCCAGCTGGATTTGGCTCAGTTTGACATGGGGGAAACTTCTAGCAGCTTCTCACAGAAGCCCTACCGCTACCAAAACCTTTCTGCTCAAACCCAATACAGGACTCTAGGGAGAAACTGGGAAGGGAAAAATGATGCACAGGAATGCGACAGGAGACAGTCTCAGCATGTCTGAACAGCTTTAAGACTGGAGGTGTTTTCCTACTTGCTGACTACAAGAGTACGATGTCTTAAGGGATCCACTTTTTTTCCCATTGACATTCATAGAAGCTTTATCCTATAATTTGTTATACTGTGGTCTGGTTTTGACACATTTAATATCGTATAGGTTTGGTAGAATTTTTGTTTTCCCCATTGCTGAGTACAAAAACCAGAAGAACCCGCAAACTAAATTAAAATTTGTTAAATACAAAGTATGACCTAATTCTATAAACTTCATGGTGGTCTGTTGATATAGTCATGTGAGATCTGCAGCTGTATTGAGATCTATATATGAATATTGGTCATATTAATTTTAAATAAGTACTTTTGTTTTATGTTTATAATGTTAATTATATATAGGCAGATGATACTAAGCAAAGGAAATTGCAGACTTTGAAGTGACAGATGAGTTAGGAAAAAGACTGTAATTCGTCAGTCCCAAAGCAAAGAATGACTGTTTGTTTTCTTTAAGATTTTAATAGGGTTTTGAAAAGACAAACCACAAAGATTAAAAAAATAAATAAAATGAAATAGACCTCACCAAATAATATACAGCTCTGTTAGTTGGAGTATGTGGTTCTCAACCTACACAACGTGGAATAAAAAGTTAAGTTGAACAAAAGTCTCTATTTGTTTTAAGATTATTTTAATTTCATCCTTGATTTTATTATATTTTTTAACATCTGAAATTGAACTAAAGTAATTTAAGTATAAAGAATTGTTGTTCTTGGGATGGGGAGGGGGGGAAGGGAAAAGCTTTGGACAGTGCTTAAGGTGATTTGTTTTTCCTTTGAAGCAATATTTCATCTTTATGATAAAAATGATTATACCTGTAAATTATGACATCATTCCATTTTCCAAATGTAATACTAAAGAGATTGCATTAGCAATACAATATTATAATAGCATTTATGTTTACAGCAAAATTCTCTTAGCTGTTTAGAAATTCCCCTAATTTAAATATTGGCAAGGAGTGCTATGGATAATGATGTATGAACCATTTTCTGGTGGCAGGAAGTGATGGATATGCAGTGATGGATCATAGCAAAATATCTTTGGTTAACTTGTAAATTGTGCTTAATCTGTGGTTGAGCAAAACCTTTCCCAGAGGCAGGTACCTTTGAAAAATGACACCCTGCAATGAGAAGCTAACCTCAGTTTCAGTTTGGGGAATCATGGAGGGGAATTGAGGCTGTGCAATAGGAGACTCAGGGAGTAAGCAAATACACCTTGTCCCAGGGCAACTGCTGATACCTACAGTTGCTACTGTGACCACTGCCAAAGTACTGTTGAACTCTGCTACTGCTAGTAACGATAACCGGGCACGTTCTTTGGAAACAGTTTCCCTCTGTGCCCCGCAGTGGAATATAATTCATGGCATTAAGGGTGTGTGCCTAGCTAAAGCCAGAGACTGATTTCAAGTTTTAAGCATGTAATGCTATAATCCGAATGAATATGACAAAGCCTTTTGAATAAAACTGAGTTTCTAAAATCCAGAGGAGGGTTATTCTGGACCATTGCTTATGAAAAACCTCATTGATGAAGAGCTACTAATTATGCTGTCTTCAGAAATTTCAGTTAGCCACTATGGTGTTTAGAATCGTAGAATCTGTTTAAGTTGGAAAAGATCTTTAAGATCATCGAGTCCAACCATTAAGATAGTAGCACTGCCAAGTCCACCACTAAACCATCTCCCTGAGCGCCACACCTACATGTTTTTTAAATACCTCCAGGAATAGTGACTCAATCAGTTCCCTGGGCAGCCTGTTCCAATGCTTGACAACGCTTTTGGTGAAGAAATTTTTCCTAATATCCAATCTAAACCTCCCCTAGAGCAACTTGAGGCCATTTCCTCTTGTCCTATTGTTACTTGTAATAATACCATCTGGATTGCTCTCCATTCATAAAGGTAGTCATAACTAGTAAAAATATAAAGAATATAAAATTTGAAATACAGTCAACACCAGACACCCAAATAAGGACAAAAGTTGTATTCAGATAATGTAAAATGATGTGAGATTCACTTCTGTGTTAATTCTGTTCACTGATTTAATACTTCTGTATTTCTTTCAAAAATATTTCTTATCAAAAATTATTTATGTGAAAGGAAATTAAAAACCTCCCATTTGTCTGAAATGTAGGTTTCTTTGGAGCTGAAATGAAGTATAGTAGTATTTGGGAGGTATCCTCAGCTTGTTTTGCTTTTTTATATGTTTGGATCGTAATGATCATAACAGTTATCATCAAGTGTATTAAAAAGACACTATAAAGGTTAAAGATTAGATTTAATCTAAAACAGCTTTTGGGCTATACTGAAGTTGGAAACGTTTTTCCTTAAGGCTGTGAACATGTCAGCAGAAACAATTTACTCTTTAAACTAAAAGGAGCAGAGAAGGCGAGAATTAAAAAGTCCAGGAAAGGAAATGAAGATCCTTCATTTCACAGAACTGAAGCCAAAGAATAGATATTAATGAGCAGGTTTGTGAGGGTCAGTTAATCTGGTTCAATCAACTTAAAATGATTAATGGGATAGTTTTAAATGTAGTTGAAGAGACTTTAAAAACAGTATCAGAATGGGACAGATCATAAAATACCAGCATAACATGAATGCGTAGTACCTATGCTCCCAAAGAGAATCTTTAGAGAGTTACTCGTCAGTAAATACAATTTAAATACCTTCTGAAATATTGCTAAAGTAGCAGGGCAATGATTTTTAAGAATTTATAAATGTATGCTAATGTGTTAATAATGGGAATTAAACAAAAAGAAATTGTTCCAACTTACTGTGCCTGGCATTGAAATAGTGACGTTTACCTGCAATTAATGACACTGCAGCATTTATGGCCAGCCTCATTCAGCAGAAGGAGTGCAACAGCATTCTTAGTACCTTGTATATGGTAAACATCAATATTTGAATGCTGTACTTTGTGTTTTAATTTCATTTTTAAAAGGCAGAAAATGGAAAAGATTTCCATGGTTTATCCTGACATTAAAATAGTTCTAACAATATTCACAGAGAGACACTGTAGAAATGCAGATTAGGTGTGCATGATACAAATCAGAAATGCAAATTGCTAGAACAGACAGAAATTATTGCTAATGGTTTATTGCCAAATCTGAAGGATTGAGATTCGTCATGGAATAAACTACTAAAACTCTATAAAGATCAGGTTTCCGCCTATTCTCCTTTTCCTTAGGTATTTTTCTCCAAAAGTGCTCTCGTTTCACTTCTGGCAGGATGGGGAAGAAGTCAATTCAAGAACTGCCACTTGTAGTATTCAGCTGCTGAGAACTACTCAATTTGAACATGTTTTATTTGGCCAGTACTGAAATATTAACATCATTGATCAAGGGCAAAACCACCATTTCTTTCAGTGGGAGCTGTTAGCGCAAAGTCCTTCATACTGAAAGAACTGGCCTGTGTTACTCTCTTCATAACAGTTGTGGCAAACTAAAAATGCTCTCATTATTGTTATAACTCAAACAGCACAAGCATTTATACTTCTATAGGTTGTTCCTTAAGTTTGTTCTGATGTCAGTGATTTTTTGGAAGTGTGGTGAATGGCTACTTTGATTAATACTAGGACAACAGTTCTTTTCCACCAGCTTTAAAATTTTCCAGACACTTTGAGTGCATTAAGAAATTTTAAAGGATGTTTCAGTTCAAAAAATTCAAACTTGCAATAGCTGTCATATTTGAATTAAATAGAAAATGAACACAGAAGAGCCTGTGCCGTATGATACTTCCTACCAAATTTTTAATGCACATCTCAATACCTAGTCAATTCTGTACAGGTGGTATTTGGAGACCTAAACAGTGAAAACAATGTTGATCAATTGTTGTTTATTGATGCTTTATAAATGTGTTACAAAGCTACAAAAATTTAGGGGGAGAGAATTGGAATTTACAGCTGTTTTTCAAGTTCTTGAGCAATTTTCTCATGTGTATTACCTTTCTTCTCATATCTATATTGGAAGGAATGATTTCATTTCTTAATATGCATCCTGAATTGTGGAACACTTCCCCTATTTCTAAAGTATAGCCCTGTTATTTAGTCATCTAAAAGTGGACTTAGTGTCTGTCTATGAAAAGTACTATATTGTGTATTGTAAATTGTGAAAGTGAGCTATGCCAGTACATTTTCAGATTTGAACACATTCATTTCAGAAAACAGTATTCATGTTTTCCCACTTTGAGCCTCTGCCACCTACTGCTGCCCTGAGAGGGAAGATGTGCATAGCGTGACTACCACCTGGCTCTCCAGGGCTACATCTTGACCACAGCTTAGTGGCCCACCAGGCTGGAGAAATAAACACACCAGCTAGGTTTATTTTTATTATAGTGGAAAACCCAATAGACCTTTGTTACTACAGTGGTTATATTCTAGGTTTTTCCAAACAATGCATATGGAACAACTGAGGAAACGTAGTAAGATTTTCTGGATTTTTGGCAAAAATTCTTTCTGAATTCAACTGTACCACTGGAGTTGCAGGTACTGATCATGCTCTTACCTTCTTCCCTGATCTGCAGCCAGAGACGCCGTCTAACACTTTTCCTACATTTTACAAGTATTGGTTAGTACATTGAATGTTAGCTATTTAATTGCATTGTGTTTTATTTGTGATGCTATTCTAACAAAAGACTGCAATTTATTTTTTTACTCAAATTAAAAGTAATGGGGCAAAACAGCTATTAAAAGATATTATCCAGCTCCAGTGGTTTAAAAAATTAGTTTTTCTCCAACATATTACAAGGTGACTGTGAAATATAGGTATGCAGGTTCCTGAATTAGTAATGGATATATGCATATGCTTACTTTTAATTTGCTTTTCTATTTCAGCACGTTCTTTATCAAAAGAAAAATTCAAAATGTCCGTTATTAACAACTTGCCAATCAGTGTTCTTACTGCGTTAAGTTAAGCTAAGCAGGATACATTCACACCAAATGACTATAGAAGTCTTGTCTGGGTGCAGTTTTAGATGTTTGTAGTGAAGTGTTTTCTTAGGTTTCTTTCTCATGACTGCTTATTCAAACATATCCAAGCACCACATTTTCTGGTACCTGTATTAAAACCATCATATTAAAAATCAATTGGTTTAACTTCTATTTTTTTCTTAAAATTAGGCATTTAAAAACAAATTTTAAAACTTACGTAGAAGGGAACTGAGAACAATTTGTTAATTTGGGGTATAAACTTCACAAGTATTCTTACCCATTTTTAAAAAGTCCAGTGCTACAGTTCTTTTATTCAGAACCTTTCTAATTTCAATGATTTCCGAAACTGTTTGATCCCTAATGAGTTTTACAGTATGGATCTGGAATCTTGGTGGACAATGGCAACTCCCATTGTATAAAAGAGAGAGTGTATTCAGTAAATGAAGGTATTTGACCAGCACCTGAATAAGAATGAATATTTTTGGATAAGTGAGCCAGGGTTTTCCGAATCTGCCATCTCAATTTATAGACCATGCAATCTAAAAATAAAAAAAGTGGGAGGACAGTTCAAAGAATAAGATAGAATGTATAAGCAGAGTGATTAGTATAATCATAGGCATCTATCCGTTAATAAAACATAATTATGTATTTTTACCATTCTTTTACAATGAAAAAATGCTGGTCTTTTAAATATAATAATTGTTTTCCTTCAGTGAGTTTTTTTGGTCCTCTTTGCTTCTGAACAAGGATTTCCATTGTTAGAAAATGTTTGGTAACAGTTGGTAGTGCAGAGATTAACTTTTCATCCTAATTCCTGCTAATTTGCATTCAAAAGCTGGTTTGTGTAGATAATGTAAGTATAGTAGGTATTATTGCAGGTTAGTCTATTCTCAACTGTTGTAAATGGTCTTGGAAAGCTTCATTTGTTTAGTAACCTTAAAATTGCAAGATACTTCATTACATTAAGATATTGCTTATGATAAATAATTTGGTCCTTGAAACATCAGCAGCATTGTTGATCATCAGATTTGATTTTATCTTCTAATTTAGATACACCTGGATACTTTTTCATAAAATGCTGTTCACCTTTCATGACAGCAAAAGTTAAATAATCAGCTCAGGAAATAAAACCAATAAACCTACCTGGCATAAATAAAAATTCTAATTATAATTTCATAATTATTGAATAGATATGAGACCAATTCTCAAACTTATATTGCAATCAGCTTGTCCATAGGAAGGCCAACTAATTTCTAAACAGGAGTTGTTCAAGGATTTACACTAGTAAAAGGCAACATAAACTTTGAATCTGAGTATTGTGATTGCCTGCTTTATTTTGTATTGTTTCAGATAAAAGCTGTCAGGAATATTTTGATGCATTTTATCCAAAATGAAGCTTGTAATCAGCTGAAATAACATCAGACGAGGTAATGGCAAAATGAAATGCCCCACTCTTGCATTTTCCTAAAATTTAGGAGAAAATTGATAAAAAAAAAAAGTCTGAAAAACTGGTGTGAACAGCACCATTTCAAAGGAGCATCCTTCTAGTAATTTAATGTGTGTTGTTACACAACAGCTGTCAACTGTAAAAAACCAAAGAACATCCCAGAAAAACATAAGAAAACCTCAGGAGGAAAAAACCCCAAACCACACATCTTGTAAGCAGCACTATTTTCAGTTCCTGGGGACTCCATTTAAGGGGTGAACTACTTCTGTTGCTTCTGATGCCTTTCTAAGTAATTTCTAAAGCGTTACTTAACTGGCATTTAAAATTTGATCCAGATTTCTAATCAGCAACATGTGGTATCCAGTGAATGAAGTAAATAGACAACTCTAACTGACTTTAGTGAACTTTGGAGTTGATCCCCAGGTTGTACTGTTACTGCTGGATTAAATTACAATTTCCATTTATTTTAATATATGGTGGAATCTGTTGTCTTCTGCCAAGTATGGAATTAGTGCCCCTTGTAAAACTTTCCTTTAGTTATCAATGTACTTGTATTAACTCTGTACTGTGTTAAAATATTTCTCTGTACAATTTTGAAATGATCCAATCCATATGTTCTTTTAGGAAACTGTCTTGCTTATTCTCTTTCTCAATGCTAGAGCTATTCCCACATTGATGGTTATCTTCAATGGACTCATTACCTCCGTATGTTTTGTCAGTGCATGCAGTACATTTCCATCTCTTCCAGGACACTTTCAGACTTACGAGAAGTCCTAATTTGATGTTGCCAAGTTCATGGTGAAAAACATGAATGGTGATAATTCTTCAATTCTCTCATTGTAGACTTAGGAAAAGACCATCTACAGTGAATGAGTGACTTTCAAATTCAAATGAAAATTCTAGGTGATATGGGTGTTGTAAGCCTGAAGCTTGGAAATACTTTGTCCTGATGCTTCCGGTGATGCACTGTTATCTGCAGTCATTCCTGTAAGTGGTGCAACTGGAGCTATTCATGGTGAAAGTTGTTGCACATTATGATTAAAATAATCTTTTTTTATAATTGTATTTCTGAGTCCTTGGTTTTGATCATGCAACATCTGAATGTGAATTTAGAGCTATACTGCATCTAGTTACTTAAAAGCAAGTTCTTTATTTTTTAAAAATTCTCTTAAGGTGGTATACACATAAAATATTACTGAATTTATTATGATACAATAATTCTCTTATGTCTGTGTTTGTGGCAGACAAATCCCCATATTTCTCCATCACGTTATTTGTGAGTACAGGACTGGTCTATGGGAATCTCTTCAGTGCATTTGACATTTTGAAAGAAGCCCTCAATGTCAACATTTAATTTTTCTCTAGGCTTCTGGGATTTGGAGGTCTCCAGACATTTGTTAGGTGGTTATCATTTCAACACTCCTCTGTTGAAATCCGTTTCCATTGACATGTAGATAGACTGGTGCATCTTGTTTTGACACTGTTAGTGTTTTCTTTGTGATTTTTCTGACTTATGTGCAGAAGAACATGTGAGTCCATGTTAAATTTTAGGCACTGAAATTATGTAAAGATGTGTTTATCTGACTTTATCAGATTATGTCTGGAAAGTTTTGCACATAGGGTTAATGAAGGATCTTTTCAGATTGGCTTGAACTAACCTCATATTTGGACTGTGCAATCCTTTGGAAAATGGTAGGACAAACTGGAAAAAACCAAAACAAACCTATGTCTTTTCCCAGCTGGTAGTATCTACTGTAAGTTCCTTTTCTGCTTCTGTAAGGATCCTAAGTCACTGTATGAGCTCTCTGAAGCGGCCAGAAGAAAAGCCTGAATCTTTATAGTTTTGCAATTGGAAACTCGGGAAGCATGCCTATGTCCTTGTTTTCTTCATTTCTTCACTTCAACATTAGCATTATCTTTTGTAATAAATGGCGAATCCCTAGTATGCTTGTTTACGTGTATACATAAATGCTGCACAATTTTAGTGTTGCGTTCCATATAGTTCTGAAAGATAGGATGGTACACTTTTGACATATAGTCTTTATTTTATTGAAGGCGTATATAATTCAGATCTACTGTGGACCACCAAGATTTGATGGTGTGGGGTGGCAGGGCTTGGGGTTTTATGTGTTTGTTTCCAGCTGTTTTGTACTTCATGGAGTTTTTTTGTTGTTGTTGTTTTATTTTGTTTTTACTGGATATGTTGCTGTAGTATGTTTTTCATTGGTAACATGATTCTCAGGGGATATCTGTGTAACACAGAGTTTGTTTGTGGGGGTGTACTGAATTGTACCTATCTAGATTCCAGTACTACTTGTCTTTCTAACACTGAAAAACACTCTGTTAGAGCTATTAAGAGAGTAAAGAAGTACTTCAGCCACAGTATCTGGCTCTTGGAGTATGTCTACAGCTTACAACTAAGACTGTTTTATTATTTTCAGAAATAGGATTTTTTTTATTTTATGTTCTTCATTTCACTTTCTTCGATTCTGACAGGGACACTATCAATGAGTCATTTGTTGGGGGTTACCAGTAGGGACTAATAATTCTGTGGGGGTTTGGTTTTTAAGGAAGAAATCACAAAGATAGATTTTGTAATATAGCTTGTTTTGTAAAAACCTGTCAATTTGCTTAAGTGAGGAACAAGGTTTTCAACACAATATAATTTAAATACAGGTGGAGATTCTGGAAATTCAGTGGATCTCACAAGTCATCCTGTTGCATAGAGCTGCCCCTGTATTTCGCTGGGCTTCTCTGCCTTGCCACCTTTAGCAAAGGGCCAGGATTTGGCCAAATTTTTGAGTTACTTTTGAGTATAGTAATAAATTTTGAGGTAATCTTTAATGGGAAGTAAACCACTAGTGAAATAAGCTCTTGGGAGCAGGTAATTCTTGATCTTTCATTGCTTCGTATGTGATTCAAGATTAGTGATTCAGTATTAGTTACTGTCTGTTATTCTGGAATCTTTCTTTGTTTACTTGAAGCCAGGCAAACTCAAAACTTGCTTTTTTTTTAAAAGCATGTAAAATATTTGTCAAGTTATTGTATGTATTTCAAGTCAATCTAAATCATTTTTGACAACTCTAAAATTGTATTCAATACAAGGAGAGAAAAAGGTACTATATGAAATCATAACATCACAGTAGAGTATGAGGAGAGATTATAGTTGTACTATAAGTCATTTTATTTCTTTGTAAATGAAATTCACTGTACAGTATCACTTTCTGAACTGTGTTTTCCACTCAAGTTATTTTGTAAAGATTAAATTAAATTCATTCCAGGGTACATGCTTTCAGAGATTGTAAAAGTTCCTATTTGTTTGAAATATACCATGACTTTCTTAACAGTGAAAGAAAAAGTTGAAAAGACAGTTTTCCACCTCATTGCTTCTTTTCATAACAGTACTCGTACTTCAACTGCAGGATTTCATTGAATACAAATAGAAGTGAACCTATGTCAAAATGGAAATATCAAAATCATATAGAGGCGCTGTGCTTTGCTCTTTGCAAGTGGGGTAAATGTTGTACCTCTGTGATTACTTAGAACTCGGGCAGAAGGTTTGTGAGGTTTGAGTAATAGCTGTATTTAAAGTACTATGAATGTATAGTGCTTTCTCTACATAAATCTTTTCCAGTGTATGGGTTTTACTTACTTCTGAAGTAACAGACTCAAATGTGACAATGTCTGACCTTTCACAGGAAAATGGGAAGCTTTGGGAGGGTGAAAATGTCTAGCTTTCTATTCCTAGAGATGACTAAAATACATTTACTTTGTGGCATCACTGAGAGAAGTAAAAATAAATATAAATATGGTTAAGGCCATGCAGGGATATTTATGTGGCAGGTTTCTGTTTCCTTCCCTTATGCAACATAGTTATAGGATCTTTTCAATTAAAATTCAGTTTAGTGTTTTCATCCAGGAATGCTCACATTTCTCAACAGGTTACTCTGTCAATATTGTACTAACTGGTTGGTTGAAGGTACAGGCTTCGAAATACCTGCAGGAATTTTTCCAGCATTTTGAGCCATCTGTTCCTGTGTAGAATACAAGGAATTTCAAAGTGAATCGTCAATCATTCCTGAACCCATTTTTCTTATCTGGAAGCACAGAGCAAAGCTCTGAAAGGTGTTTGATTTAGATACTCAAATTGGCTCAAAAGCACCTTACTGCTAGTTTCTGGAAATACTGTGCTCTATTAGAAGACAAAGAAAATGCTTTCACAAAGCTTTTATGAAGCTCAGTAAACAGTATTTTGTAAGAAAAGAGTAAAGAATAATGAAGGGTTTGGTTTTTTCCTGTTTTGTATTCTTTCAAGCAGTTGACAAAAGTGAAATTATATTTCCTTGTCCTTTTCATTTACCTGTTGGGTGTTAGGAGCATCAAACACGTGTTGGTGCTTGGGGTAGCTTTGGACATCCAGTAATGGGCAAACACATCCACCCAGCCAGGGTAGTGGGGGGAGGCTGCAGCCTTCTCCTGGGTTAGAATAAACCTATGAAGAGGGGAGCAGGAAGTAAGAAACTCCCTGAGGGTCTCAACTGTGCTGTACAGAGATGGACAAATGTGCCAGTTAAACCCTGGTAGTTTCTGTTAGCTGCTGTACCTTTCTAATATCAATATATTTCTGTGACTGGTTACAAGAGCCTCTAGATTGTGCTCTCTAGTGTGTTCTTTTCTGTGTAATGTGCTGGGTGTGTGTACGCTGGTTGTATTTGTCAGCTACTAGGTCATGGTTTCAGCTCTGACATAAGTTTTAAAATTGTGGCAGTTTTTCCTTTTTCTTTTAATGTGGATTTTCTATTATTTCTCTTTTAATCCCTGCAAGATTTTTGAGAGATTAATTTGGGGAAGAACTGTGTCATATTCTTAAATGTTATGTTTCTTTGAGTACTTTTACTATTATAATATTTTTTTTTAAAGTCAAAATGAAAGGCTCTGCATATGTGTATCTGCATATTTTTATTCTGGAACATAACTCTGAACTAGTTTGCAATGGAGAACTATAAGTTGTGTGTACGTATCATAATGTTAATGTAATGTTTACTTTTTTGCTTTTCTTCTCCATGTGAAATTGCAGTGATTGATGGAAATAGTAATGGATTGTATTTCTGGAAAAGCACAGAATTAAGATACTATCTGATATATCATTCAAATTTTGAGGTCTTTCCTTCTTGACTATGCGACTCTTCTCCATTCTTCAGAATAGTTTTCAGAAAATTGATGTGATCATTTATTTCTCTTCAGGTACAGCCAAATGTTACCCAACTTTTTGGAAAGTGGAGATGAAGTGGCTGGGTGGCTGTATGATCACAGGCTTTCTTTGTCTTTGATTCTCTGGGGGTTTCATTGCTTCTCTGAAGATTGACCTTAATCTGGCAAATAATTTCTAACAAATGTATGTAATAGATTTCATTTTTCCTTCAATGGATAAAAATGTAAGAAGCAGTAGTAGGTAATATTACCTGGGGTTCAGTAGAGGTAATTTAAAAACTTTTTTTAGATTGTTAACGCTGTTCAGTATATAAACTTAACATCTCCCAAACCAAATAGTGCTTGGGCAGAGCACTGAGCCTTTAAAACTCATTGAGTACATTTTTCCTTTTCTTATGGTGTTTGCCATCTGGTTTGAGGGGTGTATTGTAGTGTTTTGCCAGTTAAGTCTCCCTCTCCTTTATTTCCTCTTTTCCTTTTCCCCCTTTGCCTATACATATATTGAAATTTAGAACTAAAAATCTCTTTATATAGAATATTTGCACAGCAGTTACTTTCAAGTAAATGATCTGTGAGGGCTACAATGCTTGCCTCAGCCTCATAGCCTGTTTTTCTCGCGTTGATCTCTTGTCCTACATTAGATATTCTGAAAAGCCGTTGCACCTATCTGTGTTTTGAGAAAATTTCAGTTTCAGAATTAGCTGTTTTTTCCTCATATGCAAAACAATTTTTGAGTTGGCTTAAAAAAATCCCATCAAACTGAACCAATTGTCTTCTTCAGGTGTTCTGTTGATTTTTCTGGGGCAAATATAGTTTATCATATGTAGCACACTGTACAAAACCTTGTGTAGCAAACAAGGTGTGACTGTGGCCTAAGATTTTCAGGCTGGTTTGGCTATAGGAGAGCTGGAAATAAGCCAGCAACTTCAGTTCCAGGTCAGACTGTTGCCTCAAATTCTTGTGCCATTGCAGCTTAGTATTAATGATTTCTTTTCACACCATGGAATGTTTTCTTGGTCTCCTTCTGCATTCAGCCACATCTGTAAATCATTTCTGTTGTCATTTCTCTAGAGACCTCAAGCACACTTTATCATTTTAATGGTCAAGCACTGAATGACTGTCACTTAACTTTTTTTCTAATTACTTCAGACCCAGTTTTAATTCACATAAGTGGCCAAAGAGTGCTAATTACCTGCTGCTATAAGATAAAAGACACCTTAAAGTTCATGATGAGATCAGAACTCTTCTTTTGGAATTCCCAGTCTGTATGAGAAACGTCTAATGTTTTTTCCAAAGTGGTATTATATATATCCAAAGGTTATTTTTATCAGCCTTTGCTATGCATCTAGCTTTTGTATTTGTACCTAGAATTTCTTGTAATTACATTTAGTTAGAGAAAACACAAACCTTTTACATCACAAGGAAACATTGACATTTTTCTTAAGTAATTATCCAAATTATTACAATATTAAATAACTCTTCTTCTAATACCAATCCTATGGCAATTCAGTGTTACTTTGTAATACTGCAGGAGCATTTAATCATTCTTATTTTTTGTTTCTAACATAGATTTATCTTTAAAATACAGAGTGTTCTTAATCTGGTGGTTATTTAATTTTCCTAATTCTATTCAGTTAAACAAAATACACGTGGTGATTATTGTCTTTAAAACAGTGCTGCACATTTTTTATTCCAGTGGAAAAAGGATGGTGGCTTTTTTTGCTATATGTTTGTTTCTTTTCTTTTTTTCAGACAAACATTTATTACACACTGATGCAACGTCATAATGCTCATCTATTTCTTCTTTTGAAAAACATTTTTTAATCTAACATCAGTAAGCTCAGAGCAGCCTCTGAGCTCTTGAAAAGCATGACTTTTTATTTACAAATGAGTATTTTGAAGAAGCATTTTCTTTATGGAGTGAACAGAAGGAAAAATGAATTACAAAAAAATATTCTCCAAACTTGCAAATGTTATGCATGGAAGACTTCTGATATATTTTCCTTTTTGTTGATTAGCAATGCTATTCACAACAAAAAGAATAAAAAAACTATTCTTCATAAAAAAAAAAAAAAGTTATTTTTGCTTCTTTGGTGTTGTACTCATAGCTGATTACATGAAATGGCAGAATAGAGAGCACAATTTCCCTCCCCTATAGAACTCTGTTCTTTTTCTTTAACAAGATTAATGACAGATATGGTATCAGTTAAGTAATTAAAGTTTCTTTCAGAAGGATGTAGAAGAAAAACAAAGCAATAAGCATCTAAGAAAGATAACTTCGTATTTAATTTGGAAAAAATTTTACATCAGTGAATGGCTTTCAATCAGGCAGTGATAAAATACCCCAACAGAATTAAGTTGTTGACATACTTTTTCTGAAGTATGTTTTTACTGATTTTTCTTACTAAATTAGACTAATCAAGCAGAAGGAAAATGTATGCTTAATTTATATGCAAGGCAATGCACAATATGCGTACCATTTCTCATAGATACAAAACAAGACCGATTATTCTTACAAGACAATAGCATATACATTTCAGTCATGAACAGTGTATTCTGCATTTCTGAAGTTTGTTTGGTAAATTACTTAATCTCTGCTTTTCAAATACTCAAACTGATATGTCTTTATAGTGAAGTTACTGATTCTCTTCAAAGGAACTTCATTTCCACTTATGTCATAGGGAAATGCAAAAACATTTTTCTGTAGAAAATCCTATAATATCCTATATTATATCATTCAATGGAACAAGTTTACGTGATCAGCCTCTAAAACATTAACCGTGACTGGATTTGCCTACTTTACCAAATATTTTCTTTTGAAAATATAAGTAGTTTAATGTGCATATTTTGAAAAGGAGATGAGTCAGAAGATTGGCATATTTTGGGATTTAAGATCTTGTGTAAGGAACGCTTTTTTTTTTTTTTTTTTTTTTTTTTTTTTTTTTTTTTTTTTAATCTAGGGATGTGTTTGTTGTAGTAGCCTTCACTTTAAGGGCCTCAGTATGAAACTCCTATGTATCTATGGCCACTGTCAAACTCTTTTCAGATTAGTGACTGATACTTAGTTGCTTCAGAGGAGCTGGAAAAGGAATCCAGGAAGGATCTTGTATGAAAAATTGTCTATCTTCAAGTACAAGTCGTATGAAGAAGTGTGTGTGGAATTGATCTATTATAGATTGAGTTAATTCTCATATCACAAACATGGACTGAATAATGCATAGGAAGAAAAACAAAACATATAGGTAACGTTAGATAATTTGAAAACAATCTCTAGAAGCAAGAATCCATATAGAAAAGACAGTGGACTGGAAGACAATTTTGTCTATGTCTTTTAGGCTGTTCAACTGCTTTGAGCTTTCTCTATTAAAAAAATCTTTTCTAGTTTTTATACGTCAAAATCATGGGCCAGGTTAGGCTTGGGGATGAAAAGAGGATTTAGAAACCTTTTTTGATTGTCTTTGAATAAATTTCCTTGGAAATAAGTCTGGAAACATTTTTTTCAAAGCTCTAATATACATAGTACCATTTTATATATTCATATGAACACAAAATTTATTTTTCAGCATTTCTCTGAATTTTTCAGTGTTCTATCAGGTAACACAGAGTCTCTAAGTTCCCCATGCAATATGAAAAATGAACAATTAAACACAAAAGTTGATATGTTGTGTGATTCTTTATTTTCCATGATAAGCTCCTAACCAGGAAATCTCAATAGAAAAACTCTTGTTGTTTTCTGGCTTTATTGGCATTCCTTGTTACTCGATAATTCTGTAATTATTCACATGTATGACTTTTTAGTATCTCCAATCCACTTTTGTTAGAATCTTGTAAGTATATGTTATTTTTCAAAATGTAGATTTGCCCTAGAAGTTCTCTAAACTCACAGCTTTCCAAAATCTAGCTTTTAACATTTTTTTTTTTTCAAACAGAATTTATAAGGACTTGTACTGATACAGATTGGAAGTCAGAGCCTTCCCGGTACTTGCCTTCTTCCATAGTCCAATTTAGTTTTGCCCTTGTATATCCATAGTCCTTCATTGGCTTCTGCATTGCTCTTCCCTGCAGTTTCTATCATATAGAATAAGCTTTCTCTCCATCTGAACTTCAGCTCCTCATACATTTTATAAACAGCTAAAGTGTTGTTTTTTTCTGTTATTACTTATTTACCTTTGTTTCACTTGAAATAACTTTTCTAAGATACAAATGCTGTGCCAAAGAAGAGATTGTATTTATTTATGTGTCCTATGCTAATCAGCATATTTAGCATAGAAGCTGTTGCCTTGAAAATTCTATACTGCTATAGGTAGGTAGATAAGATGGTGTATGTGAGTATTTAGCTTTCCCATTCTGTTTTCCATCCTTGCTTACGCTAATGGTGAAAGCATTTTGAAGTTAATGCTAGAAATAACATCAAACTGCATTTGCGTTGTCAGATCAAATAAGGAGTTCATTAATGTGCAGCCCCTCTTCCTGTAATCAAATGACTACTGCAGCAAGGCTCAATACTGTCTGTAGTCTGAGAAAAGCAAGATGACATTATTTGAGAGGAATTCAAATGTGAGATCAAAGCAAGAAACAAAGAACAAAGAATACATATAAGTGATGTTTATTTTATTTTGATAAAAATAACATTGAGGTTATTGAATACCTTTAAAAGAAAATTACCAATATATGTTTTCTATATTGTATAGAAAAGATGAGAAATACTGAACAAAGGAGATAAACGTTCATATCACTTAAGACCAGAAAGATGTTTGTTACGTGGCTTTAGAAGGAGTCAGAGAAGCTTTAATTTCATAAAATAAAGGAAATTTGAAAGATGTTCTTAAGGTTAATTTTTCATGTTATAAAGCTTTTTTCTTTACATAATGAATGTCATACTGTGTGTGATTTCGCTACACAAAAAAAATTGTGTGTACACATATATTTCTTTCAGTTGATAAGGACTATTTAGAATCCATCAGGAAGCTTCTTTTTTTTAAAAAAGAATTAGACTGGCCCTTTGTGACTGGTTTCCAAAGTTACTACATAAATTCACAATAGAAAATATCTGTCAGTATTGCAAAAGACACAGTATTGCTATAAAATTCTTATTATTTTATTCATGTAGAATATAGTAAGATCAATAGAAGAATGATTTTACCAACTGCAGAAAATCATTGCCATCTTTTTTCCTTAATTGCAATTGATTTCAGGACTAGAAGAGCTCAAGTGACAGTGCCACCAACAACCGAGTTTCCTGGAATCTGTTTCTATTTCAGATTCCAGTATCTGTGTTAATGTAGATCATCTTCTTAAGGAAAAATTCCAGTATATTGATTTTGATAACTTATTTCAGGGATCATTTTTATTCATTGTCACAATAATCTTATCTCTTTAGTCTGAATGTGTCTTGGTTTAGTTTCCTCCTCCCCCCCCTGCCACTTTCTGTGTTTTGTTTCGGTCTGCCACATCTCCTGCCCCCACTTTCCATGCTTACATCTTTGCCTGCTAAAGTACAGTAACCTCTACTAACCTATCCATGTAAGGAAGCTATTAAAGTTCATAGTCTGTGAATTTTATCGTATGACATTTTGTCATAATCACGTCATAATTTAACTCTCTGATATTAAGTCCTTTTGGTTTTGGCATAAGATTTGTTTTTCAGTCCTTCAGCTGTTCTGGCTGCCCCCTGAATCTTCTCCAACATTCATTGAGTTCTGGACTCCAGAATGCGACAGAGTATAGCTAGGGTGTATTCCAGTGTCTCATGTTAATACAACAGGACTTCTCTACCCCTTGCTTCATGTTTGTCTGCTAGACATATCTATTGGTCTTCAGTGTAACTCTCAGGTTATCAACTATGACTTTTGGGGAGACACTGTTTTGAGGCGATAACCCTTGTGATTATAAGCACAATTCAGTTTTCTTTAATTTTATGATTTTTATTAATGTCTGTAATAAAGAGTGTGTTATTGTGTTCTGTCCATTTGGTCTAGATGCTTGCCACCTTGCAGTTTGATCTGAGAATGGTCTACTAAAGGCAAAACACGGTTAATTTTTTATTCTTTCTCAGTTCACTGTTTCAGATTTATGCTGAAAACCAGTTCATTCCATCTCCTCCTACTTATTACACAACTTCTTACCATTGTTTTATAGAAAAAAACCCACCCTGGAGTGCTTCTTTATTTTGTGTCACTTTGTGCCCTGTTTATTTTGAAATCTTGGTATTGTGCTAGGTGACTGCTTATTTGTTGACCCTTCTTATCCTCCCCTTTTATTATTAGCTTGCTCCCATGGTGTTGCAGCTGTGAAGCTTGCCATCCCATTGGAGTTTCTTTCTTGTCTGGTAGCTTTCGGTTCTTTTCATTTTTGTTCTTGGTCACCATTTTGTTTCTTCCTTCAATATGAGCTTTCAGATGTTAGGAGCTTCTTTACTCTTTAGTCTGTCTGATATTCAGTTTCAGTACTTGTCCTTCAAATGATAAAACTAATTCCAGTAAAGCACTGCTTACAAAGGAATTCCTTGCTAGAATGAGACAGAAAATATTATCAGGTAGAGCTAGAAACTGCTTCTACAGGGTCTGTCTTAACGGTGCCAATCCACAGTATGGGGAAGTTTCTTAAATTTTTCTGTTACTCTTATTCATGTTCAGGCTCTAGCTTGAGACACCTAATGATTGTACTTTGAGTTTAGCCAAATGTGTCCCTTGGTAGACTGTGTAAACTTCAGAGAGATCAAAGAATAATGTGCATCTCATTATGCTTCTCAGATTAACTATATTTGTATCTAATCCCATCAGACATTATCTGTTAGACTTTGCCTGGTTCGCCAAAATTATTAATAATAAAGTTTAATTGTTTGCCTCACTGTCAAGATACTTTAAAAGAAACTTGGATGAGTAAATGCAGACAAAATTTGTCATAAATTGGATGGTTAAATTACTTTGTGATGCAAATACCTCTTCAAGGATGTTTCTATTGGTTCATGCTTTAACTAGAGGGAGTAGTGATGTGACTAGAACTATGAACTATATGACATTTTAAAAAATTTGATCCAGCATTATTTTCTAGTATATGTAATATTATCTTTAGATTCAACTCCTTCAGAAGAAAGGTGTACTTGAAAATCAAAGCAAACGGTTTGAAGGTCTTTCTACAGTCTGTATTTTCTTACTGTGATGTTACCTAATCATAGTCTTAAATTTATGCCAAATTTGACATTACAGGAAATTTAGAAGTGCTTTCTGCAGTGCTTATGGTTATGCATGCATGTATTTGGGATTTGTAACTTTATCTTTGCAGGTTCTGTTCAGAGATTAAAATGGAAACTTCTAATGCAAAAAGACAGCCATCCTGCTAAAACTCTTCTGCAGAGGTATAACTTCCTTTTTGGGTTGTTCAGACATGATAAGGCAGAGCACTTTGTGGTCATCCAGTGTCACTAAGAAGTGTCATATTCCAAAATTTATGCAGAATTAGTCTTTGAATATAGAGCCTAGAGCATTTGTTCTTCAGAAGTTGTGAGCTGAAACAGGAAGGAGCAATATTCCTTTGGAAAATTACTACAGTACATTGTAAAGACTACATTAAAATGTTGGTACTATATGTTACCCTATTATTCTTTCACAGTTATGTGGAGACATTTTTTCAATTTCTTTCTGGTTTGGGATCATTACCAGAATGTATATGCAGCTTCAAAATGAAAAAATAATGATAAATTTAAATACATATAGCAGATCTAAATTCCCCCTTTAGTGGGGTGGAATAGGGAAGTCGTAGCAGAGCACATACTTATATTGCTTAAAATCTGCCAGGGGAATCAAAGCTCTATTAGCTTAGTAGTGAGATTCCATACATCTGAGGTGTTGGCAGGTAAAATAGAAAGGCGAGAAGGAATAATTTCAAAATATAATCCGAGAGCAGTAAAAGTATCAAGAAAATGTGAACACTGATTCTACTGTCCTTTTAAAATCCCCATTCAGAGATTATTTTTTTTATGGAAACTTCCTTTAGAAATAAACGGGTTTTATTTTAATAGAATTAAATTGTTATCAAGGGCAGAATTTTGGAATGAAGGTGGCACTATGTCTTAAACACCTTAAATTTAAATTCTGGTCTTCACTCTTAACATAATGAGAAAGAACATACCATTAACTTTTCTTAATATATCAGATCCCTGGTTTAATTCTGCTGCTGAAAAGTGGATGTATGCTTTGTTCCACTAATGGTTTGTTAGGGTTGACAACTGTGAGGGGAATCCTTGCTCATTTTTTTTCTCCGCATTACATATCGCATTAGCAGCTTCAGCTTTTGAAACAATTTCTGACATTAGTATACTATATAATTAATCTGAGAATTCTTAATCTGGAAATCTGATGCTACCTTGGAATTTTTTCGTGTGTGTATATATATAAAGATTGTATAATATCCAACCCTGAGACTGAGATTTCTGGTAGTTTATGAATGGCAAAAAACTATACTGATTTAATAACAGAAAATAACAAATAAGAAAATGCTACTTTTTCTGTGTGAGAATCATGTTATGGCAAACATCAAATAAACTTTGTGTTTCATGTGTAAAGGAGAAGATAGTGTTTTATAACCTTTGTGAATCTCTAAATTCTTCTTTTAAATAGTTTGATTCTCTCTTAGTCATAGAAGAATATTGTCTTGGAAGCCTTTAAGAAACTGCCTTGTGTCCTTCTGGTATTTTCCTTTGGTTTATTTATAAATGAGGAAAACCATCTGTGTCAAGTATAAGCCTAAAGAAAGTTATCTGTATAAGAATCAGTAAGACCATGAGGATGCTTGATCTACTCAAAGCTTCTTAGAAAGGCAAACAAGTATTACTTTTTAGCTAAGCCTCTACTAACTAACTGAACTCTGAAATTAACAGCATATTATGGAGACACTGGTCGTTCTCAGAGTGGTAAGACCTGATTATGCCAAGGAATGGTATGCAGAGAGGCTCTTCTTTACACTTATTGCTATAACAACAAAGGTCAGCCAACTGTTGAAGGCCCCCGTTATTTGCTCCGTTGAAGGGCTGGAAGTGGAAAAAAATAGAGGGGACACACCTGTGAGGAGGAGAGGACAGCACAGGTGACCCAAAATTGATGAACAAGGTATTCCATCCTGTCTGCCTCAAGCTCAGTATAAAAGTGAGGGATCAAAGGGTCAGCCCTTTTTCTTCAATGGCCAGTATCTGTGGAGGACTCACTTGGTTCATCTGCCTTTGATCCTGATCTGTGTATTCCTGAATCCAGATCCGGAATCCAGATCCCATTTGTCACTGAGTCCAGTCTGGGCCTTTCCCCATACCTGTCAGTGATGTGATCATCATCCTGGGAGCTTGATACGATTTTGTATATGTTTAATAATTTTCTTTTTTATTATTTTACTAATTTCTTAATATTTTCATTGAAGTAATCTATTTTTTTCATAAACTCATAAGTCTGTCTCTCTCCCTCCTCTCCATGGAGTGAGAGGTGACATGTCATTGTATGTATTTCTAAAATTTTAATCTGCAAAATGTCAATTGATGTTTAAAAAGTAAGTAAATATTTTTTTAGAGTAATTTGTGAAATCACAATTAATTTGTGAAATTTTGATTAAATATCTATGCTTTTGAAAAAAGCAATGACAAGAACTGTCAATGAAACTGATATGAAAGGCATTGTTTCTATGTTTTGTAGGAAAAGGTGGTACATTGCTTCATTCAGAAGTGCTAATAAACAGAGCTGCACTAATTAATGCTTTTTTAATGGGGCTGCATATTAACTGCATCTGTTGAATGAAGGAATGGTGACAAACTGGATGAAAAATTGTTGGTGTGAGTGGCAAAAAGGGTGTTTTTATTTGACATGTGTGTTTGGTTCTATACACCCTGATATCAAAGACATTATTGAAGAAAGGTGATTGTGTAAATGGAATGGAAAGGGTCCTTATTGAAGGAGATCTGGCAGGATTACTGTAATTTGAGAAAGAAGTTATAGCTCTGTAAGAACAATGTTTGGCCTAAAGGACTATGTATATACACACAGCGAACAGACGAAATACACAACTATTTCTGAAGTCTTTGGGCAGTCTGTCCACAAAAGTTTACGAAATACATTTAGTGTTGTAATACACGTGCCAAACTCACTCTCTGAGAGACTGTTTTGTAGGAAAGGAAATAGTCTGCAGCCTATCTCCATCTTCCATGATGACTATGAATTCAGAGCACTTGATGAAAGCAATGCAGCTCTTGCTAAAATCTTGGGTGTTTGGTTATTCTGTTTTGGAGAGTATTTATTATGACTTTTTGGAAACATATTAGCAGATTTATATTACTCAATCATAGTTAGATTAAATTGGTGCTTTCTAGACTTGTGGGAATTTGCATCTAATGATGAGTTTAGTTTAGCCTGGGAGCATTTCAAGGCTAGGAGGCACCATTCTGATAGGATTTCTTTCTACCGGTGTAGATCATAATAGTTCAATGATCTGTTGTATAAATGTCTTGGTAGGGTAGTATGTGACAACTGCAATTACATGATTTGTAATTTGGTTTTGTATTAAAGAAAATTATTCCATTTAAATTGATAGTTGGGTTGCTTGTTTCTTTTTTTAAAATCAATGTATTTCTTAGAATAACGTAATTCTTGAATAAAGGTCCCTTTTGGTAGGTCTCATGTATTCTTTCCAGAGCGAACGTGAAGGGTGGAAAGATGGATTGTGTTGCATAAATTTCAGGAGAAATCAGACGTATTTTGAAGAAGATTTTCTCTTTGGATCATCAGAGAATGACTTTAAGGATGGTTTTGATAATATAATAATTTCTTAAAGGGGTTCCCATAGTGATACAGTAAGAAGTTCTGTTAAAAGTAGCTTAATTGATGGTGGAATGATTTTTTTAAAAGTTAGTCAATGAAAAAAATTATGTAATTCCTCAGACGTTGATATGTTGTTTAGATGCTTCTTGGAGCCACAGGCGTTTACAGAGGCAGAGTGTTCTTGTATGGTGGTAATTTGGTTAAATTGATAATTGGAAGGTTGAATGGTACCTCCATATATATGCTGAATAGCGATAGTTACATATCAGTGATGCTTCTTCTCATGCAGTCATTTTGGTTTTGAGATAGTTGTTGTCATTGCCATTGTTTTCTGGTGCTGAATGACTGAGTTATTCTGATGTTGGTAAAATTGTAGCGTTTCCACAAGTGTTGGGATTGCTCTCTGTGAATTTTTTTTGAATATATGTGGTTTTCTTCTTCCACTTGATCTCTTCTAGTTAGATGGAGGAGATGATTTCTGAGTTTTTTCTGTTTTTTTTTTAATATTTGCAAAGTGTCTGGAGTTAGGCCAGGTTAGCAGAGGTCTACAGACTCATTACTCTGGGGATGATAGAGTGTTTTTTTCATATGCTTATAAATACAGCATCACAATCTAGCATTGTGTGTTTTTACTTGTTATTTCCAACTCGAATGGCAAATTTCAATATATTCCGTATTTTAGTGGCCTGGTTGTAATTGTCAACGCAAGTTGTAGGCAAGGAAAGGCTATTTAGTAATATTGTTTGTTAGACTAAGGAATAAAAATGGAACTAATAAAGAAAAATTACACCAGTTAGTCTAGCACAGATACCCGTACCTACAAATGACACAGCTAAAATCAACAAAAAATGGCTATACTACTTTCCTGATCCTTCTTCTCTTTGAGGATTCAGGTGGTAGGGTTGGGAATATTAATTAAGGAGTACTTCCGTACATTTAAGCCATTGATTGCAAGCAGAATGACAAAATTATATTTAAGTTGACATAAATAAATTAATTAATGATAATCATATGGCCTGTGACATCAGAATCAATTTCTAACCTGCTTTGGTTGAAGCAAGCATAAAATTGGTTGTAGTGTGTTTGTTAAATCCAGGATGTATTTATATTGTATATACTCTATTTCAGAAAAGAACGTATCTAAATACTGTATCATACTTGCATATAATTTTGACTTAATAAAAGTCTAAAGAAAATAATACTCATACACAGGTATGCTGGTGCATGTTTATCATATATTTTTAGTTTCAGATCATCATGTTATCTAGGAAACGGAGTTTATGAAGTGTATTTTTTGGCCTACACAGTCCATTGAAGACCTCAATGAATCAAGTTCTATTAACATCAGTAGTTCTGGGTCATCCAGTAACTTTTTCCTATTTTGAGAAAACTTTAAATAGACATTTCTTCATCATGCCAATTTATATTACGTGCTTAGATATAAAGCAGTAGCCCAGACATATGCCAATG
>JAOXNO010000033.1:28208390-28219541 GCA_028565335.1 Limnodromus scolopaceus
CTATAAGGACTGAAATACTCAGGACTGCTTCCCGCCTCCTCTTCATCTTATATCCAGAGCTTAAAATTAGTGTTGAAAAAGTGATTGGTATTGAGCAGCTTGTAGGTTCTAAGCAACTGGGAGGTATAACAATAGTTCGAGGCATAAAGAGACCACAGTCTTTGAAAAATACATTATTTTAGTAATATTTTGAATGCTATTCTTGGCAGATTTCAACAGCAGCAAGTTAAATAGCTGTGGCCTTTCTAATAGTGTCACTGTAGTCAAAAGGTTTTGAGGGAATATGGGATAATTTGATCAATGAAAAGGTCAAAGAAGAGGTGCATTGGAGGAAACCTTTTGGGTTTTTTTTAATATCACTTGAATGGAAATTAACACATAATTTTAGAGATTGACTTGAGTGGTATGAGTGCTATGAAGTTAAATATGCTATAATTGCTTCTTACTGATGTAATTTTGATTTATTATACCCATTAAGGAAATTTTCTTGTTCTTTTGTTCTTTATATTCTTTTTGTATCACTGATACTGGAAACAGAAGTAGAGATAGTTCAAAATTTGACTGAAAGCATTATTGGCAAATGCCCCATTTTCGAGGTGTCACTATGAATTCATAAATTATAAGATTGGACAGTGAAACCATATTTCTTGGAGTCCTTCTTAATGTACATTAGCTACTGAGTTGGCTGTTCTTTGCTAGAGCTAATCTGTAATTCAGGATAATCTTATGTCTTGAATTACTAATTAAGCAAGATCCAGAAACTCAGTGCCAATATAATAAATCTGTTAAATATTCAATTTTATTTAGGAAGTGAAGGATTGAAATAGAGAAAAATATATGCTTAAATTAGATGATGAAATTAAAGATTCTTTGTGTTGCTTGCATTAGAAAGATCTTTTTATATTTTCACAGAAATAACATTGATATTCAGATCTTCTAGTTGTTGTAGTTTGACTAGTAATTTTCAGTAATTTCATTTTGTAGATATCATTCCCCATATTTGAGTGCACCGTTGCAACTGATCAAATGTATATATAATGTATATAAGTTAGGGAGTGAGAGTTGCTGTGGTGGGCATGTTTGGAAGATGGATGAATCAGGCTGGTTGCAAACTTCAGAGCAGCCCTTTGCTTGACTGACGTTCATTAGTGATACCCTTTGTGCTAATGGGTAGCTCTTGCTCATTATCAATCATTATCACTAAGTGTTCAAACAGATGGTCCTTAACGATCATATCCCACATTAGCTGTGCACATACAGCCCCACGGAGCGGAGGCTGTGTCATTACTGCTGGTGGCAATGGTCTACCCTAGTATCAGTCTCTGAGGCTGGGGGCCAGGCTCCAGCCCTCTTTGATACTGGGAACTGAAGCTGAAGGGTGACCTCTTCCTTCCCCATTTTTAAATGCTCATCATTGTTGTTTTATGCTCATCACCTTCTCTTCAAAAGAAAATGGAGAGGATTTCGCCTGCTCCAGGCAGCTCATCTCATCTTATTTTTGGGACTGGGACTTGTTCTGGCTCCATCACACCCATTCCCTGCCTGTTATACATCCTTTGCTGCTGGTTTTACTGCTTGCATATGTTTTTCCATTCCCTGTTTTACAATGACACCACAAACGGCCATCCGACTATGTACTTATAAGTTGCTTATATAAATTTGCTTGGCTATATTAGAAAGTGCTCATATGTTGTTACTGGTTATCCATTAGCAATGCTACAGAATACCTACATGCTATCACTAGTTGTTGTTTTAGTGTGCTTGTGTTGGGATTCAAGTCAAGCAAATATGAATAACACCCTGCTTAGTTTACTTTCGCCTTGTAGATGCAGCAAACCTCTCTCTTGGTTACAGCATGCTGAGGTATTTTTGTCTTGAAACTGGGGATAAAAGCAGTACAGGGGGGAATTTTCTCGTTCTGCTGAATGAGGTTCCCAAGGTACTCAATTGGTTTCGACAGAAATGGCATTTATTTAAAATTATGTATTCAGAGAATGGGTTTTGGGATAGTTGGCTGAAAATTTGGAATAAAAAACAGTTGTTTTAATTTTAAGATATCACAGTGCAGTGTCAAACTTCCTATGCCTATCTCCCCTTAGGTACAGTTTACACGAGCTCATCTTCTGGGAAGGAAAATAATCATGGGCTTGGAGAAGTAAGAAGAGCTGATATTTAGAATTTTGACATCTGGGCTCGCCTTCAGCTATTTGAGGCTTTAAATGTAGGGGGTTGGCATTAAATTATTTCCTGCTTTTCTTTGTGGTATTCACTGTGTGTTTCAGTTGAGTTATCTAACATTTTTAAAGTGAAGCAGATTTTAGACTGTTGACATCTTATTTATAGGCAGGAAGGGTTTAGGGCTTTTTGTTTGGTGGTTTGTTGTGGTTTTGGTTTTTTTTTTTTTTTTTTTTTTTTTAAACAAAAAGAAGGCACTGGATCCAAGTTGGATTTTCAGCCATGAAATCAAGCCTTAGTCTTTGAAGATTCATGTTCTTAGAACAAAAATTCATAATCTTGATCTTTTTCCACATTCTTATGTTCATAACTCAACCAAAAAAAGGAAATAATTTAAGATTGCCAGTAGGAAAATGAGCATAAAATTGCATTGTAGCATGAGAATACACTTCTTTATAAGGAAAAAGAGATTTACAATTATCAAGTTGTTCCTAAGGAAGGCTAAATGCATTTTATATAAGAAATTGGCATGGGAAATAATGTGGTATCGGTTCTCATCTAAGTGCAGAACTCGCCAATTCCCTTCTAGGCTTGAACAAATATTACATGAGTGAGGGCTCGTGTAAAATGTTATGTTTTGAAATAGATTTCATTAAGGGTTTCTAGTGATAATTTATTTCTTCCTTTATGCCTATGTCTCTTCTCATACTAATAATGGATAACTTATTTGCATATAAATAGATTTCAGTATTTGCTGAAGCAGAGACCTAATATGTTTCTCTTTTTTTTTTTTCCATGGACATTGTTAAATAAGATGGAATATTGCAGTGATCAGCAGTTATGAATTGAAATAATTATCTTGGTCAAAACTCTTTAGAGTGCATCAGCTGCATCAACTATGACACTTTTGTGAAGATCTCAGAGTTTAGATATCAGAGTATCAAAAACATGAAACGTCTTTTGCTTCTGTAAAGGTCTTTTTCATGCTATCTCAGAAATATTTACTGATAGTTATGAAAAACTGATGGCTCTTTGGGGGTACCTGTTCCATTTTAGTACTTTGATGTGTTTTCTTGCCATTTCTAATCTAGTAGTGTATGAGTATTTTTATAATGCAAACATCACACTGCAAATGTATATAATTTAGTTGTCTTTTGTTTTTCTGGATTATAATAATCTTATAGTTCTAACTACTTCTCTTTAAATTAGAGATATGCAGTAAACAGAAACCTTTCAAGTTATCATTCTGATATACTGCAAAATAAATTAATTTTAGTTATACTTCTTTAAGGATATGTGAAACAAGAGATCAGTCTAAAGACTGACTTCTATTTCCTAAAAATAATGGTCAAATCAGATTCGATTAGATCAGTTTATGAACCCTAAAAACCCCTCACAAAATATAGAGGGCTGTATTCCAAATTCAGATGTGTCTTCTCAAAAGATGAATGGAAAAAGCTATTCTGTACTACAGTATTGCCCCAGACCTACAAGCAAAAGTAAACTCCAGGCTTGTACTTCATGTGCCACTAGTTATTCAGTAGCTGCTACTTCAAATATACTGCCTCTAAATCAAGGTCTAACTGTATAGTTCTTTAAAAGAGTCTGGGAGGAACTGGAACTGAGTGCCTCAACAAATTTAGTTAATGCTTCTTGTACAACTGTCTGAACACGCAAATATGTTAATTTTATGTATACATCTACCTTACATAAAGAAAAATGAGTGTGACTGCTTCTGTATGTGTGCGTGTATGTACATGACTTAATTGCAAAAGTGCTTTTAGTGGAGAGTTTTAACGTGGGTGTTTGTAAGTTATTTTTACCAGCAGAGGTCACTCAGGGTAAAGTGAACAATTGCTTCAACCTTTAAAGAAGGCATGAACTTCATTATGTGCTGCAAGACTCTTGCATGCTGAAAAGCATGTATTTTCAAAAGCAACCTACACTTGCTTTTCCTTTCCTTCACATCTTTGTTGCTTCGTGTATTAAGAGTAAAAGATCAAACATACTAAAACTCGTAGGCTCATGCTGATGCATACCATGAAGTAGCAAAATGCTGGGCTGTAAGGTTATTTATTTCTTACTATGCTTTACAAACCAACACAATAAATACGGAATGTTTATTTCATGTTAATTTACCACAAAGGGGTAACTTTCTATGTGTTCACTTAGTTTCTTGAACAGATTCTCATCTATCACCATCAGTTCACAATGTTTTTTTTTTTTTAAAGGTGAATAAATAGTGATGATTATTTGGAATTTATGACATTATGTACTTTTTTTCCGCTCTGCATGGTAACTTTGTAAATGGTGTTGTCTTAGCAGATTTTCTTGATATATATATATAAACTATATTTAGTCACAAAATAAATTTTATCATAGATTTTATTCCTATAAATTTTGTTTTAAGACAGCTTTTTGAGAAGAAGGATATATTTCTGTGTACCACGAATATAGTGAGTTGTGCACTGTAACTATATTAAGTAGCCTGCTGTGATGAAAGGGTAAATTGCAGAATCTTTTTTTATTTGATAATGATGCGTAAGCAGAAAATACACATTATACTGTCAGAGCTCAGAGACTGACAAATATTTGTGAACTGAAGCAGTTGAAAGGTGATAAAAGTAGAAACTGATGTTGCAGTTCCATTCAATTTTCTAAACAGAATTTCCTTTAAAGCCACAATAAAAATCAAAATAAGAACGAAGCATCAAAGTTATAACATGCTGCAGTTGTCATGAATGACATTGTTTTAAATATGACATGTCTTTTGTCGATATGAAATGGAAAATGTGTCCAGTTGTCAGTCCATTCACAAAAGTTCAGTTATCACCTATCTGAAGAAAATATCTAGGGTTTTTAATGGAACTGCGTGACTGGTTAAAGGATTGTGTAAGTCGTTCTGGAAGGGTTTGTCAAACCATTTGACATCAGAATATCACACAGTACCCAGGGAAGATATAGGAAAACAAATTATTTCAGTGTTATTATTATTTTTGTGTTCTTTTTTCCTTTAAATCCAAATTCCTGGAGGCTAGGGTCTATGTGATTTCTTTGGGACATGCACAGGAGTCCACAGATTTTAAGCTCATATGCAACTGAGTTGAAAAATTAAATAAGCAGGACATAAGGAATAAACCCAATAAGCTTTTATCTACATGTATGTCTTGGGGTTTTCTATAGCTTGCATCTTTACTCAATGTAAAACAACATTTGAAAGCCAAAAGAACTATCTGACCTTAGAGGTACTTCTTATTTAATTTAAGCTTTTAGGATAAGTCATCAGATACCTGGGAAAGAGCTTACTACTGGTAAGAGTACTTGCTTTCCCTGTCATTTGTCCTATTGCCCTTTTTACTTGGATGTCTTGGTCATACAGTTCAATATTGCTGAAGTTGCAAGCAGTTATGAAGAATAAAATTTTAATAATAACATAAGTAGATACTTGTATTTCTCTGTATGTAGCAAATGTATCTGATCTTCAAAGAAACAGAAGTGGTGTAGTTCTTGAGCAATCTGGGGAGAATGTTGAATTTCAGTCCTTTTTGAAATGACAAAAACACATATGTATGCACGTATCTTGTATAATACCAACAGTTTAGGCACTCTAGAGAAAAGTTAAAAGCAAAGGATCATGTTCTGAGGAGGCTGTGAGCCAGGGATATACTCATACATATGATACTGGAGTTATTGATAAACTTATATTTTTTGCATTTTTAACTAAATGATACTAAGAATTTTCCTAATTTTACGATAGGAACTCATTGAATGGTACAATAACTTCTTTATTTTCTATAAGAGTTATCTTATTCTTTCTGCATACATTAACTGTTGGTGAGCTAATAATATGGATCAGAAATATGCAAATAGTTTACATTAAAAATACAAAATCCTAATGCCCTTAATCAGATTAGCCCCATAAAATTATTTTGATTCATATGTATGTTCTGTTAAATTGTATCCAACTACATTTCTACACGCTGAAACAAGTAATGCTATACAATGCATTTACATGCTCCAGGCACTAAAATTAAAACATGAAAGTCTTCTTTTCTTTAGATTTTTCCCACTAGAGATTCAAGAGCCTCTTAGGTTCATAAGTCTCTGTTTTTGATTCCCTTCCCCTTCCTCTGTCTGGATACAGATCCACTATAATTGTGCACCAAACAGAGTTCCAGTGCGTCAATAAGCTTAATTGGTTTACAGAAATTGTACTGCGATTTAGTGGATACTGCCTTTTGGCTTCTGGAATATTTCTTCCACTGCTTGCAAAATTGCACTGTGTGGAAAAATATCTTGCTGTTACGTTTCTAGAAAACAAGGTATGAAACTTCCTGTCTTCTACTGCTTAGAAGTCTACACCATAAAAATGTATTTTTATATCTACATTTCCCCACTATTTGTATCTGCATTCATCTAGAGTTTAGCTGCCTCTCCTATGCATTAATAATTACAGAGCCCATAAATATATTTACTTTCACAACCCAAGGAAGAATAGTAAAAGATGAGCTTTGCAGAATGCTTAGAGGAGTGACAAGTCGAGGCTCTAGACAAAGACTGTTCTTTCAGCAGCTTGTTCTTATTACATGCCTCAGATCCTCTTAACCTAGGGTATTAGCTCATAAGCTACGAAAGGATCCCTTAGATAAGCATATAAAACTTTAACCTTCAAATCAGAAAGCTTACTGGAATAGTCACAAATTACAGAATTATCCTTTTGCCTATTTCCTGCCTTCTGCTTCTTAATAGTAGAAAATCTCCCAAAAATTTAATCTTGTCATGATGAACATATGAATAATTGTTGTAAAGTCCCTGTCCAAATGTGAAAAGAAAGCATTCATTAATTTTCTCAGAAATGGGTAGATAAGTTCCCCTGCCTTCATCTTTTGCCTGAGCATCTCATAATCTCACGGAACCTAAGATTAGGACTGAAATGGTGCAGGAGGGAGACCCTCTCGGCTGGTGTGTTGGACCCTGCCCTCCAACCCTTGTCTCAGAAAGAAGGACTTGAACAGCAATATGTGGAGCAGTGTCACTGACAGGAAAGAGGGTGAGGACAAACTGGAATAAAAGACAACGTTGCTATATATGAGTCATTAAAGAATTGATTTACCACACACAGCGCAGTGGGAACTTCCTTACTGAATTACACATTGGAAAAAATGTAGGTTATAGGTACAGACTAAAGCAACTGCTGAGGAGAGAGAGAGTCTGCCCAAATTCCTAATGTCTAGTTGAATGAAGACCTTGCTATGTACGGTCTGCATAGTTGTGATTTTTTTTTTTAAATAGAGAAAGAGCCTTAAATGAATCAGAGCCTTCAGTATCTTTGCTGTATTGTGTTTTTTCCATGTAGATAACTGCTGTGAACTCTGACTCTTCTACCTGTCTGACTTAATCACATGCAGCTGAGACTAATTAAAAGCATTTGTAGGTGTAAAAGCTGCTCTGTTACAGTGACAGTTTTCTTGAGTGAGGGTAATGAGGGCAATAGTCTTTCGTCTAATAAGGTTGTAGTTCTAATAAAATATCTTAAGATTCCCTAGGTAGGGGGTCCTTCCATGGTCTAGCAGCACTGAGTTTGCTCAGCTATGTGGGCTCTTGCTTATTTGAGAAGCAGAGAAAAACCTACTGTCAGTGGCTTGGTAAGCAGAGTGATGTGGGAGCATGAATCCTAATAATTCCATTTACAGCTCCGAATTGAACTTGGAGCCTGCTACATTATTTTCTGAGCTGTTATTCAATCAATTCATTTCCTTATTGTCCAGCAATGTTGAACAAATAATCTACTTAGTTGAAGGGATTACTGTAGCCCCAACTGTATCCTAAGAAGAGGTGTCAGGTTTAAGTATCTAAAATGATTTGTGTGCTTTGTTTTTCCTGTAGGACAAAATGTGGAGGGTTTTGTTCGTTTTTTTTTTTTAAAAGATTTTGGAGTTGTTTCATATTCATTTTACTTGAAACATTCAACAGTTTCTCCTGTAACACTTTGACTGTTTATAGCCCTGAAACATTAAATGTAATTTCCTTAGTGTAAACAAATCAGATCACCCAAGTCCAGTAAAGTCTGGCACAGTCTCTTCTGTGTCTGTTTGTATGCAATATTTTACTTTGCGTATTTCTTCATGTTTTATTAAAATACAGATTAGTTAGTAATAATTCTTTGTTATTTTGTGTCCTTCTGTTTTTACCCAATACCTCACTGACAAAAGTACTGGAAGAATAATAATCTGCCTGCTTCTTAGATGGGAGTATATTATCTTCATTACACATTCATTTTCCCATTTCTTGCTGCTGCATCAGAGTTTGGGGGAAGGAAGATCAGAATATATCAGAAATATAACTTCTCAAAATTCCTCTATGAAATTAAACTTTATTGTATGTCCTCTAATATAGCTTTTTATGCCTCAGCATTCATTTACAGTAGATTTTTCTAGCTTATGTAAAATGTTGTAAAAGTAGCTACCAGTAATGTAGAGGAACAAGTGAATAATATGTGTATAACAAATTATTTTCCTGTCACAAAGACAAATTCACGCTTCTGATCTAGTTTGGATTTTAAATTTCTTATTTGCAAAAGCAATAATTCTCCAGACCTCTTCTAATGTAGTAGAATGTTCGGAGTGTGAAGCCAGAAGCACAGATTTTCACTTTAAATTACCCATTCCTCATGTTCTCTGATGGTTTTGCCCCGTAGCATTGGTTGACATTTCATAGAAAGTGAGCTACCATAGGGCTGGAAAGTATATAATTATAAGAATCACCTGCTTTTTTGATTTTTCCCATTATATACCAATCAGAATGCAGACATACTTTTCATAGGTGTTTAATTTCTAATGAGAAGTTTTTATTCTTCATTGACCTATGATTAAAGTGTGGCATTTTAGTAAATAAATGGAAGGTACTTTCTACATAATTCAGCTCAGAAGTTATGCTTGAGAGACTGTGCATGTCTTTGACCTGTATCATGTGATTAGCAGCATAAGTAATTGGGAATATATTCTTATATAAAAACTGTATAGTACAGAAAATGCTTCATGTTTTAAAGCAGGTCTAATATAGGAATAGAAAAAGATCACATTAAACAGCTTGTCAAATTATGTCATTATTTATTACTCAATACAATGAGAATGGTTTAAAATATAATACAGTTAATGAATTAAGTAATTAATGGTAATTATTTTATAGTATCAAATGTTATATTTGTGCTTTGAGAAAGGTGTGGGGTTCTATTATTTTATTTTATTTTGAGTAAGCTTACAACAAGTGCGAAGAGCAGAAAACTTGACAGTTATCAAACCACAGATGAATAATTTTCAAAACTAGTTTATTAAAAAATGTGTGTTCATGTTCTATGAACTTAAGCAGATCTTGGTTGTAAAATGGTGTGTATTTTTCTTTCCATTCAGATTAGCCATGGTCTAGACACACAGTTCCTTATAAATGAGATTCTGATCCTGTTCTAATAGACTTCGTTGTTTGATTGAACCCTGCATGCAGTCATTTCCTGGACACTGTCTAGGAAAAATACTTGCTTATTTTTTATCACAGCGGTGCCTAGGAGTCCTGATCAAGGCTCTGCTGCGCTACTTGCTATACAAATACACAAGGCAAAGATCACTGAGAACACAAATGTTACACATCTGTGCCTGGGTAGAGATCAGAAAGGAAAAGGGAAAATACACCCACAGTGAAATTCCAGATTGATACTGGCGAAGTGAAAATTATAAAAAGATGATCTAGTGATCCTTATGTAGTGATCTCCTACTTTTATGGTTAAAATGAAATTAATCATGAAGCTCCCATCCTCCATTAACTAAGTCACTGAAAGAAAAAATACCCATTCCACAGTAAAGATGGAACAGTCACTTGGAAATGTAGCTTAAAGTGTTTTGCATTTATGCTAGGTAATGTAGTATTTGAATAGGAAAAGGAGCATATGACTCAACATCTATCCAGGTATAGTCATAAACACATTTAATATTTCTTAGAAGCTGGAAGGCAGCAGAGTACATGCAATAAACTAAGTATGAAAAGAAAAAGGACCTGTGAAAAGGGCTATTGTTTAGCAATCAGATAAGGAGAAGCTAAGGTATATTTTTACAACTCACGTTTTGAAGTGAATGTTATTGGTCTCACTCATAAAATTAATAAAATCTTTATTCTGAAAGCTTTTAGAGCTCAGTTTGGCATTTTTGTCCTCACTTCCCTTTTCTCTTGGTCATACCAAGCTCGTAATTTCATTGTGCATTAGGTGCACGAAGGTAGTATGAGCACCTCACTCCTGTGCCCTGCTTTGATATTCTCAATATAGATGGTTTAGAAAGCAAGGATTTTTAGCTCAGTTTTGTGTTTATTTAGTAAAGTACATTGTGACTATTATTAAATCATAAGACGCTCAACAGTTGAGTAAACAGATTTTGATCTTTCTGTCCTGTAACAAAGTTTTCTAAATTTTAAAAAAAACACTTCTAAGAATGCATTTGAGGAAGAGAATAAAGTATTTAAGTTTGCTATGATGAAATATTTAGTCAGTGTACCTTCCTGTTTTTTAACTATGTTGTCATAAGCTCTGAGACTTCCAGTAGTTAGTTGGTTAGTTGGGTTTTGATTGACCATTGTTTTAATAGGCTTTTGGGAAACATATGTCCTCTGTATGTTCTGAAATGTTTGGGTTTTAATTTTCTTTTTTTTTTTTACCCCACTTGTTTTTTTTTTTTGGAGCTTGGTGGTGGATTTTTTTAACAAAATATTCATCTATCTGCAGAATCAGAATTTTCCCCTAATATTATTATAATAATGGAAAAAAATTACTGAAGTAGTCACAGCTTTTTGAAATACATTGCAAAAAAATTACAAATATAAAGGAAGGAAATGTCTTCCTTCTTCTGTCAGCAGTGGTGCTTTCCAAATTTGTCATTGGCATATATTGATACAACAGTTATTTTTTAATGTTCATTCAGATATACTTACCAA
>JAOXNO010000033.1:28219641-28241073 GCA_028565335.1 Limnodromus scolopaceus
GGTGCTTTCCAAATTTGTCATTGGCATATATTGATACAACAGTTATTTTTTAATGTTCATTCAGATATACTTACCAAAGCCTTCTGTATGATTAAGCAAGAAGAACTTTAACTGAGGGTAAAATGGTGGAAAATCTAGACAGCACATGGAGACTTCACTGATCTAAGAAAGTTTAGATGAGGTTACCACAGATCGTCTTGCTCAGATGTGCTCTGCTGGATTATTCAACACAGGTGGAGCTGTGGTAGTGAGGAATGTATCGATTTCCTTTTTGATGATGAAGACACAGATTGAAAACAAAACAGCTAACACAGACATCTCAAATATATTAATTCCCAATGTGATTCTGCAAAGTCATAATTCCTAATGTACTGTGAAGATATCACCTCGTTCTTACTGGTTTACTATTATCACACTTGGTCCCTTCTATTTTAGCTAATTTGCTGCCAGAAATGCCAGAGCCCCTACAGAATGAAGACTGGACTAGCACCTCTCACCCAGTAATTCTTCTAAAACAAAGCTAAGCCATTTTGGCAGGATGGTGTGAGTATGTCTATATTACTTCACAATAGCCTCATCCAGAAAATTTAAATGCACGATCTGTTTCTGATACTATTGCAAATGTTATTTTTAAAAGGTTAAGTGTCCCACTAACTAATATTTTTACCCGAACGATAGTAAGTGGTGTGTCTATTTACAGAACTAGATGAAGAAATGTTTCAGACCTAAACCAAAGCAAAACGACCTCCCCCAAAACAAAACTATTAATTTTATAATTTCATTACTACTCGTCTTGAGTTTTGTAGGTCTTGGGGCGTACTCTCCTGTGATGAACTGAGCTTCCCACATTTCTGCATCTGTTCCCAAAGTGGAGTGTTTTAAGGAATAAAAAGCGTGTTTTAAGGAATAACAAGCGTATTTTAAGGAACTGCTGGCCCTGGACTCTACCAGTCTTGTCAGAACATTATCAGACATGTATTGGGGCTGAATTGTCTGAACACAGCTAGACTGATAATTTTGTACTTTGAATTTTCCTTATGTAACTGTAAGCCAACACTGTTTTGGGGCTCAGTCTATACGTAGATATCATACCAAGAAATTACTTGTAGTAGTTTCTTAGCTAATGAATGATTTAGCCTGAAAAAAGCAGGTGGGACATTATAGACAGTAGAAACCTAAGTCTTTAGTGACTTTTGCTTTTAAAAAACCTTTATAGCTGCAATCTGACTTAAAACACTTCAAAATACCAGGTTCTTTGCAGTTTAATAATGTACTTTTAAAATGTACAACTTCTGAATATTTTACAGATACAAAAAAAGAGAATACTGTTTCCGCTAGAGATAATGAATTTTAGGATTCTTTTTTTCATCTTGATTTGCCAACTTTTAATAAAATAGACTCCTAAATTTGCATATGCTCTTTGATATTTTAATTTTAAGTGAAATTAACTATGCTAAGTAGATAAGCATTTGTTTAATTTTAAATGCTGCTTCCCTTTAACCTGACAGTATAGGAGCAAGTCTCTCAGTCCTTCTCTTAACAGATTTGTGTGAAAGCCCTTTAAGATCTAGATGGTAATTTTGTTTAGTTTCTTGAATGTGAATCATTTGCAGCCTTGAATAGAGGCAGCCTTAATCTGATCATTTTTCTGTCATCTAATTTTGTGGAAGTGGTAAGATGTGGAGAAGTTTGACAAACCTATATGGAACCCAATGTGTTAAACAACATGTATTTAAGAAATATTATGATATAAAATGTAAAAAAAAAAATATTTAGCTTGTAAATGTTATTGCTACATATAGCATTTTATTGACATGCAGTTAAAGTGGGCCTCCATTGTGAGAAGATAGAAATACACTTCTTTCTAAGCTTGCTAACTAATGCAGTATGGCATGTGAAAATTACACATCCATTAGGCAAGTGTTCAGAATAAGTTGGAATAATGTTTACAGAGAATTTCAGAGTAAAAGATGCTGTTTTCTTTTATGGGAAATTTTAATGGGAGGTGCATAAATCCAACAAGAAAACTGTAGGAATAGTTGTGGCCTTTCTGTTTACTGTCTTATTTTCATGTGAGATAACATGTGACAGAAATTTTGGCATGGGATCATATCAATTGAGTTGAAGTTTAAACTTAGTCTTAAATTGCATATATTTTTACATCCTATATTCACCACAGTAGAGTAAGATACATTGTGGATAATATAAAATTGCAGATAATACAGAAGTAATTTATACCATGGAAAGTAAAGTGATATATAAACCTCAGTATTGTAATTACTATTTCTAGATCTAAATAGTGTAACATCAAACATGTTGTCTTCCTATTTCTATTTCCTTTTCAAATATAATGCCAGTGATCGCCTATAGTGCTACAAAACTTTATTCGTACAGTTTATACATTACATTTGTGGGTAAGATTTTGATAGTTCATATGCTATTGCTTTGATATGCTTTAGTTGTTTTCTTTGATAGTTCATATGCTATAGTATATTCATAGGTTAGATGATAGGTAGCAGTATGTCTCCCTGTTTTTTCAACTCCTGTTTTAACTGTGAACGCTACTATATTTATCCTACTATATTTGTAGTAGAGCTTTGTTGAATGACTAGATTTCTTTGGGAAACTTTCTGTTTATGATACAAGGTTACAATCAAGGTTAGGATGTGAGACCTCAGAAACCTCACTGCACAAGAAAAAAGTACAAACACAGAAACTATCAGGTCATATAATGTATATGAGTTCTGAAAGCCAGTTCACAGAGAGGAAAAAAGGATAAGAAAACCTTTTGAGAGAAATCATTAGTCTTCAGTAGGTAGAGATTAGTTTAGCAGTCTTGTCACCTAAACACCAAGAATGAAAGTTATATGTCTATGGTAATTTAGCCTGAGTGTGAAGATTGTCTAGAAGACGGAGGTCATTTTTCCTTATAAGAGAAAGAATTAGTGAGTTACCTGTTAACCTCACTGACATACTCTTTATAGTTCAGGCATACTATAACTCCTCCTTTGCTTGTGGGTTCAATCAGCAGAAGATTTGGGATTCTAGTCGGCATAAGTGGGGGCTCCCATATGTATTTTTGTATATGTTTACGAACCCTTGGGCTTGAAAGTTGTGCTTACCTTTGTACCGTTCTCCATTCCCAGCTTGTGTGCTATCTCCGCAAGGAATTGCATTGTCCTCTGTATCCATAGTCCTAGTTTCTTGGTCAGATATTGCACAAGCGCTGTTTAAGACAGAGTGGCAGTCACAACAGTCAGTGTAAGAGCTCACTAAGTGAGGGCTTTTGAGAAGGGAAACTGGTGTAACTGGCGTAACTGGCTGAGAGGGACAAAGTGTTTCAGTTTATTTAAGGAAAAAAAAAATCAGTGCAGTAATAAGCTTCTAGGGGATGAATTGCAGGCTGAATGACTATTTGTTTCAGTGCTGAATATGGTGATCCATTCAATATCTTTCATCATGCTGGATTCTTGGCAGAACAAGCTTTTTGTGTGTTCCAGGGCTTTTCTAGTTCACACTGAATAAATGTTATTTTTCAGGTACTTCAGAGGTTCTCTGCTGATGGAAAAAAAAACACCATGAGGAAAATGCAAATTAGTGTTTACTTTAAGGAATGCTGGATGTAGACAGAATTTATTGAGCAGCTTTTGAACTCAAATCAATACTGTAGTGCTGTTGCGTTCAGCAAAGCTATCTTGTTTTAGGCTAACTGGATGGCTGATGTTATGTTTCTGTTTTAAAATTTTCTGAGAATAACTAAACATTGGTTCTTATATTATTTTTCCAAGTGATCCTCCCTTTGCCATGTAAAAAAATATAATTTGTAGAATACACATAGATTTTTGAAAAAAATTTAACCTAATTTGTAAACACTTTTATCTTTCATTAATCGTAGCTTTCATGATTGCTTATGGCAATTTAAAGGATATAGTTTGTTTCCTCCACCTGACTAAGTTACCCAATGATTGGCCTTAATATGTTCATCTTAATTACCAGTCTAGTGGAGTTCATCAAGATGTTCTGATTGATTCTTCTGCATTGATTTGTTAGGATCACTGACTTGGAGGAAATGTAAATGGTGTGGAATAGCGTAAAACAAAAGTAGTCAACTTATATTCTCTATTCACTGTTTGTTTCAGATACTATGGACAATTAATAAAGCAATATCTGTAGCAATTGCAATACAGAATTAAATATCACTACAATATAACAACAGAATAAACCCGTTTGTATTATTATTGTGGAGTTGCTAACCATTATTTAGTTTTAAGCGTAGGAGGTTTCTCTCTGTGCCAGAAGTTAATATATTCTACAAGATTCATTGGTCCTCTAATTCTTTGAGATAACTCCATTGGGAGAAAAAGCACTGGAGATGGAGAAACACCTCATGCAAGCCAGTTCTGAAGTCTGTGGCTAAAGAAAGCAAATGGAGCTTGCCACATGTACATAGACAGAGTTCAGTGCAGGTCCGGATTTTTCATTACTTATGAATATCAGAGATGTGACATTGCTCATGATTAAGGTGGAAGAGAACATCAAGAATGAAACAATTCAAGTTCCTCTTTGAACTTTGATTTATTATTTCCTATTCTTTCCCTCTGTAATCTTAAAAAGTGAAATGTCAGTAAGGAAGGAGGAACATACTAAGTACTAGGGAAAAAGGAGGATTTTCTTACTGATTTATCCATAACTTTAACAGTGACTCTTTCTCAAGTAGACGATGTTATTTGACAAAGTAAGCAAATAAAGTAGAAGTTCCTGCCTTAAAAAAAAAAAAAAAAAGGGGGGGGAGGGAGAAAAGGGTAGCTCCTCTTAAAGGTTTGGTATTTATTTTTTGTTGACCTGAGGGAAGCATACATTTTGCTTAATTATGCACTGCACAAACCATTAATGTTCTTTGTGCAAATCAGAGGACTCTTAAACTTTTACAACAGCAATCATAACATTTAGGGAGCTAACCAGTAACAGCAATTCAATCACTTTGCATCTGTTTGTATTTTGAGAACAAAGAGTGCTTTCCTTTTATTTAAGTGAAAAAAATCAATGTGAGTTGTCCCCCCCTTAAGGGAAGAATAGTATTGAGTAAGTTTTCAGAGCCCTGCAGAGGGTTGGGGGGGTGTTCTCTGATGTTTTGCTTTAATACAAATTCCATAGTTAGAATTTCCCTTTGATTTGATAATGTGTACAAGATTTTTATCTTTTTCTAAGAAATTTAAGTATTTGTATAGTGTCCTAAATTAATAAGTTTGTGTTTATGTACCACTTCTGAAAGGAAGCATATTTAGTTAAGTGCCTGTGTTTAGATTTATCAAGCTGTATTTAGATATGATTTAAACAAAGCAAATGCAACACTCCAAAATAGCAAAATAGCACACACTCTTTTTCCTTTATTAACTATTTTTGTAACATTTGTAAAGAATGTGATAGAATTTGCTCGACAAACCTGATGTTAATTATTCTAATGATGACTACCATTGGGATAACCTTTGGTACCAGCTCATGAAGATACTTCCAGAGCACAATAGTTTTCTTTCCAAATGGATGAAATTTGATTAAATAGTAAGCTGTTGCCTGTAAAATTCAGAGGGATGGATACACTGAAATGATTCATGGGGACTTCACTCTTTTTTTTTTCATTTAAATGTATTGATACATGTATAAGCATAAACATTATTGTTCTCAAAATTAAGGTTGCCTCATTGGAATTTGTAGAATGTTTAGAGAATTGATTAATAAGCAAAATGAACAATTGAGCCATGGGACATTGGGGAAAAAACAACCAGCATGGGTGATATATTGAAAATACATTTAAGAATTTTGACAGAGAAGAACTGAATTTTGTATGTAATTTGAAGGAAACTAATGGTTTTTAAAGTATGGCTCTAGGAGGAATGCAGATTTAAAGGTTGTAGCCAGATGATGAGTCAAATATTTGGAAGTATTTGGAAGATGATTTTTAATTATTATTATTTTTTATTTAAAACCTTGGTGAAGATTAATGCTATTATGTATAGTAAGTTTTCATGAAACCATATGAGATTTCAGCCTGGAGAAAAGAAGTGGGAAATAGAGATATCTGTTTTTAGAAGCTTAGGGTTGATTGATCTGCTCATATAGGAAAGAGGTAGAGAAGAAGCAAGGACTGGTGGAATGTCATGGGGAGAAGAGAGAGAAGGATTAAGATTGTCATGACAACTGTGAAAGAGCACAGAAAAGAAAGCAAAGGAAGTACTTGGAAAATTTGATCAATAATGTTAACAAAACCTTAGAGATTGAGGAGTGTCATGATAGAAGAATGTCTGTATCTTGCCTGTTAAATTATTATTAAAATACAGGTTAGGTGCAAGCAAGTGGATGACATTTCAGCCAGTAAAAGAATATAAAAATGGCTGTACTGGTTCAGACCAGTGGTCCATACAGATGACTATCTCTCCTGTGGCCATAACAAAATACACAGATACATTTGACTCAGTCTTAGAACAGAAAGCGAGCTCCCCAGCTTTCTCCATTTCTCTTGAACTTTGATTTGGTGTTAGAAATAGGAGTAACCTGGGGGAGAATGATTTGAAAAGAAGGGAAGCACTGGATAAACCACTGAAGGAAAACTGTGGTAGGCAGATCTATTTGAAAAGAAAAGAAATTTTACTTGGTATGAGTTGATCCATGTAACAATATATTTGATCCATTATATTATTTGTAGTTGTTTTTTTAAAAATATTTTTTTAAAAAAGAGCCTTTTACTCTGGTTCTTTAGTTTCCTTGGTAACTGATCGTTTTTAGTTATTTATGTTTGTTCCTTTTACTTAAACAAGATTTTGTATTTTTACCTTTGTATTGCAGAATAACAAAAAAATAAGGCAATGGGAATATGAGCAAAAGCAAAGCATTTCCATTGTTTTTCATTATAAAAGAGCCTTTACTTGTTTGATGTATTACAATAGACTTTGAGGCTTCATTTTAATACACAACTACCAAATGCAATCCTCAGTAAATAAAACTTGGCTTTTTTTTTAATGCAGAAGCTTTAAAAATACTTAAAATACACTTTGAGAATAGTAGGTTTTTGTTTCTATCACTTAATCCAACACTGAAGTGCTGTTATTTCTTTTGGGTAGAATGTAGATGCCTTTAACAAATACATTAGATAGTAGTTTAGAATAATAATTAATGTGTTTTATCCACTGTAACTGCAAGGATAATTTTGATGAAATACATTGTTGGCTGTTTAATGAAGAATTTATTTGGGATATCAGGGTGAAAATCCTAACTCTTATGCAAGGAACAATCTGTTTTGTAGCCTAACAGTGTAAGCAGTATGTCTGGAACTACCAATAGAATAGTAATACATATTGTTGGGTACTTGATTTTGCTTTTTGTTTGACTTCTGATATGGCATAATAATTCTGACTCTAGTGCATTATCGTTTGTCTCATTGGAACTGTAAGCTATGTGGTTTGTCTCTCAGTACCATCCTATAGCTCTGCTTTTGGTTGAATCAGAAAGGGACAGGAAACATACGAAATAATTTTTTCTGCAGAACTTGGCTGAAGTATCTAAGTTCAAGTTTGAATTCCTGCAGAATTGCTTTACAAAGTTGTTATCTGCACCTATCAGGAAGGATATTCTTAAAAGTTTTATTTTCTACTCTCTTTAATATTAAAAATGTTAAAATTATACAGGATTCAAAAACGCATGCCTTTGCCTTAGAGCCAGGCTCCCATGAAAGAGATATTGTGTATTTATTGTTACCTGCAAAGGGCAGGCTGTGAGGTCAGATTGTCCTGGAACTAATGACTATGAAGGAATTGCACTTTGTGGACTTAAAAAAAAGCCTAGCAAGTTTTAGGAATAGGTTTTAATGGAATTCAGTGCATAGTCTCTACATTTGAAATAAATTAAAAATAACACCCAATCCATTTGCAATGGATTCCAATGGATTCCAAAATAACATTTCTAATCCATCATTATGTTTAATTAGATTCACAACAGAATTTTTTCCACACCACATAAACTCTGTAAACTGGTGACATTTTAGTTTTTGTATTGCTGCAAAATTTGATTGCTTCAGTGAGGGGCTGTGATTCTTTTTTCTGGCATTTCTGTAGTCTTGCTACTATGGGTAAATTGTTTTTGACTTTAAATTAGTTTGAATAAGGATTTTAACAATATCACAATGACAAGATTTTAAAGATGAGTAAGCGGGGTAGTTGCCGAGACTCAGGAAAAGAATACAACTGGTAGATCATATACACTATCTGAGAGTCCATGTGTTATGCAAGTGAGTAATATGTAACATGATTCACTGTTACACTGGATATGCTGTGGAGGGTTGTGATTTATATATGGTGAGTGGTGCTGCTTGGTGTTATTCATGAAACTAAAACTGCAATGATGCTTTGCTAATGTCTGCTTTTTCATATGCCCTGTAAGAATAACTGTACAGGGTTAGATCAAAGGTTTATTGCTCAGAACCCCTTTTCTAGTAGTAGTTAAAAGCAGATAATCTCAGGCAGCATGTACATTTGGGACAAGTAAAGAGCAGTACTTGTATGAATAACTCTCCCAAAATCCAACAATTTGCATCTCAAGGAGATTGGAAGTGTATTTCTGTGTATTTCTCTGAGCAAACTTGAGATGGGTTTCTTCTTCATTAATTGTCTAACCTTGCTTTGAACCAGTGTGAACTTCTTGCAGCTACAACAGCAGAAGAGTTCTGCAGCTTAACGATGTTATATGAACAATTCTCTTTAATCACTTTGAAATTTGTTAGCTTCAGTTGCTGCTCCTTAGGTTCTTTATTGGAAAGAGCAGTAAGCTGCTGCTCCCTACCCCATCTCCCCATGCCTCTCATGATTTTCTAGACCTCCACTGTAGCAGTGCCCCTAGCATGCTTAGTGAGCATTGTTATATACCTTTAGTCACCCTTGCTGCCCTTCTCTGAAATTCTTCCAGTTCTGTGTCCCAGTAATACCAAAAAAATAACAGAAAATAGTCCAAAACTTGTTCTGCTGCAGAGCAGGCTCATCAATTTCATCTAACCATGCCATGTGGCATTGCTGTTGGCAAGTTGTGCTTGGAAGTTTTAGTGGACATCTGTCTCTGCAGTTCTAACCTGTTTCAGTACTAACCTCAAATAATTGCATGTAATTTTCAGGGCTGGGACTATCATAGCAAGACATCATAGATCTGCTGTTGCAAGAGAAGTGGGGAGGACTGCTTTGCAAATTTGTGGCCTTTCCATGTGTTGGAATGGGACATGCAGCAGTTGCTGTTGATGATGTGGTAAGGAAACCGTTATATGAAATTCCTTTGTTTTCTAAGCCAGAATGTAACAATATGAAAGAGAAACAGTTATCAGTGGTCTGGAGAAAGGTTTACAGAATACACTTTTTTTTTTTTTGATACCTAATTATTACATTTTTCAGCTAGGTTTTTGTGGCAAAAGCACTACATATAACAAGTACTGGAAGACTACACCATTAAAATTATACTGAATTTATAAATGGGACAAAATTAACCACAGTAGTATCATACCGAAGTCATAATTTGTTGTTTTCTGTGATTAAGTTGGTCTCATAACTGTAACTGGTTCTGCATCATCTGCTAAGAAAACAATAGAGTTATTAAAAAACAATAAAAGCCCTGGTACTTTGTCCAATAATTTAACACATTTAACTATTTAGCTTTTAAACTAACTTAGTAGGAATTCCCATTCTTCAGATTTTATTTTGTTAAAATAACCTTCAGTAATTAGCTATTTAGACAACAATTCCTAGTCAAAATTTAAAGCATACCTTTGGAAAACAGGCAACAGCCCCTGGATTTGTAGTGAGGTGTGGGATGTCTCATGTCGTAACATAATAAATATACTGTCTTTCTTATCAATTAATGAATGTTTAATTTTTCCTCTTCTGTTGTAGTAAATCTTTGCATATATGGGAGTCTGTATTCTAAATAGAAATGATCAGTCTACTGCATATGAAATTATGAGATACCATAGTACTATTTATTAATTACTTTAGTCTTTGGCTTTCCTATGTTTTGTATTGTCAAAACTATTGCAATGGTCCACTGGCTCATTCTGTCTAGTCTTGTAACCTCACTGTACTGAACACAAGAATTAGCAACAATCCTTGTATAAAAGTTTTGAGGGCCCTCAAAAACTAATAATTAATGTTAACAATTCTGAATATTTATTGGCAGTATTTAGGTGTTATATTCAGTCTTCACACTGTGATAACACTTTACTTACCCACATGTACTGTATTTCCTAATAATCTCATAAAAGGGGTGATGATAAAAGCCTTTGAAAGATCCACATAAATGGTGTCTGCTGCTTCTCCTTAGTCCGTGATTTGTCTGGCATCCTCAAAATGGTCTAGTAGTACAAAACAGCACACTACACAATTATAGAACTCAAGCTGCTTTGTCCCTGTTGTATTATTTTTCCTTGTGAATTTTTAAATTCTGTTTTAACTCTTCTGAACCTAATGCTGAAATAGTCAGCATTTACAGTCTCTAATTCTCAGGTTACTTTCAGTGGCTTAAAAAAAAAAAGAAAGAAAAAGAGCGAGAAAGTATGAAAGAAAGAGGTCTATCTGTTTCTCTGGTAGAACTAGGGGCTGGGAGCAAAATTTTCATTTTAAAATAATTTTTATACTTGCACACTAATTAGATATTTTGTTCTATGACAGTATTTACTATGTATTAAAGTGAGGGCAGCAAAATAAGCAAACTAAAAAAGCTTGAAAGAAAGTATTTAGCTGTGATTAAATCCATGCTTAAGTACTTCATTTATCTGAATTGATAGCACCAATATTCCATGTTTTGTATGTTCTTAAAGAGTGTGAAAACATGCACAGGGAAACAGGCCTATGAAAAGATGTTGGGGAGTATCAGTAACAATGGAGGGGAGGTATCTAACTCTTGCTCAGTTCAATAGCAAAGTTCCTATATACATTACTCAAAAGGAGTAATGTATTACCTTTTCCTTAGCAGGATGGCTCTTCCTGTAATGGGATTGTAGTGGTGGAGAGTCAGCAGCACGAGCCTCAGCAGCTGTTACAGCTCATGGGGTCGTGGACCTCATGCTGCGTGTAAGCAAACCTGTACAGGAGAGAGTTCTTGGGCTTGCATGTTTTTGTTATTTATATTACAAGTTATGACAGAAATAAACAAAGTTCCTGAGTAGTAGTTAATTTCAGGCACTACTTCAGCAACACACAGGTTTCATGCTGAGAGGTGCTGAGTGTAAGAATCCACTGGCTCTTTTTGGCTTTCAAAGGCAGTCAAATCTAGTCTAGCTTGTCTGCCCAGCCTAAAAACTACAGAGGCTTCCTATAAAGTCAGCAGAGATGTAGAAGTAACGAGGAAGCCAATCTCTCCCATGTGTATTTATTTTAGTTGGGATGAGACATCCACAAGTATTTGCAGTCCACTGACTGCAAAACCAGTGCAGGTGACGGGTTTGGACCAGACTTCCAATTTATTTTTAAACAGATAAGGGATGATTACATTCAGTGTTCCTGAATAATTTCTGAAGATAATTATTTTTAATTTTATAAAAAATGTAAGCAACCGTTATCGTCATAGGCTGTGTAATCTCTGATATTATTCAAATGAAATAATATATACATATTTATCATACTTCTGTGTATTTAAAAAAACCAACAAACCCTAAGTGTTTGGATTGCAAAATTGCATGCCTAAAGATTAAGCTTATAGTTTTTGTATGGAATGTGTGGTTTTTTCTGGAACGTGTGGAGCGCCTGCATGAAGCTTTACTGTGAATAAAGCTCAGGTTGCTTCAGTAGAGACTTCCCTGACTACAAATTCAAGGCCTAACCCCAAATTTCTTACACCTGTAATCACTGTCCTTTTTAAAATGTGAAAGTTGAACAACCAGTACGTACATCCTTACAGAGGTAAAATGTGACTAACAGAGTCAGCAGTTTTTAAATTGTTATCATTGATGGAAGTGCAAAGATAGAGATTCATTGTAAGCTTGAGTGAGCAAGTTGAACGGCAGAAATGTCACATCAGTTTTGAGGGTGCCCTCAGTATTGGTGTGCTTTATATTAAAGTGCTGGCCTAAAGTTCAGGAATTTTCTTTAAAAGCTAAAACTCTTATTTTTAAGGTAAGCTCCTTACTTTCAAGTAGTTTAATCTAGTAGATTTGCTCTGTATTGTTAGGATATAGCCTATCCTGCTAGGATTATAGCTGAACGTTGCAAACACTACAAGAAATATTATGACATTAAATTTTGGGTAAAGAGCTTCTATGGATTTAAAAAAATGGATCTGCTTAAAAACATACTTTTACACAATAGGGCTCTATGAAATAATTTCCTTCTAAAATGGAAAGGGCATAAAAATGTGCTACTTGTTCCCATTTTACCTTGGATATTTGACTCTTGGCAGATTAAAACAAGTTCTGGGGTATGACTGTGGTGAAGAGTGAACCTCTGCCCTTCCAGAAATGTTTGTTTTAATTGGCTGATAGATCCACATCTGGAAACAAAATTAACTGCTTCAAGACCAGGTTGCTTCCTACATAATGTAGTGGTTACATACCCTGTATTGAAAATTGGAATTTTAAATGATCCCTGGAGGGACTAAAATACATACTAATGCAACTACAAGACTTAATTAAAATCCGCCTTCAACCACTCATAAACACTGTTAAATTAGATTTAGACAGATGGGACAAATTATTATTATCATTATGGGGAAAAGACACTATCATGAAAATGAACATTCTCCCTTGTCTCATCTCCATTTGTAAACCTTGTGCCGATAGAAATCCCCAAGCTAAACATCTCTGTAATAAATAACTTGTCAGTAGAATTTTATAGGATTGCAATAGCACAACAAAAGATCTATTACTTAAAAAAAAAAAAAGTTCACAAAAAAGGGAGGATTAAATTTCCCAGTTCTTTTCAAAATTTATCATATAATTCACATTACAATAATTGCTACAAAGGCATCTCAAAATTACAGGAAAACTTAGCAATAGTCTTAATTGAAAAAGAATACATGGGGAAGCATTGCCTCATTTCTTATCAAAGAAATCAGGATTAATTACTATGGCCCAGATTTTTCAGCTAACTGCGACTCTTTACAGTGTTGCCAGGCTCAAGGCAGATCTGGTTGGTGTTTTGTTTCAGAGACTTTTTCAGACTGTGAACCCATATTAGAACGGAAGGCTTTCATGACTCCCCCACATTTTGGGAACAAAGTGAAACAAGGCACAATCCCGAAAATCTGTTTACAGTCTCTGACAGCAAACAGGTATAAAGAACCTTTAACTGTGGTAGTCCCACAAATACTGGAAAATCAAAAGGGTATGGGAACCTCCCCTTTTGCCACAGTAATTTTGGCCATACTGATATGAGGGTTGTTAACAAGAGTTGTCCTGCTACTATGAATTGCTGCAAAGGAATTAAGATTGGAAAGATTTACAAAACTATTAGGGGAGTGCAAACATATTTCATACACACACCCACATATACATACACACATACCTACATACTTGGCAAAAATTAGTTTTCCCCATCTTTTCCTTAGAGCTTTGGATTTATTAGGTTCTTTGCTGTGAATTCAGTATCATAACAATAGAAACCTGTATGTGGCTAGAGGGAGGAAGTAGTTCCTTGCTCTCCTTTAATCATTAGCTGTAGTCAAGGTGCCTTTCAGGTAGAAGGGATGACAGATAGGTAACATCGCCAACTCTCAGATCCACTGTCACGGGATGCACTTGTGGGGGACAGCAGGAGACAGAGTGCACAGGGATACAGGTGCAGCTTTTCCAGCACAGTAGTAAGATGAATGCACCTATTGTCACCACTCCCCTGCTTTTCCGTAGCCATTAGTATGACAGTGCTGTAATTGATTACCTGACATAGGACCCGTCTTGAAATTTTTCTCTTTTTCGAAGCTGTCCTTTGAGCTTTTCAACAGTGTATGGTTATCTACTATGTCAATATGTTGGTCTTTCTAGTTCAAGCCGTGCTATCCTTGTAGCGGCAGAAAATTTTACATACTTGGAACAAAAGGAGGTAATATCTGGGTTTGATAGTTATGTTAGCAGCTGTCTGCGGCAATGTCTGTTATGTAATAATAGTGAAGATCAGGAAGATATTTATCAGGGTAAGGAGAATTGTCAATATAATTGAACTCATCAGTTCACTGTAGCAACATCCTTTGCATGCTGAAGCTCTTTATTTTACTTAAATGTTTCCCTCTGGATGCACTATTCAAAATGAAAAAGAAAGAGTTCACTAGTTCTGCTTGAGACGATGCTACGTGCCATAGATCATCACTATGCATTACACAAATTAAGTGCACTGGACTTGAGAGCAATCCCTAGCAGAATGGCCAGATTATGAAAAACTAATTTTGCTTCCATTCTAATAACTGCCTGAAAAAATATTGAATCCTTCAGAAACTACTGGGAAATATTTTTGAATTTAATTATGTTTTTGGGCTTTACTTTATAACAACTCATCATCTCATTGATACAACACATTTGGGAATATACGAAGAGAAATATTGCAAAGTGCTTTCGTAGCACCCACAAAATACCGCCATATTTCCAATACAAACTCTCCTATTTTGTCAGGTGTTACTGACAGTGCAAGTATTTATGAAAATATATTTGGCTTTTGATTTTAGATTTATTTTATTTACTACTCTTTTTAATGTGGTGCTTGCTTTCTTAAGGCAAGCTGGAAAAGAAGTGCTTTCTTACCTTACTAGCTTATTGGTAGCCACATGGACAGTTCAGCCCATGCGGAGACTTGGTTATAAACTTGCACTCAGCAAATCAGTTTATAACTGTATATGGAATTTTGTATATTCTCATTCCTGGGACGTGCTCCAGCGAATTTAAAGGTGGGAGTGGGATAGTGTGGATTTAGCTTTAAGAGTTTTTGTTTCTAGTTTAAACCAGACAAACAAAAGAAGATCCTACATCAAAGTAGAAATCAGCTTTTTAAATGGGTGTGGACAAAAGAATCTGTGCACTCTCATCTTTTGAATCTATATTTATGATTTTATGAAAAAGTTCACATGCTAAAATTACTCAAAGTTGTTCAAGTATTTATTTTATTGCTCAAAGAATATGGAGAGGGAAATATTTTTAAGAAATAGAAAACTGTTATCACAAAAACCTGCAATAATCTATGTGAGAAACTGGATGATGTCATGTTTAGATGAAATTTTACCACAAAAGTAATAATGCTATGATAATTTCCGATGTTCAGAAATAGCTACAATCAGTCAAAGAGATGTTAAGTCCTTTATGTTGTATTTACTTCCAAGCAGACAGTTGATGAAATTTTCAGAGGAAAACAAAGTTCATAATTGTGCACTTAATGAAATTCCTAATATTGCTAATGATAGCTTCTTTTTATGTTATTCCAAAGAGCCACATGAACCCTGGTCATGGATAGCTTTGATTTATGACAGCAGTCATATTTATAATGCTTGTTAGTCATTCAGAATTGTTTGTTTGGGCAAACTGTTAATGTCAAACTAGTATAATTTTATTGATGTAATTATTTCTTTCATTATAGCAGTGCCTGCAAGCACTTCTATAGTTAGAGTTATAGTAGCATTCTGTTCTAAAACCCGTATTTCAAGGATTTATAAATTAGCAATAAAAACTTGCTGCAAGCTAAATCTTGATACATAAAGCGTGAAGCATGTATATAGTTTTGGAAAAGTTTCAGAAGACTAGTATAGCGCTTTTTTTTCCCCAAAATACTGTTATTTCTGAGAGATGGGAAGAAAACCTGGAAGAAAGGTATCAACAAAAGTATGCTTGTACGTAGGAGTTGAGAAAAAGGTTCTCAGCTTTGAAAGGAGGTAATATTATCTTAGTCTAAATCCTTAATTCAGCCCTTTGTAATATCTGTTTTCATTTATGTGTTGAGGCAGATAATGCTAGCAGATGTGTTTTGCTGTTGATAGTGGTCATTCTGAAAGGATCACGGCAGGCTCAGGGTTGTGGAATTTAGGTTCATCCATGTGCTGCCATCAGAAAAGCTGGATCTGAAGGCATGAAGGTGTCTTGATGTTCAAAAGGCTCAGTGTCTCGGTAGAGCTGTTATTGACAACCATGTGAAGAAACATGTAGATAAAGAACAGTATAAAAACTGTAATGTGATGCCACATTCTGCAGACGTAATACAGATCACTGAGTTTTGTATGATAAAGAAAGGAGAAAATACCCAATTGAAAATACCCAATTCTGTCAAGTGTTGCAATTTTCCAGTTAAATCCTGTCACTGAAGCATGTTACACACCTCAGAGGACATTAATTAAAAACACAGTGAATGAATTCAGTGAATTTCATTTATATGTGTAATTTTGTGAAATCACATGTGAAATTTTTGAAATCGGTTTCACACTTGATAGTATCTTTTTGCATTAATTAGCCATTTCTGAATACTGTACAATTTAGTATGAGTAAGTCAGTAAATTGGGGATTGCTTGGCAAAATGAAGGAGAACTCTGCATCGTTTCCATATGCAAGATAATCTTTTCATAGATGCGACACCTGTGACATATATGTTTTTTGTTGTCTCTGTTATTTTACTACAACTATCTGTTGATTTGTTCAATTTTGAAAACGTTTTGAAAAGGGATTGACACCAGCACTGTGGAAGACTATATTGGTTATTTCTCAGTCGTTTCCAGGGCAAATGTGCTAAACTTAATATAAGGACGGGTGGCTGGTTTTTAATTTGCAATCCTTTGGAATTATCTCTGGTATGAGAGACAAGTTGCCTTCTCTACATCTCTGGTGGAAAATGGTCAGCAATGGAAGCTCTGTGGGCCAGGTGTCACCCCTGTTTTATTTCCTCCTGTTCTGTGGGTACAGCATGTTATTATTGCTTGCGATCTGACGTTCTGTTCTTAGTATCACCCCAAAAGTGAGGTAACAAGTTGGCGTGCAGTAACTGTGGTGGGAAATATGGTCAGTAAAGTCCATTGTCATTACTAAGTTTGTTTACAGTATGGCACAACCCTTCCAATAACTCTTTTGGTGGATCGTATGTTTTACTGTGAGCAGTGTTTCCAGGATTAAGTCACAGTTCCCATGATTGCTTTGTGCTGTTCCCTTGTCTCTTTCAGCTATGATATGACGGTGAAGTGTTTTAAAAAATAAGGTTTTGGCTGCTCTGGGGAAACTGGGTAGCACTCCTTATTTTGACACTCAGAATGGCATACATAGCAGCTGCGGATATTTTGCTGAAAAGGATAATTTGTGTGGATGATTCAGAATAATTGTGTCCTGTGCCGTTTTCCTCTGCAAAACTGAATTAGTGAAAGTCTGTGCTAGAAGACTGTTATCTAGTGCATCCTAGTGTTATGGTGAACCTAGTCTTCCCTAGTAGATTTTGGGGGACCCAAAGAGCTGCAGCAGGCTGTTTTAGGGTCTGCTAAGCACCAAGACCATAGTGGGTATGTGGTTGGAAAGAAAAGTGGCTTAAAACTGTTTTCCACTGTCACCCAGGGACTTCTGCACTCTTGTGTCAGAGTTGAGGGTAGACCAGAAGCACTGGTATACCTGCTGTAGCTTTAAACAATAGCTCTAATATGCATAGCGGATTGGTTAAATGGTTGCTTTGATTCCTCGCTAAAAAGGCAATAGCAACTTCTGAGAAAAAAAGATATGCATCATGTTGAGAAAGTTTCTTTTCTGTTTTGTTATTGTCTATTCTGCCTGCTGTCTGGAATGTGTAAAATGATTCTGACAAGCTTGATATGTGCCAAAACCCAGCATGCCCACTGGTGGGAAGATTATCATCACCCAGATATAATAAAAAGATTCTAGAAAAGTGCCTATAATGATGGGCTGCTTTTCTGGCACTGACAGGGATTTCTATTTATTTTAGCAACACCCGCTAGCACCACTGTAGCTAAAGGCCTGTTAGCATTTTCATTAGAAATTCATTTCAGGACTTTATAACTCAGCTGGAAAATTTGCTTTGAACTCAAGAGCTGCACAGAATACTTTTATAGAGACTGTTTTTTTTATTTTCTTGTATTTTTGCATTGAGCAAAAGTAAGCTATGTAGTCAAAAATAAATAAATGGGGGAAACCAAAACATTAGCTACTAAAAATCCCACTTAGGAAAACTTGCAGTATGAGTCTGATATCACCATCTGAAAAGTAGAACTGTGTATAAGTACTTGTTGAATCTGGGCTCAGTGCTGTGGTGTTTAACTCCATTGAAGTAGATTCCTTGTGAGTAGTAACAATGTTCTAAAAGGCACAAATATGTGCCATTTATCTACTTTTCCACGTTAAAAGTACATGTGACTATGAGTTTAACAGTTGTTATTTCTGATTTTGAATATTATAGTCACTGTTCGTAAGTAAGGATGACATTTCATCTCAGATCCTGACTGACTGCTTTGTTTTTGGCAGTCAAACACGTTATCTCAAGTGACTTTTTTTTCCCCTTATATTCACTGCAAGGTAAACAGACACTTGCTTTTGGAAGTATAATATCACATACAACATTACTATTATACCTATGTAAAATTTCAAAGGAATATTTGGATACCTTTTACTATTAAAAGCAATTTAAATTGATACAATTTTCTTAACATTGAATGAGAAAAACATTAAATATAAATCTATTTGCTTTACTATACACTTGAGATCCAGTTGGGTGTGCAAAGTAAACACAGGTTAAATGATAAATATAAAACTGTGTGATTGAGTAATTCAGTCAAAAATGAATTTGAAGTTAAGGTCAGCAAAAATATATTCTCATGGAAGGCCTGTCTATACATAAATAGGAACTGTGACTATATAAAATAATAGATATACAATATGATGATATTTTCAGATTATGTGTTATTTGTTAATGAACAATTATTTACAGCCTCTGATTAATATTTTAAATGTCTTTAATATACAAATATTTTTTATCAGATTTTCCACCAAATCTGCTTGTTAATGTGTAGAATGTGGTTGACAGTATTATTGACAAAAATCTGTGGCATTACAATATTTATATGATGCCTAGAGTGCCAATAGCCATGTCAAAGTCTAGCTAGAATAGGGCAAGGCCAAATATATTTATTGTTGCTGCTGATGACACTGATAAAGGCAATTCACTTGACAGTGTTTAAAAGCTGTCATTTTTTTTATACATACAACCACAAACATGTCAGACGAGATTATCTTGGTGTTACAGTGGAGATACTGAAAAGGCTTCTTTGCTCAGACAGTGGGAAGCTGCAGCCGCCTTCTGTGTTTCCACAACCGGCAACACAGTATGCATTTTATTCATGCCCATAGAAGAATTTCTCTTGACTTCAGCCAAAACTGAGTCTGGCATTTCAAACTGGTGCAAGCATGCGGCATTCTCAACATGTAGACAAGTAACTTCAAACACCGGGAATCCTGATCCTGTGTATCCTCTGCACTCTTTCTGGGCCAGTAAGAGAAAGCTCTTGAACAATGAGCTTTTGCGTTTGCAGAGTGATAGATTAGAAATAAAATCAATATTGGTCATTAAAGGAGAACACTCCCCACCCTCCCTGCTACTTTTCAGCATAGTGTTTGCTGATGCATTATGAAAGCTATTCAGTTGATGAAAAAGACAGTTACATAAAGAGGATTTTAGTAAATACTTTTCCATATGCACTTACTGCATTAAGTGAGATTTATTTTGTACGTGCTATTGAAATTTACAATAACATAAATGGCTCAAAAATCTCATATTTAAGTAGTGCCTCTCGACAGCTTCTTGAAATGTTATCCATTTAAGCCTTTTAACTGATGGAAAAAATATTGCCATCATGCTGTCATCATGTAATCACAGCAAAAATAATTTTAAAGTAAAGGTCATGTGTAGAAACAAAAGAACTTGCAAACAATTTAAGAGAATTTGACTCTTTAAAGTCTTGAATTTCTTTTAATGTCTAAACAAACACATTGCTCAAGTTAGAGAGAGAACAAGGTTAAGAAAAGGTAGACCATTAAGAGATTTTTCTCTGCATTTTTAGCTGTGTTGTACAGCTTACACCAGAATGGTCATGCATTGGTGGGACTCACTGTGCCACAAGCTTCCTAAGTGTGAACACCTTTTTGAATCAATCGATATGTACATCGCATTCATGTTGTTTCCATTAGGTCTTGGAAAATGGCTGTCACTTCTAACACTGTGTTTTCTCTGAGGAGGTCTTGTGCTTTTTTTACGTTAGTGACGTGCTACCATTCTGTATGGTAGTACAGCATACTATCATTTTTGGAAGAAGGTACTGGAGTGTTGATCCTCTTACAGGGGCATGCAGTGAGCATTATGAATTCCCACATAGATCCAGAGATGGGAGAGTTTGCTAACGACTTCCCTGAGAGGAAGCAGTGCTTCTTTTGAACTGTTACCTTTCCCACCCACTGGTCTTCAAGGCAAGTTACAATTTTCACACTTTCTGAGGAATGGGGACACTTAATGTGTTCCAGTAGCACAGCTATCAAGGCATATTCCTGGAAGGCACATTCTTTAGCTTTAATTAAAGTGTAGAGAGATTAATTGTTTTCAGGAGAAACCAATATAATGGTGTGTATTGACCTCTTGTATAACCCGGGCCACGGAGCTTTGCAATAATTCTCACTTCCTGCTCTTAACTTCTGGCCAAGGAAAATGCATCTCTTAATTTGAAGTCTGTTGATGATGAACAGTTCACATACATCTTTAGATAAACTGTTCTCATTGTTCATTATCTTCACTGTTAATTCATTTCCAGTCTAATTTGTCTAGCTTATTTCTGGCCTTTATACCTTATCTTCTCTTTACCTACTTATATCAGAAATCTGGTCCCTGCTAAAGTACTTCCATTCCCTGACCAAATCACCTCTAAGTCTCGCCTTTGATGAATGAAATGGAATTTGCTAAGTTTCCATTGAGAGATATATAACCTATGGGGGTTTTTTTTTGTTGTTTTTTGGTTTGGTTTGGGTTTTTTGTTTTTTTTTAGAGCATAGTTTCAGAAAACTAAACTGACATTTTTCAGATAACTTGATAACTTAAACATTTTATTTGGAAAGTGAGAAATCCAAAAAACCTAGTTCTTTACCTAATTTGAATATAATTTGTTTTCTTGGCTGTTGATTATATTTTCTCTGGAAGTGTTTGTGTGTGAGGAGGAAAGCAAATATAATAACATGGTACCTGCTATAATATTTCTTTTGAAAGTTACTCTTATCTCTCCTTAAAAACTTAGGACTTAATAATTTCATAAAGAAAGACTGCACAATGCCTTAAGAGAGATCATAGAATCATTTAGGTTGGAAAAGACCCTTGGGATCATCGAGTCCAACCATCAACCTTACTCTACAAAGTTCTCCCCTACACCATATCCCCCAACACCACATCTAAATGGCTCTTAAACACGTCCAGGGATGGT
>JAOXNO010000033.1:28241173-28262761 GCA_028565335.1 Limnodromus scolopaceus
TCAAACTAAACAGTCCCAGCTCCTTCAACCGCTCTTCATAAGATTTATGCTCCAGGCCCTTCACCAGCTTCGTTGCCAGTGAAGAAGGGCATGGAGCTGAGCTCTGAGGTGCTAAAGACAACCAGAAAGCTGGCTATAGGATAGAAGCTTGGTTTGTTAATCACTTTTCAGATTACAAACTAAAAAAAACCAAAAATAACATCTTTTTGAATGTTTTACTTGGAATAATTTTCTTCAAAATCTCTATTTTCAGATTCTTTCCTCTTCTTTTGCTCCAGCCAGATCTAATGTAGAAACTGAGACATAAAAAAGCTGTTTAATTACAGCACAATTATAAAAAATATCCCAGCAGTCCTAGTGGATGGGAAACAAATGCTCAGATGTAAAATTGTACGTATGTGGTGCTGACATTGCAGTTCTTCTGAAAAGGGCTGCTAGGAAGCTTAATAATCCAAAATGAATATAATGCTTTGGTCTGTTCCTACGTCACTAGCTTCTCTCTGAGCCCCTAAAGTCATTTAAAGGATGGGTCCAGCACTAATTTACATTACCTTCTATTGAGTTAGTAAAGCTTTTTCTTCAGGGAGAAGGATTTTGCTTGTCATTCTACCTTGAATAAATCCACCTCTTAGTCAGTTGTAAAATTATAATACATCATAGGATGAAAGCCCCTCTTAGCCACTGGCTGCAGTGCTTTCCAGTATTGAGCCTTAAAATTTTATTCATGTCTCAGGAGAGAGGCGTTTCTTTCTCCCTGAATTCAGTAAATATAAATTTAATTAGAAATCAATGTCTGAAGCAGAAATCTTTAAGACCACAAAGGTCAAACATGGCCAAATAAAATTGGCTTAGTTTTACCAAAACAACCTTTTTAATGTTCTTTCCATGACTCGTTTGTTTTATTAAATCAAAAAAAAAGGAAAATAATTATTCTAAAACGAAACCAGGAGTTTCTCTTAGCTCTTAATGAAACAATGGGATATTTTTGCAAATACTTCCTAATGTTTAAAATGATTCAAATTTTAAAAGTACAGACAGCTGTTTAGCTGTAACATCTTTTGTCGGTTTTCCCGGCCACAGATGTCCTACTGAAATAGCTATGCATGTGCAAGTTTGGTTTGAATTATGTATCAGGACTCTGTTATTAGTGTTTTTTTTTTAAATGTTCTGTACGTACTTATGTGTGACATTTATATTTATCATATAAGTAAAAAAAACCTCTGCTACTCCCTGTCATGACCTCCTTGATTTGTCTTCAAAACACAATTCATGCAAATAACAAGTCTAGCAAAATTTCATTTACAAATACAAAAGCTATTTCTTAATACGCATTCTTTAATGTAATCCATTTCATTCATGTGTCATCCCTACATGCTAGAAGCTACTGAACTGAAGAAGTGCTGTTCCAACCTCAAAAGCTCAGCTTTAAATGTTAATATGCTAAGAAATGCAAAGAGGTGATGCATGAAAAGGAGAAAATAGAGGCTGAGAAACAAACTACTAGTAGTCCCAGTTGAATAACTCTGTAGGCAGTATCATGCCTAGGTATTCTTAAGAGGAAATGGCAGATTATTTTCTTATAAGCCATCAACTTCCTCTGCGAACATTAAGTCAGTCACTGTCCTATTGAGGAAAAATACTTGCACCTAAGAAAAGGTTTCTGTTGTAAAATGTTTCCACCGTATTAAATGTCAGGATAAACTGAATTCGGAGAAACTTGCAACTTCTACTCGGAATTTGAGGTAACTTACGAGTTGCAACTTTAAAACCTGCAAAGTAAGCTTTGCAAGAATTTAGTTCTTGGTAGCTAGAGTAAACAACTTTGTTGATAGACAAAATGAGATAGAATACAATTTGCTCACTCTTGATGATGCCCAGGTCTACCACTAATAAAAGTGAAAGCAACTTTTATCAATACAAGAAGCAGATATGAGCTTTAAGAAACAGAGCGCATATATTGATTTAAAAGGTAAAATGTTTATGCAGTCCCTTTTTGCAATGGAAAGGCACTTTGGTGTTGTTTCTCTCTAATTAACAGAACAAAGCAGTGGTTATATCTGCAGATTTCTGCTCCATCATCTTTGTAAACAGAGCTGTTGTGGGAAATGGAACGATACTTGCCAGACCTCCCTGGAGTATGAAAGGCTTTTTTTTTCTTTTTTGCTCTTTTTTCCCCCTCATTCACTGCAACAGAATCTGAAATAACTAACCTGAAGTGCTTTCATTATTTCACTTTCTTTTTTGCCATAATGGAAATTAGAGTACAACTGTTTTATAGCTGCTATGGCATTTGAAAAACAAATTAACCACTTCATTGTCTCACACTCTGAAATGTTGCTTTCAACCTTCTTTTCCTTCAACCTTCAATATTATTTCAGCTTTTAAAAGAATATAAATCATTATAAAACTATTATCAGTTGAAAAGCATTTATCATGAACCCACAGTATTATGCCATTTTATCCTATTGTATGGTTATTTATAATATAGGATTATAATAGAATTAATCTTGGAATATATTTAATTTCATCACAGATAATTCATAGTATTCAGAAGGTTAGTCCTTATAAATGTCAATACTATTTGTAGTGAAAAATATTTTGGATGCCTCATTTTTCTATTTAATATAATTGAAAGCATTCATCCAGTCCACCAGATCTTCCAAATATTAAAAAATTCGAATGCTATTAAATATTAAAAACCAAGCAGTAGCTCCAAGTTTTCCTGTTTAGTTCATCTTCAGTTTTACATGTAGGTTTTATCATCACCTTTAAACAGATGCATAAACTGCAAAAGATAAGGAAGTGAACTGGTCACAATTACATTACCGTTTAAAGAAGGAGTTGAGCAGGAAGCTAATTTTTCAGCTCTGATCAGAAGGATATTTTTTTGTTTTTCTCTGTAAAGGTCATAATGTCCTCCAGATCTTTTGAGTCAAAATTTAAAAAAAAATCTGTATAAACTTAATATGTGTATGTTTTATACACGATGAAGTTCTGCATTGTTAACCCTACCTAACATTTCTGTTTCTTTTGTTTCATAACATATGTCCAAATCCTGTTAATCTCTATATTAATCTGCCTTTATTACTGATGGATTATATTTTTAACATTAAGGCTATTGTTTTTGTTCTATTCAGTTCATCTTATTAAAACAGAAGTATTGTATTAATAACAGATGCTTCCTCACTAACTTTCTGGTATCCTTTCATCACTGATTTCTCAACTGTTTAATTGCTTTAAGCTTCATAGTTCATTACTTGTAAAAGAAAATAACTTAAATCTAATCAAGCTCTTCATTTAAGTGAAAATCATTTTTTAATTATATGAGCTTGTACTTACCATTATGCAGCAGTTGTTTCAATGTCTTTTTGGCACACAGATACTCTCCAACGAGCTCTCTAGCTCAACTTACACCTTGGCTAGTGCAGTCGTCATCTGAAGTTGCTGCCAGCTCAGCTGCCAGCAGGTATCTCTTACAACTGTGCAGCCCTGTCATACCCCACTGCAATTGCTAGCAACCAGCCATAAACTTTGCACTGAGTTCGCAAGGCCTCAGGACTGAGGCTTGTCAGATTTGGTCTCTCTGAACTTTTCTTGAACTCCTCTTGAACTCCTCTACAGGTTTGCTGTAGTTGCTTTAATTGTGGCAACAATTTCTCTGATTGACCAGGTGTCTGTGGCTAGTTTTTTTTTTTTTACTTTTAAAAATGTCTTTGTACGGTATGACAATAGTTTCTTACAGATAGCTGGAACAACAAACTGTTTTGTGTAGAATGAGGTATTTACTATCTAACATGATGATGTAGTGTAGAGAAATACAGTCCTGGCATGATAGCAGGGGCCAGACTCTTCCCACCGGTTCCTGCTGATAGGACAAAGGGCAACGGACGCAAGCTGGAACACAGAAAGTTCTGACTGAACACGTGGAAAAACTGCTTTACTTTGAGGGTTCCAGAGCACTGGAACAGGCTGCCCAGAGGTTGTGGAGTCTCCTTCTCTGGAGATATTCAAAATGCACCTGGATTTGTTCCTGTCCAGCCTGCTCCAGATGAACCTGATTTGGCAGTAAGGTTGGGCTAGATGATCTCTGAAGGTGCCTTCCAACCCCTACAATTCTGGGATTCTGTGATTTAACAGTCGAGGTATTTGCATACTTAAGTATGAATTTTGCAAGCATCCATTCTGGGGGTGTTTGTTGTCTCACTAGCAGCCAGCCTTCTCTCTGAAGACAATCAGTCCTGTTTTTATATTTAGATGGTTGCATGATGACTCGACAAGTAACATTTAAATACAGCTTTGTTTGTCCTGAAGCAATATTGTGAAGCTGTTGGATCAGCTTCAGCTGTTGGATCTGATATTTATTTAAAAATTACTCATATGGAACTTCAGCAGGTTCAGCACTTCAGCAAAGTGAGATCATGTCTCACTTTGGATAGGGTGACCGGTCCCAGACGCTGAAATGTGTTTTTATACAAATTAGTAGATTATAGCTATGGCCAATGCAGTTTCTTTACAGAAGGATCATCAAGTCTACACAGATGAAGCATGCTTCTCAAAGTTTTCCTTTTACAGGAACAAGCTCTAGGCTTTCATTTAGAGTATCTTCATCTATTCCAGTATGAAAGACTGCGGCCAAAGTTTTCAAAATTAAATCTAAAGTAAGCTGAGTGTATATTTAACACCAGATAAGTGGTCTGAATTTCTCCATCTGTTTTTACTTGAAAATTCATATTAACTAGGATAAGAGCTTCTTGACTGTTAAACTTGCAGTTCAAGTAATATGCATACTTTTCATCTACAGTCACTTATTCAATCAATTTGATGAAGTAAATGACTTAATTGTTAACTTTATTTCCTATTTATAGTTGGTGGGGGTTTAGACTGACTGCTATGTCACCAGCAGTGACATAGTTGGTGTCACTGCTACTACCTGTGACATCTTCTAGGCTGGAATTACTAGGAACTGAAATAAATCACTGTGAAACCAGCTGGGAGAGTGCACAATAGTTTTCTCTTAATGCCTGTGATCATGTTAAAAGATCTTAGTGAGAACAGTCTACCTTAGAGAAACGCAAACGTACCCCTGGTATGTAGAGTGTAGATTCTAGAGAATTTAAAGTGGATGAAGAGCTGTTGTCAAAGATCCAGAAAGGTAAAAAAAAGAGAAATCACCTCTGAGCAAAACTAGGCACTTTCTGTATCACAAAGGTGTTGATTGACTTAATATTTGTGATGCTGTAGAGCTGCGGATGATGCAGAACTCTATCACTCAGTGAGGAATCCCGTGAAGAGTTTGCTGGGGTTCATCTAGTGTCTTTACAAAATAGTACAAATGCAGCAGGACTGACTTTTAATTCATGTGCCCTTGGCCTTGTGCAGCTGTGCATGGAGAGAAAATGTGTTGCATTAACCCCATGTCCTCACACGAGCAGAAGTTAACCAATGATAAACACCAGTTGTTCATATGCATTTGGTAAAGGAGACGCACAATTGTGTATGTAGTCTTTCCTGCCAGTGAACTACAGAAGTACCAGATTTCTAACAGTAAGTGTGTCCTTGTGTTTTAGAGTACTTTGATAGGTAAGAAGAGTGTGACATAGTGTTGTAGACTATTTACATTGGGGGGTTTTTTTCCACATAAAAGGCAGTCAAAATAATTTTTTTTTTTTAAATGGTGAACCAGTCCTGTTAAAAGTGGAAATAAGAATTTGTTGTTGTTGTTTAATTCATGTTAACGCCTGCTGTGGTAGCTGTGTGATATACCCCTGGTTCTTAGAAGTCCTTTCCACATTCACGCTTATAAAATCAAGTTATTCAAGTGGTAGTGCTAGTAAACTTGCCTTTCCTCGGATTGGCCCATCTGAACATAAGTCTCTTTACTGAGGCTTAACCTTTAAATGACACCCTTCTGTCTGAGTCCAGTGACAGACTCTAGAGGATTTTGTGAAGGCGGGTTATCATGTGGCCCATCTTTTCTGTGGTGGCTGAATAATCGCAGTCTTTGCCCATGAAGTGAAAGATCTGATTGAGTTCTCCCCTGAGCAATCTCCACAGTATTGGTAACTTTGCGTGTCCTTCTGTGTTCTACAAGAGTTATGAAGGAAAAATTCAAGAATAGTGCCAGAAAAGAGACTATGAAAGGAGGAACATGATTCTGTACCGTGGTGATTAGAGCATTACCTAGAGAAGAGGAGTCCTGCAATTAATTTTCTGGTCTCAGGATTGTTAATGAGTTTCACCCTGTGACTGCTTAATGTAAAGAACAGAAGTAACCGCTAAGCTGTGCTGTCAGCAGTACCTGAAATAGCTCATTTAGAATTAGCCATGATGTTACTTTGATACAGCATTGTATTTTGCAAATTAGACATACCCACCACTTATTAAAACTCTGTCTATACTTGTCAATTAAATAATAAAGAGTTGCTGGAGCTGGTAGCAGTTTTGCTTCCTAGGATATTGGAAACAGTATAAACGCTGTTGGAAGACTTACTAGTTCAGGTGCAGTGTTGTGGTAATATTGCTGTACCACTGTACACAGCATCCCTGTGTATTGGGTAGACAAAGAATCCTACTGGGCTATTTGTGCTGCACTCAGTGTACACACTCCGAAGGAGCCATTCCTGAGAGCTGCTAACAACCCTCGTTCTTCATTAACTTCAGGATAGCTTGATTGTCAGTTTAATATTCACTGTGGACAAGTAAGAACATTTAAACAATCTGTTCCTGATTTTTCTCAATTATATTGTTTCATGAAATATTTTCAGATTTTTTTTGAAAATTTGCTGTACTGCTGAACTCTTCCTTTTCACAAATGTGTGTTCCTTAGACTAAAATGCTGAAGGCGGATACAATATTTTCACACACATTTAAATCCTTGCCTCCTTAAGTTTTCCTTCTTTTCCCAGATTTATTACTAGAAAATAGCTGAAAATTCTACAGTCTAAAAAAACCTTGATGGATAAGAAAATAGTGGGGTGGGGTCTTTTTGTTCTAGTATATTTCAAAAAGTTGTAAATTATTTTGTAAATAAAACCCCAAGTCTTCAAAGTGGACAGCAAGAGGTTTGCTTTCAGTATAAGTTCATGCTGCTTTGTACTGGAAGATGAATTCAACTCATTATCACCATTTATTATTTTAACTTTTGAGGAGAGAGGAAGTGGATGTGTTTCATTGGTTAGACCTTACCCAAGCCAGGGAAAAATCAATAAGTGAAGCAGTGGTATATCATCTGGTGAACTTAATAATTTCTTTTAAAAAAGAGGAATCCGTAACTTCTCATTACCATGTCAGCTTTCACATCTTGATGAAAGTGAACCATGAAACAAAAGGATAAAGGAGAGCTGTATTCAATATTCGTGACTTGTTCCTTGACAAATATTTTTTCCACCCCTATTAAAGTATAGAAGAAAATGTGGAAGAAAAAAAGGCAATTGATTGGCAGATTGAAAGACTTCAGAGATTTTTGCCTCTTTGACAAAACACTGCATTATGTACAAAGCATTCAGGGAAATATCTTTTGCTTTTGTGTTTCATTTTAGGATGGCTTTTTGAAGGATATGTAATCTTTTGAAAGCTGACTTTCATTTGTTTGCAATATTACTCTGCTGACTTTTCCCATGATCAGTTACATCCCAAAATATAAAAGGTCATGTAGTCAAAGGGGTAATGAAGTGGAAAATAACAAGAATGTCTTAAAATCTTTCCTTAGAAGGGAGATGTAAGGCACACGTTGGGTAAAAATCATGCCTGTAAGGAGAAAAACAGTGTGAGCGATCCACTTGATGGAGTATTTTCCCTTTTTCTTTGCTGTTTATATGGGTCAATATGAAACAATAAGATTCAAATAAAACATGGATGTCTATGTCAGTTTGTAGAAAAGCAGCATCATACGAAGTACTTTAAAATGCACTAGGTTTGCAGATAGATCTAGTTGCATCTCTTGGTAACAAGAGTCTTTCCAAGAAGTCCATGAGACATAGCTGCTTTTTCACTTTCATCTGTGCTGCAGCCCTTATTAATTTTTTTTATTTCCTTTATTCTTTATTACAAAGGGTATTTGCATGAAAATATTTGCTTTGCAGCTTCTGCAGCTTAGTCCCTGGCTGTATGATACCAATTCAATTTCCATAACAATAGTTTGTAACATTAAAAGAAAGGATAGTGAGTTAATTTGAGAGAGACATCAGGACAGACATATTCCTAAGAAGGTAAAATTTCTAAGAAGCTTACATTTTTCCTCCTCCACGCTTACTTCTGTTCTAAAAAATACTTCTTCTATTCCCACGTCCACCATTTTGCACCAGAAAGCCATGGATTTGAAGCTAAAATAATTTACACTCACAACTTGACCCAAAAAACGACTCTTCCACTTTTCAAGCTTCCCACGCAAAAAGTTTTAATTTATGTTGCCCTGCTCTCTCTTTTCATAAAATGTGTAGATCATTTTAAGTCATAGGCTTGCCCTGTTCCTTCTCCATAACCCATGTGATTTGTTTCTCTTAACAGCCATGATTCTGCAAGTGATTGGCCATGAAGTCTTTGCCAGACTTTATTACTCTGTGTGTAGTAATATAGTAGTCCTCTAAATCATGTTTCTGAAGTAAGAAGACTAATGTGGCTTTTGTTTCAGAGGGTTTGTGGCTATCCTGCAGTTTAGAGGGATATGAGCTTCTTTTGTGGTCAGAATATTTATTGAAAAAATAAATTCCCATTTTCATAAAGGCAAAAGCGGAAAGAGATGGTACAGTGTACTAAACAAGCACACAAAATGCAGCCTTTAGAGAGACACTGAGGCCAGAAAAAACTGCTACCTGCTGAATTTCTCAATGGAAAACATCTATCATCCTACTGTCTGAAGGTTGCTTGTGGAAAAGTGAACAATGTTTTATTTTGCAAAAAGGACTCGGGGACATTCTTACTCAGGTGTGGTAATTTCTCTTTGCAATGAGAATTGATTAATTTAAATTTAACTACTATTTTTAATTCTTGGGTTTGAAAAGGATGGTTTTCTAGTACAGGCTCACTCTCAATTTTGGATAATTTTTGAGGCAGCTACACTTTCTAGACAGAAAGTGTCAGGATTAGTCTTGAAAAAAGTCGGGCTCGTCTTTGGGATTGACACAGATTTTTGTCAAGTGCTCATCTGAAAGAAGGAGCCATCTTCTTTTTCAGGGTTGAAATAAGGTCCAATTGTTCACTATATCAATATGTAGACAATATGTGATACTTAAAATACAGTGTTGTGGACTTTTTCATCATTCAAAAAAGGAGCAAATATCTATGTTCTGCTTGCAGGAAAGAGAATACCTAGGCACTCTTGTGGTAGATTTTCTGGACAATTTTTTTTTTCCGTACTAAGAAGTCATACAGAGAAAGGGAAGATATTCCATTCAAAGACTGGATTAGGGTTCAGAAGTTTCTTAGTCACATCCCTTTTATTTCTAAAAAGCTTTTGCTTGCTTAGCCCTCCAAGAATACTCGGGTGATGCATGCCATTAAGGGTAGTTAGTGAGACCTGCATGAGCCATAAAACGCTGGTAACTGACTCTCACAGTAATGTCTGATATGTGTTTTGGAAGATGTTCTGATTTAAATACAGAAAAAACCTGAAGAATTCTCCATATGTTTCTGGACCTAGACTGGATTCTGATTTGTAGGGGCAAAATAAAAAAAAAAAGGTATTTTTAAATCTTCTGGTTTGAATGATATTTCAGTTTCAACGCTGTATAAAGTAGTACTAAAATTAAATGAAAGAAGTCTGATTACATGCGTTTCAGTGCCAGACAGCCTCCAGATTTATTCCACAAGAGATATGGCAGTTTTGAAGGTGCGAGGTTGAATGAATGATTTCTGTAAAGTACTTCAAGCACTTTATGCTTTTACACAGTAGTATTTTTGAGGCACAGAATGTAGTCACAGACTCATACACTTAGGGAAAACAGTTTTGCTGTGAAAATCTTCATTGCTTGTTAGAATGACGTTCTGTCCTGAGTAAATTTATTTCCACACATTTATGCTTTTCGTTGTCCTTCAGTGATACATGTGGCTTTTCATTCAAATGATTGCCCATATGCCCATTCCACTGCTGGTGCAGAGTGCAGCTGTCTCCTTGAGCTGAGTCTTCACCCAGCAAACCTGTGCAGAGATTATCAGTGCTTTGTAGGGCAAGGTGCATCAGCTATACTTAACTTTTCTCTCAACTATCTGTTGCCTCAAAATGTAATTTCCTACTGTCTAAATATAGGAAGTTTATATTTCTAAGTTTATATTTCTTTTCTAATCATTCTATTTCTTTTCTTTCTAAAACTTCTTGGAGTTTTAGTAAATTATCACTAGGCACTGTTGTGATGTTGAAGTCTCTTGCCTTTCAAAACTGCCTCACAGCTACAGGTATTTGTCCAAGTACTTTTCTCTTGCAATCAAAACTTCATGAACAAGAGCTCATAATGCCTAAAGAAATCCTATATCCCTGGGTTTGCTCTGTCTCCAGGATGTATCTATGGTGGGGAAGGCTGAGGGCAGAAAGTCCCAGGGTAGTTTGGGTGGCCTTCAGGACCTCAAAGTGTACAAGCTCTGTTTCGCAGAGGACCGGTTTGTGCTCCGCATGTAACTACGCCATCCTGCTTTGACAAGGTAGGAGTTCCTGCAATACCCTCCCTTGTTGTTAAAGACTGACACCAATGACAGAAATGCCTCTCTGCTTCTCTCAGGTCTGTATTCCATGAACCTTTATGGAAACCTGAGCTCTTGACTTCTGCTTCAGCTAGTTGAGGTGATGCGGCCTTCACCAAAACTGTAGTATCCATCTGACTGATGAAAATATTCCCTTGCTGGGACACCTGGAATCCAAATGAAAAATACCGATCTTGCATTCTGAAGTTGTGCTGGACACAGAGCAATTTTTGACCCTCTGCTCCTTCATGGACATTGTAGTCCTCCTGACTACCACCAAATCAATTTGTTTGAGAGTAGCAGGAGAACTCACAGTTCTCAAAGGGTTGGTAATTCAAATAATGAGTTTATCTACCTTCTGTTGCTGTAAAAGGTCATTCTAGTTACTCCATCAAACATTTTCAATCTTCAGAGGGAATGCTGCTGTCCTTTCTAAGACTGCTTTCTCTGTTCACTGAGTTGAGGTGACTTGGCTCACTACCTGACATCACAGTATCTCAGCTCACAGCAACTGAGCCACAGAATCCCCTTTCATAAGGTACTGTTTATGGTAGCACATATTTTTTGCTATTTTATTGCTAGCAATGAATATAATATTCCATGGGTTTAAACTTTTCAAGGGGTTCAAGGAGAATAAAATGCAGTATTACTGTCTATGTGCTACACTTTTAGCTCCTTTGAAAATTATTTTGTATTGGAGTTCAAAATGAGAATAAACTGATAATGTAAATTCCTTACTCCAGTCTTTTTCTGCTGATACTGAAGGTGCTCACCAACTCTCAGAGTAGGATTTTTAGGAAGGTTAGGGGAGACATCACAAAATCCTTCATTGGTGATGCCATCATGCGTTAAAGATGAAAAAATTGATAAAGAATATTAACAAGAAATGATGAACAACTGACCTGTGTTTATTCTAACAGAACTAGGTCCAGGATGCTACCTCGATAGTAGCAATGATGCTGTTTATTGTGTAACTATAATAGATTTTTTTTACTTCTATAATGTGTAATCAAATAATACAGTAAAAATATGTAATCCTTGCCTATGCTGTGACTTTTAGTGCTCTGTCCCTTATAAAGTTGTATGAGAAGAAAATTAAAGATCCTATCTTTGTTAGACTAGGCAATGCAACAATATAGATGATTCTAGAACTTTAACAGAAGAAAATAAAAAAGCAGAATCATTCCTAAATACTTAAAAATCTGTGTAAATTTTGTATTACTGTACAACATTTGTCCATAGCTCAAAGGATATCTAGATAAATTAAGAGCCGTTCAGTTCTCTTTCATTGGAAAAGCACTGTTAAGTAATATTTTGGATTCACTGAAATGCTGAAGAAGGTTGCTAATCATCGGCCATCTAAAAAGTTTTTTCACAATGTACCCCCCCTGTTTTTCAGTATGCATTGGCTTGCAAACTACTTGTGAAAAAACTTGTAAAAGTGCTTTTTGTATTTTCAGTAAGACATGTTCTATTACTAACTGAGAGGAAAAAAGTCAAAAGATACATATTCTGCTTTTCTCACAGTGCATAGCCTTGCACTGTCAAAAATGTCACAGGTTAATGGTACAACTGAGCTCCATTTATCTTATTCTGACAGCTTGCCCAACCTCGTACATCTAGCAACAACATCCCTCCTAAAGTAAATGACATTTTTAGCCTTTGTTCTTTTCATATGGGCCTGTTAAAAGGATTTACAGTAATTCTACATTGAGTTTATAATATGTCGTTTCTTATTATAGGGAATTGCAGTAGAGAAATTTTAGGCTAATTTTGTCCCATAGAATAATTAATACACTGTTGAAAATTAAAGTCTCACCTTAGAAATCTGAAATTATAATAATGGTACAGTGCCATGGATTTTGTGAAAAATGATAGTATGTATTTTTAATTTTACAACCTTTCTATTACACTTGTTCAATTATTTATGGAAGCTAAAAAAGGCCAGCATGTGTTAGACAGCGACCTAATTTTATCCTCAAAAAAAGTATGATTCCTAACCAGTGCTTACTTATTGATGACTTATAAAACATACTCAAAGATTTTTGCTGGAGCGAGTTTTATAAAGCCAGGAATAGCTAAAATCCAAATATTGCATGTTTAAAAAATTAGTTTGTTTCTTTAAATATGTTAAAACTGATTATTTTGTCTTTGAAGACAACAGCCATATGAAAGCAAACCGAAAGCCCTCCCAAACTTGTCACATTTTCAGAGATGCTTGATTAAATTAAATTTAATACAATTACATATCATCTTTAACTTTGGATGGCAGAAACAGTTGGGATTTTTGTTCTTGAGTTAGAAGCAGCAGCAGTTGAAATCACACGGTATTTCAAATGCTTTCAGCTTAGTTTGGATAAATTGAGTGTTTGAAACAAAGAGGGTTAGTTATCTTTTATGATCTGGGTGCAGTGCAGCTTTATTGAATTCTGTGGAGAAGAGAACAGAATAGAATAGTTCAGTTGGAAAGGACCTACAAAGATCATATAGTCCAACTCAAAGATTGTAGTCTTTTGAGTAGGTCAGGGAAGGGGTTCTGGATGCCTCTGTGTCTTGGGCAAGTCCATTCCCTTCTTAAAAATTCAGTTCTTTGTTTATAGATTTGAAATAATAATGATTTCTTTTGTGACAGATCTGAAAGCTTCTCAAAAAAGGCAGATCTGCTCACAATATTTCTTTTTAGCTCTCCCCATATTTGTAAGAAAGCAGATTACATAATTTGCTCCCCTGAGGAAGGGATCATTCCAAGACTACTCTGTAACAAATCCGACACATGTAAAACTATTCCCCTCCTCATATTTGCAATACCTGGACCAAGTTCCGTATGATGTCTCGTGGATCAGTCAATTTTTAATAAAATATTTACTATTACTTTTCAATAACCATTCTTTGTGTTTCCACATTATTTCATAATGTTTCATTATTATTTCATATACAGGATTAATGACATTTCTTTATCAGTTTAAAGTTTCAGGAAATGGTTTACATTTGATAAGGCTTAATATCTATTTCAGCACAGCTAATTTCAGCACCCAGGAGCAAAGAATGAAAGTAAGAAACACTGTTTTCAAAAATACAGTTCACTGAAGAAGAAAACTAAAGCATAACCCTCAACAATGACCCATCACTACAGAGCACTTCATCCATCTCTCCCCAAAAACCAACCAACCAACACCTCCTCCTTAAAGATTCATTTTGAACTTTTACAGAAATACTATGGCTAAAAAAGTTTATGTGGGGTTTTTTCCATAGTTTTGTTTGCCTTGATTTTTCCCCCTTTTTTTTTTTAACCTTAAAAAGTTGTTATATCTAAAAGTTGATACGGGAATTTGATCTTTTCTATGTATGCAGCATTAATAAGCTTAATACTAGACGAGAATCTTGTGTCCCATTTCAAGAAGGATGAAATCATAATGGGATGAATCTGGGGGATAACGACATAAAACAGAAACTTTCAATTACAGATTTTGAGAGTCTTAAGGAATAACAGTCTGAGAGTCCACTGTGTGGTCAGATAGACAACTAGAACAGGGTTGTTTTGTTTTTAAATGGCATAAACAATTATGATATTCTATGAGAGCTGGTTAGTGTCCTTTTATCTGTGTTTACTCAGTGATGTGCCGCTATATGTTTCTGAGTCTTTCAGATAAAGGTCTCAAGATATCCAAGATTAGACCTTAAGCAAGTTTAACCATTTTTCTAGCATATAGTAAATGATGTTTTGGAAAAGATTAGCAGAGGCCACTACTTGGGGACTTGAAAATCAGAATGAAACATTTTTCTGCTAAACTGAACTGAGAATAAACTGAGAATGCGGGGGATAATGATTGCAGTATATACATCTGAAGTCAGGAGATGGTAGTTTCTGGCTTTCACGGTGTCTGCCAATCCACCTGCTGACGAGAAGTGTTAAAACACATAGTAGCAATGAAAGTGCAAGCATAAATAGACCCACTAGCATTGCTTGGCTGGAGTTTATTCTCTATGATCAGCAATGTCAGATGAAGGAAGGTAACGCTATTCTTCAAGTTGGTGTCAACTTTTCAATGTATTTTAAAGTAATTTATGTTGTTTGCTAAAAATTGAGCTACTTTTTCTTTAGTCAATCTTTGCTAATAGATTTCTAACATAATGAAAGTTTTATGACAATGGCTCAAGTTTCTTCAGGTATAACATTGTAGCAGATTGACATATGGTAATAATAACCAAAAATATTTTATTTCGGAATTAATAGTAGTTCTAAGGGACATAAGAAGGACATGAACCTGTTGGATTGGGTCCAGTGGAGGGCCACAAAGATGGTGAGAGGCCTGAAGCACCTCTCCTATGAAAAAGGGCTGAGATGTTCAGCCTGGAGAAGAGAAGGCTCTGGAGAGACTGTACAGCAGCCTTTTGGTACTTTAAAGGGGGCCTACAGGAGAGAAGGGGAGTCGTTATGAGGAAGTGTAGCGGTAGAAAGAGGGGTAACATTTCTAAACTGAAACAGGGTAGATTTAGACTAGATATCAAGAAGACATTCTTTACTGTGAGGGTGGCGAGACACTGGAACAGGTTGCCCAGGGAAGTTGTGGATGCCCCATCCCTGGAAGTGTTCAAGGCCAGGCTGGCTGGGGCTTTGACCAACCTGGTCTAGTGGGAGGTGTCCCTTCCCATGGCAGGGAGGTTGGAACTAGATGATCTTTAAGGTCCCTTCCAACCTAAGCCATTCTATAATTCTGTAATAAATCAAATGAAAGAAACTCTTTAAGTTGTTGGATTTTACATACAGCTATCTCATACAAATTGTACTGCTGCGTCATCTGTGTATTTCACTGGAAGTTATTGTGAGGATATTTTGTACACACTGAGACTCATCCTCTAAAATTTTCTTGTTTGATGTCTTAAATCTTTATTTTAGGATATAAAAGTAAGAATTATTTTATATAAATTTCTGTGGATTTTGGGATCCTGCCAACTGTATTTAATATAAGAATAATTAGAGTACAATACACAATCACCACAAGTGTTAACAGAGCACATTTTTATAAAATGACTAGATACAATTAGTGTTTAAATTTATGACTTTATGCAGTGATAAATGTATTTTTTTCAGCAGCATTGGTGGATTTTTTTTCCCTTCCCAAATGTTTTTTTTCTTTTGTGTCCTAATCACACATCCATCTATGAACATCCTATTGTGAATGTTTCTTTAATTTTTTTTCTTTTAATTGCTTGAATGGCATCACCTGCAACTTGCTCTCAAACTGAGTGGGTATCTATGCTCTCTCAGTGTCAAGCTGCCCCAGGTAGACTCTAATCATTTAGAATCAGAAGGAGCTTAACTACATTGCTGTGCAAGTTTTGCTGGCAAGTAAATAGTTTAAATATTATTGATTATTTTAATGATCAGTTTTCAGCCAGAGGTTGATTTAATATAGATATTTAGTATCTGACACAAACCAATATATAATAACCACACAAATAACATCTGCAGCAGATTCATTTTCAAGTGGTTCATGAGAAAATGGTTGTATAAATATATCTGTTGTGTTTCATAGAATCATAGAATATCTCAAGTTGAAAGGGACCCATAAGTATTATCGAGTCCAACTTCTTGCTTCTCACAAGACTACCTAAAACTAAATCTTATGACTGACATCGCTATCCAGATGCTCCTTGAACTCTGACAGGCAGAACTCTGACAGTTTCAGATAATGATTGCAATAATTTACCGATTACTTTAAGATGAAAAACTCTTTGTCACTTTAGGTGACTTTGATCTCTGTCATTTTGAAGGATTTTGATGTCAGGGAGGGCTTAATTTGTCTCGGCACTGGTGAGGCCACACCTGGAGTACTGTGCCCAGTTCTGAGCTCCCTACTGCAAGAGACAGTAATGGGCATAACAGAGAAAGTCCAGCAAAGAGCCACAGAGAAGACTAATGACTGGAGCATCTCTCATATAGGGAAAGGCTGAAAGAGCTGGGACTGTTCAGCCTGGAGAAGAGAAGGCTTGGGAGACTTCATCCATGCATACAAATAGCTGAAGGGAGGGTGTAAAGAGAATGAAGCCAGGCTCTTTTCAGTGGTGCCAGGTGACAGGACCAGAGGCAGTGAGCACACACTGAAACTCAGGAGAGTCAATCTGAACATTGAAAAACACTTTTTCACTGTGGGTGTGATTGAGCACTGGCACTTGCCCAAGGAGGTTGTGCAGTCTCCATTCTTGGAGATATTCAAAAGCTATCTGGACATGGCCCTGCTTGAGCAGGTGGGTTGGACCATATGACCTCCAGAACCTCAACCATTCTGTGATTTTTTACAGATGCACGATGGTCTGTTTAATATGCTGAATATACAAAATAGCGGATCTGATTTTAGCCTGATACAAATGTATCTACAATACAGAGCTATTCTAGGTTTACTTCAGCGTAACTGAGACTACTCTGGCTTGCCCACAGCTATCTGGCTAGCCGGTGACACGGCATTAATAAAACCAAGGTCCTTGTAGTTCCATGTGATTTCTTCAAACAAAGTATCAACACAAGAAATGCATCAACCATCCTGGGTTTGTTCTTTGATAATGGAAGTTAGCTCCAGGATTATAAACTCCTTCTCAGTCTTTGGAATTTGTTTGTTTGTTGGATTTTGTTAATTTTCGGTTTGGATGTATATCTTGAGGTCATCACATTTTCTTCCCTTGGCTTTTTTTGAAATTTATTCTGCCACAGGTGCATATTTTGAAGGGCAAAGTATCTTAGGGAAGGAATGAAGGATAGTAGGTGTGAAGTAGATCTATGGTCCTTTCAGAAATGGTGCATTGACTAATTGCTGTATATAATCTAATTAATTTCTTACATAATATATATAGTAGAAGAAGAAGATTTGCAGGTATTAAAATTCAGACATTTCTCACTCCGTGTAAGGACAGAGTATCTTAGACATTACAGAAGAGTTTTAAAACTGCAGATGAGAACATTGTCATTACTGAAAGCTGGAATTTAGCCAAGGAAATGGAATAAACATGTCTATTCCTGGAAAACCCCTTATCTCCAACTACTCAGAAAAATCAGATGTACTTCTCTTGCAAAGTACTTCAAGTTCTTCAGTTCTTTTTAACATAACAGACCCAGCATGGGAACACTATATAGAAGGATCAATTAGGTACTGAGTGAAAGGCATATTTCTGAAATGAAGTGCCAAGGCATATTGTAGTTTATACTGGTCCTTCATGGCTAGACAAGACCAAACTTTCAAGGGCTTTTTTTTTTCCCGCAGAATGAGTGAGTTTGATTTTTTTCTATGTTAAGTCATTTGATTACAGTACTCTGCTTTTTACATATATTTCTCATTTTCCTCCAGAACACACCTCTGTTATTACAGAATATAAATTGTCACAGAAATTTCCCACATGTTTTTGTTTTGTTTTGTAGAGTCAAGCTTTTGTCATGGTATTATGTCACAAATACTCATTTTTTACTAGTGTTTGTGCTCTGTATTAAAAGCTCGTTAGTATTCTAGTCTGCACTTCATCTTACTCTGAGAAGCAGAGGGATCATATTGCACTGTGTAAACAAAGGAAACTAAATATTTGGGCTCCCCCTTTTGTTTGATATTGTGCCATTTTTTAAATATGCCTTGAAGATAAGTTTTGCAGGTCAATCTACCCAGACCCATTGCCATCCAAAGTGATTGATATTGCTATTGTGTCTGATCTTAATCAGCTGAGCCAGTCAACCATAGTGACATAGTAATAGAAGTCACTTGTAGATATTTAAACCAAATTAGTTTATTAATATATGCAAGTATAAATGAATGCAAAGTGTAGGTGAATGGAGGTGTTAACATTGAGGTGTTAGCCAATTTGGGAGGAGCTTTCTGAGTGAAGGCCAGTCAAGCATAGAAGATAACAGCTGGTCAGCTAATGTAACTCTTGCAGATTCAAAGAAGGGTGGGAGAGAAGAGGGAGGTCAGAATCTTCTTCTGAATGTGTTTGAGGTAAGTAGGTTTGGGCAGAGGGAGGCTGAGTCCTACTGGGATTTCTGGAGAATCCCCCCAAAGGTTATAACTATAAAATCTTGTTCACTTGATCAGGGTTTCCTTTGTGCTGTGACCTGGAGATGTAGGACATACAGGAAGAGATAGTTCTTGGTTAAGGGGTGCAAGGAAGAAAAATGATCAGAACTACTGAATACAGGCAGACAATTCTAAACAGACTTCCAGTTCCAGTCTCGATGTAAATAAACAAACCCTGATCTTTCATTCATTTATTCACTTACCTCTCTTATAAAGCATTTTTAACTGTTCAGTCTATTTTGGATGTTGAAAGTAAATATTCTTATTTTAATTTGGTTTTAGAGTAGGTGATTTCAGTGTACTGTCTGACATCAGTGTGTTCCTCAAGTAATTGAAGAAACTGAACTGGAGTCTCATAACCATGTTGTTGCAAGCCTTTACGGCATCACATTAGAGGCAGGGAAGAAAAGAAATAGTGTTGACCAGGAAGAATGGGCTGAGCTTTGAGGCTGATGTGGGCACGTGATGAGAGGACAGGTAATGTGCAGCTATCTTCTTTCTGTACCTTTCCGTTCCTCTTGGTGTGCCTTATATGTCCAAGGCTACTAAAGGGGACTGTTCACGTGCTTTGTGGAGAACAGCTGTGGCTGCTGTTTTATGAGGTTTGTTTCGTTCCCGACTCTGTATGACAGTACTAGGAATAATAACAGTTTGGTCTGCTACTTTTTGCCAGCAGAATAGCCTAGTGACACATGTTTAAACTGCTATCAGTTCAATTTGCTAACTCTTCCTCTGTTGATTTGGCAGAGATGACCAAGGAACAGGATGCTGTTGTTTTTTTCACTGGTTGAGAAAATTCCCTGTAAGTAAATATTAGGGCTGGAATAGGAGTTTCTACCAAAGTGAATTGCACGGAGGGCTGCACATAGCCTTTCTAGGCATGAGGGAAATAGGTGCAGGGAGGATATACATTGTCTTTTGTGTGATAGTGTAACGGTCAGAGAGAGCACTCATCTAGAAGCAAGTACCTCAGTTTCCTAGCATCCAACGGTGGCTAAAAGGGGAAGGGAAACTCACTTAAAGTCACTGTACTGAGAAGAATGCCGGATTAATGGGATGTAGACAAAGCAAGGGGGCAGGACAATGTACAAGAGTACTGCCTGGCTGAAGGAAATCCTGGGTTTGTAATCCCTGCTCCAAAATTATTTGTAGGAATTTTTGTTGCTAAAAACATAAACACTCAAGACAGGTACCAGAATCCAGCTTTGCCGCTTCCTGGTCAAATTATTTATTTACATGCTTTTATATAACTGTGAGCAAGCTTACCACTGCTTGTCAGCACCTGTTGCTCCTTTTCTCACCGTTGGAGCCTTTTCACTGCAAAGGTGTGCCTGAGGCACAAAATTGCAGGAAATAGTGTTGCAGTCTTGTGTGTGTACCTAATTTGGGGCTTTTAGCTTCCTGTCAGCTGACTTAATGCCTTCTTCCCTCCCAGTGCCCTGTGCTGAATCACATTTTTAAATGTCCACTTTTATTTATTCATTGCACTGACAATGCGATCGCCAAGTCTGCGTTTGTCCATCTCATTCTGGAACTTCTTGTGCTGAGAATCTAGAAGTGGTGGCACTTAATGTTAATTGAATGTGATAGGAGCATTAACATCAGGAAAGTTCACATCTTTCTAATGTTGCTTGAAAGGCCATTATTGTTATTGATTATGATCAAATGTTCCATTGCCAATGCTGAAAAATTGTTGTAATTTGCTGCTGCTGAATATATATGAGGTAAAAAATGTTCGTAGTTATTCACTTAGGAAGACAGTACAGTCATTGTATAATAAGATTTTTTCCTCTATAACAGTACTGAAATATAATTTCAATGAGTCAAAGTCAGAAGTTATGATTTGTCATATGAATGAAGTGTGGACATAAACACAGGAAATTCTGCAGTAATTACTGCTTGAACAACTTCCCTGTTCCATTTCAATCCTTTATGCAGCTGTGCGAAACTCTAATTTTTCTCTGTAGGAATTACTTGCTTCTTTCCAGCGTTTGGGTGTGGGTTTTTTTTTGTTTAGTGTGTGGTTTCAGGTTTTTTTTTGGGTGGGAAGGGAGTTTGTTTTTTTTTAAAGTGTATTCAAACATTGGGTTATTTTTAGAAGAAATTAAACTTCCATTCAGACTTGAATGTGTTGATATGATTTCACAATCTGAAAAATATCTCCTTTATAAATATAGACTATCTAAAGATGTTTTTTAGGATGTGAAATAGATTGGGAAATCATCTAACCGAGAGTGGGACAGCTTGATTTTTTTAATCATTTGTCTTATTATACAAATAATGATTTTTATGTGTGTAGGCTATGATCTCTTATGTCTAAGGAATAGTCTTCACAGATTTTGATGTTTGTATTATATTGGAAATAAAACCAGCCACTGGGTGATTCAGAAGTATACTCTCTTTTAATATGAGGCTCTTTCAGTATTGTCCATGAAACAAAGTAACCATTAAGGTGGTGTATTGCTACTCCAAGCTACTCCAGTTCTGTTTACCTGCTGATAATTATTGTATGTGCATTACAAACCTAAAATAACTATGCTTCTTGGTAGGTTATATGGATATACATGACAATGAAAAAGTGCATAGTGCAGGATGGCCTTGGGATGGCTACTGAATATCTGTTATAGAATCTTGACTTTTCTCAGATTCCAAGTTAATGAAGCTAAACCTGTAGTAATTGCTTTCATAACATGATTAATGGTAGCATATTTGGGCAATCAGGCTTAAGCACATGCTTATCTTTAAACTTGTGAGTAGTTTGGAGGAAATCAATCTTCTATGACAAAGTGACTCAATTGGTGGATGAAGGAAAGGCTGTGGATGTTGTCTACCTAGACTTTAGTAAGGCCTTTGATACAGTGTC
>JAOXNO010000033.1:28262861-28282521 GCA_028565335.1 Limnodromus scolopaceus
GAGGCACCATCCCTGGAGGTATTCAAGAGACGAGTTGACATGGTGCTCAGGGATATGGATTAGTGTTGGGTTGGGTGAGGTGTGGTGTGTGTGGGGTGGTGTTTTTTGGTTGTTTTTTGGGGGTTTTTTTGGGTTTTTTTGGTTTTTTTTTGTTTGTTTGTTTGTTTGTTTTTTCTTCCATTGCTATGACTAGATGATCTTAAAAGGTCCTTTCCAACCTAGGTGATTCTGTGATTAGTTTCATTGCTAGGGCTCATTTTTGCCTTGGAGCGTGTTGCTGTATTTGGCTTTTGATAAATAAAGCAGCTAAATTCTTGAAAATGCTCTAGTCTTAATTACGAAATATGTTTTAGTCATGCATTTGACAAGTTTTAATTAAAGTAGTTTTATATAACTTATATGACACTTGATTTATGTACCCAATATACATTTATGTGCTTAGAATTTATCACAATGTCTCTTCAGTATATAAACTTTATTGTATTTATGTTCTGTAAAAGCAATGAAGTCATACTATTATCCTATAATAACATTTCATTTTGCTGTTAAGTCTTCGGTGAAAAGTGTAGTGAAGTATTCAGGGGGTTTGGTGAAATATTGCAGATCTGGAAAATAGATTAATGTTTTCTGCATATATAATGAAAATCTAGGTATTTAGCTTGGGCTAATATCACGCAGATTTAGTTCATCTTTCTGTTGTAGATGTAAATGAATACTAAATCAGTATTGGAAAGGCCACAGGAATCAATATTGGGAAACAGTTAGTACTAAATGGTGCTGAACCAGAAAGTACTGTTTCATATCTTACTTTGTGCCACCTTGAAAAAAATCTGTGTTCCTTTTTCACAAGAAGTGTTTTTTCTGAAACCTGAGTATCTGGTTTGCGGACATTCCAATAAAAAACCCAAACACAAAGAAGTTGCTGTTTGAGGCTGTGAAAGTACCTCATGAATTTGATCTTGAGGGGTTATTTTGGATTTATTTCACTACTGAAAATACTTTTTTAAGAGCTAAGACTGTAGACACAGGCCACTGTTGTTCCATTACCATGGAATATATTGGCATCAGGCAGTTCTTTGGAAATGCGGATATCTGGATCAGCAGTAAGACTTATTCAAATAGAATAAATATATTTTTGAGTGAGATTTTCATCTGTGATATTTACTTCAGCATAATGGACCATGGAATATTATTCAGATTCATTCAAAAGAGCAATGTCTATGTATATTTAAATTCTCTTGTACAGTGTAAAATAGTTTTATGTTGCATGTATGCTATTTTCTACTATTACTTAAGGGATCATAATGAATCGGTTAATAACTGGGAAGGTTACAGAAACAACAGTAAATAAAAGAATTCATAAGAATTATGAACTCATCTGTTCTACTGAGGTGCAGTCAAAAGTCAGGTAGCTGTAGAAGTATCCTATTGCACTGACAGCAGAGGTGATTTGCCTCATATAGCACTTCCAACATCAATAGAATATGCAATTATTAGCTCTTCTAGTAAGATTTTGCATGCTCTTTCCAGGCAGCAATGTTGGGCACACTTGTTGCATAGAATTGAGATGCTTCTTTCTCCCTGTCCTTCTGGGATCCTTTTCCTGTGTAAGCACAGAGGTGGATAGAGCAGCCTGGGAAAGCATAATGGGTTTCCTCAGAAGCAAGTTAAAAATCAGGTTGGGAATAGCATTTTGATTTCCAAGGCTTCCAATCATAATCTTCCTGTGTGCACCCGGCACAAAAGGGAATAGGCAGATTGCCTGGCATATTTGGGGATCTTTTCATCACAGTGCTGTTATCCCTACACCAGAAAAACTACATGTTAAATATGACAATCTTATATTAGCCTTATCACATATTAAATAAATCAATCCTCTCCCTGCTGGCTGTCCTTAGTTTTCTGTTACTCTGATTGTCTCCAAAATAACACTGAAAATACTATTCTCTGTTCGTGGCACTTTGGCACTTGCCCTTTGTGACTCTGGCCTTCTGTATCGCATGTATACTAACTTGAGTCTTCTTTGATGTAGTGCTCTCCCTCACTCATTTTCATTAGATCCTCAATGACCCTATTGGATATTCTGTTCCCAAAGCTGTGTTTATTTATATAAAATAACAACAATAAAGCCAACAATAAATTAGAGATTAAAATTAATGTTGTTCTCTATTCTTTGTAACCCGTAAAACATCCATAAGGAAAAAAGTTTGTTTCCTTTCTTGTTTTGCCCTTGTAAGTGATGTGACATTTGTAGTCCATAGATCGTCTGTAAAGGAGATTGTATGCTTTATGGCTTGTCCTCATTCTTGCATCAGGTTTTTGATTTATTTGCAGGACAAAACCCCCAGATCTAGGTAAGTTTAAAACAAAGGCTAAAAGATAGCAACTCAGTGAGGAAAGAAGGAAGAAATTTACTGAGGAGGAAAATCTTTAATTTCTGAAATGGATGAGGAGCTGACAGACCTGTATAAGTATTCAGTTGATGTCCTTGTACTTTGTAGATGGAGGATTTAGGCCACAGCCTTCAGAAGTTGAATGGTAGTGAGTTGGTATTTAAGGAGCCCATAGTTGAAAAAATGCCAAAAAATAAAGACCAAATTAACATGGAACTTGCTTATCAGAAGGAACAAGAGTACACAATAAACAAGTTTGGAGTTTTTTGTAATTTGAACAAGAATATTCATGTGGTGGTTTAAGATCTGTATAATCAAAGACAATTATTTAAATCAATTTCAATTGAAAAATAAAATCTGAATGGTTCCTCAAAAGTATTTATAGATCACATTGATCACATAAGTTTGCAATTTCATAATGAGGATTTTTCATTTCATATGCAGATTTAATTCCAGTCATGTTTCTAAATAGGGTCTGATAATTTTTGCTATGGCACTAATACATCTTGTCTGGGATTTTGGTAGAAGCAGTATAATGCAAACACAATTTCTATACATATCTCTTTTGTATTTGGATCATTTATTTAACCTGTGATTTCAACACATTTATATTTTTTACTGTATAGTTAAAAGTATGCAAAAAGTTTTTGCTACTGTTATGCTAAAGAGCTACTTGCCTGTTATACACAGATTTATTTACAGCTAGTGACAATTCCAGATAGCTGATACTTCTACAGCCCATCATTTACTCCAACCATCCCTCTCATATGATGATTTAATCTGAGAAATTATCTTCTGAATTCAATGACATTAAATAAATGCAAAAATATATGAGTATCTAATATCATTATTTAATCAGGTAAAATCAATATAGATACCCACTTTTACTCCATTGCTAGATGTCTATGAACTAAAACCCTGTAACAGATGAGTATCTATTGCAAAAGATGTGGAGACCCATTTCTTACGTGCTAGAGGCATTTTTTCTGTTAGGTTAAAAATGGGGCTGGTTTTGTGTTCTTTTCACTTTTCATCCAGATTCAATATAGCTAGGCTTGATGAATTTTTGATTGGAACTGAAATGATACGTTGTGCACTAGATACTCCTTTTTGCAGAGCGTCACTGTGGTATTGAGTTTACTGTTTAGAATTACGATATATGTGTTCTTATGGTCATTTCAGCTCAACACATTGGCCTTCAGACTCCTTACTCTCTTCAAGATTGAGCTACTTTTTGGTCTGCTGCTTAGTTTCTGGAAATTTAAAGATGAAAGGAGCATGAAAGAATAAAAAAAATTTATCGTCATTAACTGAGTACTTCTACATGCCTTTTTCCTTTTAGAGACATTCAAATTGCCTTAGAAATTTCCTTCCAGAGTTGGATTGAAAGCATTTTAACATAAGTATGTTTAAACTGCATGCATTGATAATAATGTTGCAGGTGAAAGGAGTTTTAAATTATTATATTGCATACAGGTAGTCAAAGATTTTTGTATAGAGATGGTGCATAATGAAGAGCTGACTAAAATTGAAGTTATAATATTGTGGTTTGAACTACAAGAGGATATAGTGGTTTCTTAGCAAAATCTGCCTGCAACACAGAGAGTGAGTTTAGTCTACACATTCAGGAAAAGATGTAGTATGCATTTCCCTGTTAGTTCTAAATTACAGGGCCATAGGTTCAGATTTTATATAGTTACATAATAGAAGAATAAGGTGGTTTAAAGTTCTGTGCTTGAACACAATTACTAGTGAAGGAAGTGCCTAATATTAATACAGTTTTGAAGTTCAGATACCAACTAAAAATACACCTCCAAAATTTTCAAAAGGCTAGTTTCCTTCTACAACATTGGGAGATACACTACATAGAAATTTTATGGTATACATTTACAGTATACCATCGGTATGCAAAGCTTGTGTTTGTCATGGAAAAGATACATAAATGTAGCTGTCACCATTAATATTAAAAGAGTCAGATTCTACCATTTAGTCTCATATTGGATAGTACTCTTCTAGAACAGGTTTTGCATTATTATGCTCTATAGGAGTAGGAAAAAAAAAAAGTAGTTTGTTCTTAGATTTTTGAAGACCAGAACCTCTGATTGTGATTAAAAATGTTGCTAATATTTCTGTAAAAATAAGAAGTAAATCTTCCCTGGTTAATTTGCCTAAATACTTCCCTCCTCCAGAGCAGGTTAAAGTTTTTTTGGAAATCAGTGAGGTTTAAACACTGATGATAAATTTCTTGCCCTGGTTTTGTGCAGCATGATTTTCACACTGCATTTTTATAAATACGCTTTATCTTCCCTGCAAAGGTTGAAGAGTCCAATTCTGGCATCCTTCTTCTGCTCTCCAGATTTCTTCAGAAAAAGCTATTCAGCTGGTATAGTTCACCAGCTGTCCCGGGCATTCCCCTGCTCAATACAAATGTCTGCGCCTGAGGTTTTCCAGTCTGTGGCCTGAGAACTCTGTCAATAGAGTTTACTAGGAGTTTTGAACCAGGGCAACCTTCTGAGAACACCACAAGAAAGGAATTTATGACACAGAAGACTTCTTAATTGAGACATCCGTCATCTTTTAGACTCCTATTTGTTGCTTTTTACTGCAGCCCATACCATTTTACACTTCAGCATGCAGTAGATGCCAGATTTTTAATATATATTTTATATGATGTAATGTACCCCAACTTTCACATCTCTGCAAAGTTTGACCCTCAGGCATCTTAAAAATATTCAGACTCGTGGATGAAGTATGTTGCACATGTGGGAAATATTACTTTTTATTAGAGGCAAATAGCCATAATTACTGTTTTAGCTATCTTCCTACTTCCCTTTTAAAACTCAGAGTGATAAATATGGCAGTTTCTAGATGTTTAAAATCTAAATAAAAGTTTTCAAATACACAATTTTTTTTTTTTTAAACCAGTACAAAAGCTATGGGCCAAAGTAAAAGTAAAACCCTTCAGGAAAAAATGCATGCAGACAAACAGAAAAAGTACATGGTGATTTTTATCTTGAGGCTTTTGAATAACTTGTACTTTTAACCTCATTTTTACAAAGTTACTGTCCTTGCTACTTTCCTGTTAAATAAGTTGGTACCTCAAACGATTTGCACACTTGCTTCCCTTGCTACTGTCTTACTAAAAGTGTTGGTCTCATAAAATTTGTTCCATTATTCATACACAGCACCAAATATTAAGTATTATAACTTATTTTAGCCTTTGATTGTCTTCCTAGGCTCTGGAGTTTTGAAGTTTTCATTTAGTCTCAAGATGAATACCAGTTGTATGAGGCCTCTTGGATAAAACTTCTTCTGATGGCTACTTTATTTTTCCACCTTCAGTACTTAGGAGTTTAAGATAGGGAGGAACAACAAAGTACTTTTATTTTGTTGTGTAGAGATTTTATAGCAAATATTCAATGGATTGTTATTGATATTACTAATTGCTACAGCAACAGAAAGTTTTATCAGTCACTCGTTTTCTTGTTTCTGTCTTGTATTTCTATGAAGATGTTATTTAGGAAAGCTTAGAATGACTAAGATGCTCTGCAGTTTCCTTTCCACTGCATTTTGACATAAATCTCATATATGGTCCCATATGACTTTGCTTACGTTTTCCACTGTATCAGGCTTCTAGAACGCCTGCCATGTGTAATTAGTGATGTATTTGTTAAAACTGCAGACTTAGGGAACTTTATTTTTATTCCACAACTTATACAAAAGTTGTCCAAATCCCTGGGGAGATTTAATACTTTTATGGGATCCAAATCCTGTAAAAGAGAGGGGAAATCTAACTGTGGAACTGTTAATCTTTCTATCCAGGAAAAAGGTGAAGTCTGCAGTATTTCTTTGTTATCTTTGTTACCCAACATAGCATGATTTAATAACTATTTTTCTCTCAATAGGTCTTGTTTTAGGAAAAAGCAGGAGTTCAGTGGCCTCTATTTTCTCTTGACCTGATATATAGAATTATGTTAGACAATCTTGCCTTGTTCTTTTCTGTACCGTTCTTCCTAGGGAGTTCTGCAAATCCCTAAACCAGTAGATCCTTTTTCTTTAGCTGAGACACAGCTACATTGGTGTTTTTCAATCTTTCTGACATCCTAAAGGTCTAGAAGACCTTTATGAGACATGGGAAGGAGGAAATAGTCATCACTATGTAAGTCATAAGAATATCTGTAACACACGCTTTAAGTTTATAGTCGGAGATACCGATTAGTAATTGGGCTCCACTGCATTCGATCAGATACTGTGAGATATAAACTATAAACACACCATTTCATACATTTGCTTTCTGGGACTTCTACAATTAGTTGATTGCTTTAGTAACCTAACTTTAACTGTAACGATTTGCTGTTAGCAGAGTAACCTATGGTGATTTGACCTTAATGCCTGTTGGTGTATAGAGTGCATTCTGAATGAAGCATTTATTTGAAGTTTTATAGTTTAACATAGGTTAAACTTGACTGTCACCTAATTTAACAAAAGAAAGCCCAGTAATTTTGTGCTACAAAAGTAGAAAAATGCACAAAGGAAGAGAAAATATAAAATAAATAACATGATTTGTTTTTTCTAAATCAATTAATAGAAGCTCATGATTTCTAAAGCAATTAATAGAAGAAAGCTATTTGTTTTGGTATTTGTGTAATTCTTAAGTTCTTGGAAATATAGTTTGGTTCTCTGTGATTATTGTAGCAATTGAACAGGAACGCTTTCTGTTCCTCAAGGAACAAAATATATTAAAGCAGAAATTCTCTATATTAAACACTATGATTTCCAGACTTATGTCAAAATATAAATTATTTGCGCTCTGAAGTTCTCATTTCTTGAACATAAGCACAAAGGTTTCTTTTTTTTTCCTAAAGACTGCTTGGTTAGTGTAAGAATATTTACTGTAACTGAGTTTTATATTAATAAGTTTAATTTTTTAAGTTAAATGATTACTTGTATACAGAATAAGGAGATCTATTAGCAAGAGCTATTTTAGGAGTTCTCCAAAGATTGCCTTCTGGAAATAAATAGTTTATATATTTTGAAGGTTTTACAGTTCTTATTACTGCATCTGCTTCCTTTTCTGAAAAGTATGATGTAAAACTGCTATTCACAAAATTTTTGAGCTGATTTTCCAGAAAATAGCAATGTATTTCACTATTTGCAGTTCAAAATACACCTTCATCCTTTATCAGGAAGAATTCCTGCTTTTTATCTCTAAGAGTGTCTGATTACAAATTACAGTACAAATCTATGTATTGTAGTGAGAATTTTGAGTCCGCAGCACTCATCGAGTTTTATTTTTATACACTTGAGAGTGAATTTTTCCTGAACAGCTACTGTAACAGAAGTAACAGAAGACAGAATCCTTGCGAAAGTTTCTACGTCTACAATTTTTCCACAGAATAGACTTGTAAGTTAATTAATACTTCTGGATTTCAAGGTTTTCTCTTTAAGGGGAGTTTTCAAGATTTATTTTTTTTTTTTTATTTTGGGGGGGTGTGTATGGGTTGACTTAATCACATTCATGGCATTTTTGCAAACATCAGACAAGTAACAAAAATGTTAATGATATCTCTAGATATTGGTCCAGATGCATTTGAAAAACTTAGACCTTGTTTCAGCAATCCTGTCTTCTGTTTGCTTTGGAAATAAACCAAGCCAAAGTGAGAAGTGAGTTCCCTAGCTCAGGTGCCAAAGTCTGTGAAGAGACCACATGCAGCATCTTGATCATGCAGATTCAGAGGGACTTAACATATTTTTTTCTACTTAATACCCAGAATATTATTTCTGGTTCTCTGGCTTATTAAAGCCTTTTACCATTGAGAGAGCAACAAGGTAATGCAGATTGTGTGAATTCAGGTGTGGAGTGTTTTCAATAGCCTACAAATCATAAAATGTAATTTTCTCTTTTAGTTCCTGGTTCATAATACCAAATGGTTTAGAAAATTGTATTAGGTAATTTTCTCTAGTGCATTTGATGCAAATTGCACTAATATTGTGAAGTGATTTTGTTTAACATATTCTTTGTAAGTTAGATAAATGAAGGCTTCTGAAGGATGGAATTAGATCAAGCTCATTATGATGAACAAGATCATATTAAATATGGTCAATTCTTTGTACTAGTGGTGCCAAGCCAAATAACTTCACCATTCCTTGTAAGACTGGTTTGGCTTGTCTGTGCACTGAAGGAAATGTCTTCAGTCCCGTACACATCATCTAACATGTTTTTATTTTGAACCTCACAAAATTGTTATCATTAGCCAGTGACAGATTTCTCATGAGCATAATGATGGTCTTGCACATTTTTTAGTTTTGAAAAATAAGAGGAGACCAGAGAGCAAGACCATAAAGGAAAATACATATGGGCTTTGTGACTTCTGCATTAATGGTCACTGGCCACGGGCACTAGACTTTTCATGTGGTCTTGAACGCAGATCCCATGCACCTTTTGCCCACTTTGAGTAAGGAAGAAAAAACACTTTTCCATTTGCCAGTTCTCTTGAATGGTAAATGGTAGGGAAATCACAATTCATTTGTGGCCTGAATTGGGTGCAAGCATTACCAATTCTTATGCTTATGACATCCAAAGGCACAGAAGGGGAAGAAAATGTGGCTTTAATTTAATATCCTCTCTGATTCCTTAACTGGTCTGAGCATATTCAGTGGATGTTAAGTACATTGAAAACATACATAGAAACTTAATGACAATGAGTTTCCTTTAATCATGAACTTAAAATTGCAACTTTTACCAAAGCAGTGGTTTATTTACAAAAAAATTCTGTTATTCTTTCTATGTGATCCTTACAATAAAGGATTTCTGGAACTTAATGGGACTATAGAAATATTAGAACAAGTCAAATCACATCTTTTACTGCACTTGAGAACTGTCTGAAGTCCAGCACTACTTGTTAATTGGTAACTGCAACCAGACTAACAAACAGTAAGTTTATGAATTTTTTTATCTTTCCTTAAGTTTTACCTCCAGAGAGGAGAGGAAAAAAAAAACCACCCGACATAAATTAATGAGGTTTTTTAGGGCTGGACTTGAAAACTGCAATACAGAAAGTGTTTTCTAGCAGAATTTGTAGTAGCATGTGTACATTGGTGTTTCACTCTGAAGTCAAACATAGACTTTTGTCATAGAAATATGATGTTGAATTCCAGTCTGAATAAAAGGAAACTGCAAACTTTTCTTACTATTGATCTTTTATTTTTCATATTCTTTTACCCAGTAAGTATATAAGACCAACTGGATAATGCTTGGGGAAGAGTCCCAATTTCTTTGCTTTTGACAATGAATCCTACTTTGTTTAGAGAAGGTGCTGCACAAGCATTTTCTAGTGAGGAAAGGCTCTGTTTGAAAAATAGATTAATTTTCTTTCCTGTCTTCCTAGTATATCAACAAAGAACACATTCAGTCCATCTCATAATGTCATATCAAAATTCAGCCGTCCATGAGTTAAGGACACTGGCTTCCCATGCAGCAGGGCAGTACCCCCAGCTGGGAGGCATCATTCACTAGACACAGTTTATAATAGGCCTGAAGAAGCCCATGGCCTCCTTTTATGTGAGCTAGTTGTGTAACTGAATGGCCACAATAACATAATGCTAGATGAACTGAGTGACAATTGTCAGAGAGTAGTCAGGGTAGATATCTGAGGAAGGATGACCTACATTTAGTGCACGGCATAGCATTTATAGCCACTGAAATAAACAAATTTCTTCCTTATCCAGTTCTTGGCCACTGAAGCCAAAGTAGTAGTAGTATCATTTTGTGTTCAAAATGATTGTGTAAAATAACCGAGCAATTAATTGACAATTAGAATTTACCAAAGCAATTTAATAAAGTGAACAGTTAATTCAACAAGTACTTGAGATGTGAAACGTCTTTTCTATCCTTTTGTTGTAATATAAAATATCACTTCTATATTCTAACAACTTATGAAAATATTTTGATTGTCCAGAATAATGTCTTGAAGAAAATATATCATACCGATTAAGACACTTCACACTGGGGTTTTTTTTTTCCTTCTGAACATGAAAATAGTCTGAGAAAAACCAAATAAGGTATCATTTTTCACAAAGCAGTAGGAAGTGATGTTTATCTTAGAAGAGTTTTGATTTTGGTCTTCTGGCCTTCATATTTTCAATTCCTTTTTATGAGTTAGTGCTAAATCATTCTTCAAATGATGGGTTTTGCATGCTGGTGTCAGATGCACCATTGTAACATCTAGTCATAAGTGATTCTGTTGTTGCCATTAGAAATAAATATTTTAGTATTAAATAGAATTTAAAGTAGACCTCATCTGTATCAGTTTACAAACTGTAAGCAAGGGTTGGCAACCAAATCACGAAAGCCAAGCAACCGGTTAGTCTACAAAGTGAAGAATGTCCCCAAATCAGAGCTGGGTCTGTGAACACACATCAGATCATGATTATAAGGGGAAACTGTGAAAGGTTCAGTGCAGCTTTCAGGGTCGGACGTCTGAGGATGTGAGGGTTAGGAAAGACAAGGCATGTGGCCTTTATCATGCCATCCTTTGCACATATTTGTTGAATGTCACCATGTTGAAATGAGCTTCTGATGAATCATTGTGCTGTTCTGTTGCACCCTCTCCCTTTGACCTGATAAGCTAGTTTCAGACTTGAAAATTGTGTATTTTGGTAAATTCTTGTTACTTTGACTTTGCTCTGAGTGAACTTTCTGTCACTATAATCCTGCAGTTTTTCCTTCCTTTGGTTTCTGCCACTGGAACACAGTAATTAAATCGAATCTTGTGTGTTTGTGGTAATCTTTGTGTTTAGTCATTTTCTACAAGATGATTTTTATTATGATTCATTAGCTGCACATTAGTTCATAAATTATTCCCTCTATTTTATAAAGTAGGGCTGTGTATGTTCATAAGGGAGTAGAACAAAAAGAGGAGTAGTTGAATTACTGGTATAGAAATGAGAAATATTCATGAGAAAGCAGAAAATAATCGCAGTCTTCATGAACCAGCAATTCATGTGATGCTGTAGTAGCCTTACATCTGTAATTCATTATGTTTCTAAATTATTGCAAGACAAGGTTTTAAAAAACAGGATGAGAAAATGTATTAATATACATCAGTAGATTCAACCTGAATACAGGGAGCAGCAGGGAATACACTTCTCCCCAAAACACAAAAAGAAGCACAATATGAAATTTGTAGAAAAGATAATTGCAGAATTGAACACATTTTTTTCTTTAAGAGTAGTTCAAGATTGGTCTACATATGCCCTTTTTAAATACTATTGATGTAAAGTCAGCTTTGAGTTCATGAAGCATTTGCTGAAGGCAGCTAATGATTTATGCATGTCCTGTTTGCTTCATTAAGCATTTTTTATGCATGTTCTGAAGATAGAATGCTGGACTAGATAGACCAGTGATGTGCTGTATTATGGCAATTGCATTCTCCATTTTCCTTCCTACCTACCACTTTTTAGTCAGAATTTCCTTTTATTCAAAAAATACCTATCCATTTGATACAAGCTATTAAGTTTAGTTCTTTTTCTTTACTAGTTTACTAACTTTCACTCTTTGTTACACTAGAACAATTTTTTCCTGGAAAGTATGATTAAATTCTGAAAAGAGACTGACTCTCTAATAAAGCTTCACATTCTGTGCTTTGGCCAAATTAATAACAAGTCTGACAAAATTGGTTATTTACTAGGATGTCATTCTGAAGTCATAGTGATTTGCGCAAATACTATGTCAATTTTTATTAGCTCTTAATTTTCTGGTGTTGAATAACTTTTTCCCCATATTTCTAATTAATTTCCACTAACATATATTACTTATTATAATAGAATAAACAGTCATATTACGGGTTTTTTTGGCTCTCCAGAACATGGTTCAGCTTGCTTGAAGTTTGTGCAGTTGTTACATGAAGTATCTGTAATAGTAGCCAGTTTATTTAATAGATATATATATATAAAAGATCATTAATGAGAGTCAAAAAACCTGGGTAGGGTTTGTGCTTTTTTTTTCTTTGCTGTATTTTGTATTTATAGACTTTTTTTTTTCATCCTCAGCTTTGGGAGAATGACGTGTGTTTTCTACATATAAGTTTTGGACAAATACTTTTCTTAAAAAGAATAGTCATCAAATTAAAATCTTTATTTGTCAGAGTTTTGAGGATTTTTCTAAATTGTCAGATTTTTTTTTTCTGTCTCTGAAAGATAAATTCTAATCCAGGTCATTGTTTTGGTGTTTATCTCTAGAGGTGCAGATGTTGAGTACTCCATTTACACGTTTGTGTTTCTTTTTCAAATCTGAAGCATTTCTTTCGCAGATGATGAAGAGATGATGTGCTGTCTAGCACATGTTAAGAATCTGTACATAACAGAGCATCTTGATTAACTTTTAATGGAATAGTACACATAATAAAGTGCACTTTTAAAATTATTTTATATCATTTGATTTAACCTATGTCACCTCCAGTATGTGGGAGATCACTTTTTGGAAAGCAGCTCTATCAGATAATAGTACAACAAATGTCTCACATGTCAGAAGACAAGTAGTCTGGCAAATAGGGGTTGGCATGCAAATGTCCTTCACAGTTAGCATACTAGTACTGTTTTACTTTTCATACTATGAGGGGGGACATATGAAGCACTGAAACTTCAACTTTCTCAGATACATTTGGTGTCTAATTACTACAATTACTCAGGCTTTCTTGGACAGTGTCTGTAGGTGTTATGATACTACTTTTACTCAGTGCTCAGAGGAATCCATGTAAGATTATTCTTATGATTATGGGGCAGTTTGGCAGACTTGTCAAACTTTAACCTGAATAATCCAAATCAATGAAGAGGATGGTGGTTTATAATTGCTTCCTCTCAGATGTGCTTGTCTGCTGTTTAATCTGGTAAGAAAAATGTGCTTTTCTATTCATAGGACATTTTCTCCACCAACTTTCAAATCTCTTGTGAGCAATGGGATCATTTGAACTTCTTAAAAAATAAGCAGAACCTTTTAAATGAGAATGAAGCAATTTATGTTTAAGTCCATTTTTAGTTCATCTCAAAATATTTTTCTGACACCAAAAGCTTAGTATGACTTGGCATACTGGAATACATAAATTACATAGCAGTGTTTATGATGTACTCGTGAAAACAAGGCTGATGATTCAGATGCTCTAGTACACATTCCATGGGTTTTTTCAGATTTTGGCAAAATGATTAGGCTTCCTAACAACCCACATTTTTTTTTCCCCCTCTAAGTAAGCACTGGCTTTCATGGAGCTTTATAATGTCATAAATATTAATATGGTTTTTTTTAAGGGTTGTAAATAATGGTTTGCTTCTTAAAAGCCAGTAATATAGATTTTAGCAGAACTGTAACTTCTATATAATAATGTTGTCATGCCTTCAATTTACATGTCTGATGATTTCAATATCAGAATTGGTAATTAGGTTCATGTAAATGGAAAATAGGGAGTGACATGTGAATCTCCTTGAGAGTTAGCATTGAGGTTCTGCGCATCCCCATGTCATTATATGCATCCACATCCAGAGAAGAGTGTATTCTTCTTAATCTGTTTGGCAGTCAGCTATTACACACAGTACAAACAGTCTTAATAAGGTAACAGTAAACTTTCTGTTTTAACATCTCCTAGTAGATAGCAGAGGTTCTTTTTCAGATTACTTCAGTATTTAATAGAGACTCATGAAATTAATTAGACAACATTTTCAGCAACTAAGAAATTTAGTAAATCTGAAGTTTACATTCTTTACATGCTGGCCTATGCATTTGTATATGCCTTTACAGCTGGCCTATACATTTCTAAAGATGTTTTGTGTTACTATACTGTGTTCCACAGGTACTGCAATAATTAATTCTGAGCTAAGTTTGGGTATTCTAGGGAAAAGGTATTAGAATAACTTTCATGGAGGAAATGAAAGTAATTATGTTATTTACTTGACAAATCATACAGTCCAATGGGAGTATTTTCTATCCTGAATATAGTGTCCTTTTTTTGTACCCTAAAACTGTGATTAAAATATTTTTCTATGGATATTTAGTTGGCTCCTTGAATTGAAAGCTTCCTTTTTTCTCCCAAGAATTGCTTAAAGGCATACCTTTAATAAGACCATTACTGTAACATGAAAACAGGGAATTTTCATGCAATCTGTAGAATAGAAAATTGAGGAAGCTTCAGTTTCATTATGTCCAAAGACATTTTTTTACATGTAAAATTTCTCAATTCCACATTTAGAAATCTCATAAATCATATCATGTCCTTTTTTTTTTTTTGTAAAGAGCCCCTTTTTGAAGTGTTTACTCAGAAATTCCCATTATATTAAAGATATTTTTATCTAATATAGGTAAGAAATGTTGATCCTATTTTTTTTTTATTTTAAGCTGTTGGGTTTCTCCAGATAAACTATCTTTTGTTTAAAAGTTCAAAACCCAGTCTTTTATGAACATAGGAAAAACCTTTCTAGTAGGTGCAACAACAAACTAAAATTGATGTATACCAGAAGACACATTTATTTTGCATATATTCTGGGTATGAAGTTACAATTTCCATCTTACATTTCCATTAATATTTTGGTAGAAAAACCGATGAGAATACTTAGACCTCATGAAGTACTACAGAATAAAAAATATTCTGACTACATATCTGTCATACAAAATTGTAAACAATTGCTAGTGCAAATAATGTTTTTTTAAATGTGGCATTTTGAAGAAGGACACTTTCACAAGAATTCAGAATGGGTGAAATTTACTTTCATAAAAGAAACCAACTAATGCGTTTCAAATCACTTAGAGCTCAATTAAACTCTGTTATGAGAGTCTGACTGGAATTATGTGTGAATTTTATTCATTACTATTTTACCCTGGTTGATTAACTATTGAAATACTCTAATAGTCATGTCCAGTACTGAGAAAATGTGTTAATGATCTTTGAAGAGATTCCTAAAAAAATGCCTAAAAAATAATTAGGACTTCAGTTGCTTAGTCTCTTTCTTTTAATCAAAGGCAGGCTAATCATAGCAGACCGTGCATACATCTGCAATCTAGGTCTGCTGAAGGATTGAGGCATCTAAAGATGGCTCGGCTGAAATGAAAGCAACTAATTTCAAAATTACAGTCCAGCAAAATCTTTGCTCAGATATCACTGCTTGACTCTGATTGTTCCTAAACTTACCAGGACCCTCTTCCTTGTGCGAGTGGTACTTCTACATGTACCACGCCTTCTCCACGTGCCCCAAGTGGCCCGTACTGAATATCTCAGCCCTTAGCATAGCCTGGCTGCTGTCACAGACTTGTCATTTCTCCATCCTGACCTCCAGAAAGACCCAGATATATACATGCAAGATTTATGAATTATCCTCCCTCCTAATGCATGAGTCTTATTCTTATGTACATTCATATGCAATCTATGATCTAATGCAACTTCAATATTTCAATGGAGGCCTAGAAAATCATCAAATATTTAGGTCTGCTGGTAATGCAGCACTATGTGGCGATTAACATATACATTTGACATGTAAAATTGCAGGTAAGTTTCGTTTCATCTGCAACTCTTAGAGGTCAATGTCTTCCAAAAGAGAGAAAAAAATGTTTTTCTGAACTTGAAAAAAGTAGACAGAAAAAATTTGGTTAAGATAATAATTTAAGTGGTTATTGTTTTTGTATGATTTTTCAGGATCTCTTGGAACCCAATTATACAAAATATTTCAAATTTCCCATACGTCAAATGCATTCTTAAGTTATTTTATCCATGCTCTATCATATAACATCATTTTTTTGTGAACTAGAGAAGTCACATTCATGTTTTTTTCTGAACAGACAGGGTGATGTTTGGTCACAAAGATTGTACTTTGCATCTGTGTTGAATTTTTGTCTACCACTGAGCAACCATGAAGCTAACACACAACAGTTAATGTCTATCCCAATGGTTGTATTTGGGTACATAAGATAACATATACTTGTGTGTGTGTGTTTTTTATTGTTTGCAAGTATGTTCAATATTTGAGGTTTCATTTGTATATACAGATACTTGTCATGTGTTCTATATAGTAATCACATATCTGCAACTTACATGGATTCATATGCTGGTATTTCATATTTGAAATCACAAATAGGTTGATTTGAACACAGTTTTGTCTGTTGCTTTTTAGGATACAGGTGAATTACAAACTACAACTAGGAAGCTATATTTGCAGTTATATGTGTGCATGCCTATGAGTCTTTGCATCTAACTTCATTTTGGGTGTTTTTTCTGTTCTTAAACAACTATGGCTTTTGTATGAGCTGATATTTCACATAGAGTTGGAAAATATGACTTTGTAAGCAAGGACGTGCAAAAATAAAAGGAAAAAAAATTATTAAATGGCAGAAATTAAAGGTAGAAATATACTCTGGGTATTCTGGAGCCTTTGTTTTGGAACCTTTGTTTTATTGTATTCCAACTATTGGCCTACAATGATAAATTTTGATGTAGTTCAGTAAAGTCTAATGTACCTGTACAAGCTCTTTTGCAAAATAGATTAACTTTGAGTGTCTAAAATTATCTGTGACCCTAATTTATTTGCTTTAAAGAATAAGCTACTGAAGCTAATGCAGAAGGTAAACTACTGTGATCCTATGTGAGAAAGCCAGGTTTCTGAGGCCATCAGGTGGATAGGCACATGTAAAGATGAAAAAGTGGATGCTCATAAGCATAAGAGCAAGGTATTTGGTAAGCAGACTCTGCCAAGTCTGAGTTCTGTCAGTGGTTGCCTCTATTGCAGTTATATCATAGCCTGACAAACAACTCTTGGTTCCTGTCATGTCACTTCAGCTGGAGGATATATGTGTGACGACTATGAAGTTTGCATTTACTTCATACATTCATTAAAAAAGCCCAAACCTGCATGCTTAATAATATGATTTACAACTGATGCGCTTGAAAGAAAAAATGCATGCCACATGTTTGTTAGTACAAATTATGTCTTTTGTTTCTTTGGCACTTTTAGAGAGATTTGATATGTCTGAGGTTGAATCAAGGCGTTGGTATGTGAAACCTAGAATATATATATATTTTTAATTTTACATAGAATTGCTTTTTCTAAACTTATAGTTAGTCAATTTGTTCAACTGCTTTTAGAGATAACAAGGCAAAACTCTATTATCCACTTCAAGTTTGTAAGCTCTCCTTCCTCATTTTTTAATATGAAAGAAAAATCTGTTGCCGTAGCTACTGTTCTGACATTAAATTTGCATGGGATTAACAATGAAGCAAATATGAGAACTGAGATAGATACACTGTTTTTCTTGTAGCTATGGGGTGAAAAATAGGCAGGGGAGGGAATGTGCCAAAAATCTGTGTATATAACTTGGGTTTCCACAGTCACAAACTGGTTTGGTCTTCCCAGAAATCTGAGGGGAACGCTCCCCTATTCTCAGCTCCTGTCGAGTCGTATTTCAGCACAATGATCAGATAGAAAGGTGCAAAGAGACGTGAATTTTGTTCGCTATACCTTTAGACCGTATCCAGCACAGACATTTTGAAAGTTAGTCTCATTATTTTTCGGAGCTGAGAACCCTTTTTGCTGCAAAAGTGTTACCAGCGTTCCAACGTGTGTTGGCTGAGAAAGGGGGGAGCCTTGGGGACTGCTGCAGTCATTCTGTATCGCTGCAGCGCCCACATGCAGCAAGAAAATATTGCGTGGAAGTCCGGGATGCTGTTGATCTTCCTTTGTACTTACAGAGTGAAATGAAAATTTAGGGGAGTGGGGGGAAACTTCAGTCCCTGGTGTGGATTGTTCACCTGAAACAGTGTTATTGAAGTTTGTTATGAATGATGTGTTGTTTGTTATTGGAACTGCAGTAACTGATCTTTCCTCATTATTGTTTTTGCATATGAAATGAGCTCTTTTTACTGATTTTCCCCAGGCTGTTGCTTCATTCATTCTGTTTATTTTGTTACATACTTATGAAATCTTTATGAAAGAGGAATGCAGTACATTAGGCATTATATAATTGTCTTGCTTCTGCAAAGAAGCTTTCTGGAGAGACCATGTATTACTCAAGTTTCTTGTGTTTACTTTATATAGGCCAAGAAACTTTGTAATATACCCTTTCCTTTCCTGTTTTTCTCTGGAGATTCTTTTACTAGTGGCTCTAGACTGTCCCAGTAGTTTGTACTGATTGGAGATTTATTCTTGTGAAACAAAGCGTTGCTAGAAGTGGAATGAACCATTCTTTCTGTTGCCTTGGCTCCAGTTTTAGATTAATGCCTGATAGATGGATTAGTATGTCAAAGGTTTATGTTCTGTGATGTCAGAATACATAATTTGAAAATTAAAAAACATGTTTATCTGTGTGCAGTTCATATGTCTTAGCCCTCATGGAGTGAGGAGTCTAGAGCATGACTGAAATCCTGGCTGCGGAAGATTTATGATGTGTTGTAGAAAAGAGGGCTTCGTGATATAGCTCTTAAAATTGCGTTAAAAAGAAATTGCTATTGTTGAAAAAGGGAAATCTAAGCAAAGACACTTGTGCTAACTCCAGAAGTGCTACATCTGAATGCTTCTTAAATATGTAGAGTTGAAACTCTGCTTTTCATTCATGCAGGATGAAATTCATCTATTGTCTAAGGTTGTTTTTAAAACTATCTGTTTCTATGCAATGTTGTTTGTTACTTTTAAACATATGTGAAAAAGCCCACTACAGTAGTAAAGTAATTGGGATCATCTGTTCCCTAAGATTGCATCCTTTGATCAAAATCTACAGTATAAAATGCATATGTAAATCTTTAATCTCTGTTTCTATACTTGTTTATTCTCATCTGACATGTACTGGAATTGTTTTCTGTTTCTAATTGAACACAATATCTCTATGTTTCTAGATATGCAATGCTTCCATTCATTTTAATATATTTTGGTGGTGTATAATTCAAAGGCTTTTCTGTCATTTTGGCTTCCCAAACTTTAGATTAATTCAACTGAACTTGGATACAACCTCAATATTTCTGATACATTTTCTTGTCTGCTTCCCTAATTAAAAAAAAAAAAAATCAAAACATGTTAGTGTGATACTTCATGTCTATCTTACCTCCTATCAATTGCATTTGCTTTAACCTAAATCTTCACATTAAAGGGGTCTATTTTAAGAAAGTAGTTAATTATTCTGTGGTGGTGTATTGAGCTACAGAATCATAGAATCGTTTAGGTTGGAAGAGACCCTTGGGATCATCGAGTCCAACCATGTACCCTACTCTACAAAGTTCTCCCCTACACCATATCCCCCAACACCA
>JAOXNO010000033.1:28283509-28304529 GCA_028565335.1 Limnodromus scolopaceus
GTGATATGGTTTTGTATATATTGTATCTACTTCATTGTTTTTCTTCTTTTTTTTTATTTTAATATTAATTCTTCATTAAAGTAGTTTAGTTCATCCGAAACTTCTGAATCTCTTTATCTCTTCCTCTCCTCATTTGGGAGGGGGAAAGGCCATCTGTCAGTCCGGTTGTGGTGATTTTGGCTGAAACCATGACAACGAGTCTATGTCATCACAGCATGATGTCATTAGAGGAATTTTTTTAATAGGTTTTATGAAGTTGGAAAGAGCACTTTGCAGGTTTTTAGTTTTGCTGGTTTAGTTCCAGGAAATGGTAGGCCCGCAAATGGAATATGTTTATGACATTCAAATATTAATTCTTTCTTGAAAACAGTTTTGTTTATGGGACTAGAGACAGGATTACAAATAGGTCGTTCCACAAAGGCTGAATGCTGAGTATATTCATATATGGCATATTCAGCCAGTGAACAGCAATAGTCAATACTGCACTGTTAGAGTGCATTACATTTGAATCAGTTTCTATTTCATCAGAGAACTGAGTGTACTGGGTGTAGCTACAATGCATTCAGTTGGTAAAGAAATACCAGTGGATGTCTTCCTCTGCTTCCAAAATCTGGTTATTTAAAAGGACGCAGCTGAAGCAGATGGCTAACAAAACATCTATATTTATAGATGTATGTGTTTATATATTCATGTGCAGTGTTTGAACTTTCCTCATGTCATAGCTGAAGTGTAGCATTGGTTAATTTGACTAAACTGGCTTGTTATTCCTAACAGAGAAAAACTTGCCTGTGGAATTAGTTTACATTTAAAGCTAAAATTTCTGTATGCCATAGAGAGAGAAGGGAAAACTTTTTTTATTTCTCCCTGGCCAAAGGCTTTCTGGGATTTTATTTTTTAAAAAAAAAGTATACTATTTATTAAAGCAATTTTTTTTCCAGATGCTTTCCTTACTAATCAATGCTCAAATATTCTGGCCTCGGAAGAATAGAAGTAAATTTTGCTGTCAAATTTGCTTTGTCCTAATGACAACAATGAAAAACATGAGACATATGAAGAAACATATATCAAACTGACAAGCTGGAAACTAGAATTTCTTAATAGGAACAACAGAAATACAGCTCTAACATGCCTTTGAAATACATTAGTACCTTTTAGGCAATAAATCATGCTAAGGAACTTCCTAGTATTAAAGATTTTCTGTGGTATTTTAACTGTTTTTCTAGAAGAATGATAATTGTGCTATTTTACTGAAAATAACCTGTCACTAAATTCAGTATTTATGAAAAACAGATTGCAGAAAGATATGATTGAAAATCAGCAGACTTTTAAATATTTATGAATCAGCTAAAATATCACCCATATTCTTGCTGTTCATTTCAGATTATAAAATAAACTGCAGTGATTTAAAATGTGTCTATGGCTAAATATAGAAATAGTTTATGGCTGTGAACAATTAACAGCCAAGTGTTGATGTCCTTAATCAGCTCTTGTTCTTGCAAAACTCCAACTTAGCTTGATTTAAAAATATTTTTTCCTAAAGGAGTTAACTATTTACCTGCTGAAAATGTTTATAGTACAAGTATCAAATGACTTTAAGGAAGGCTATTTCTTGACTTGGCATTTGGGGACTGGGCTGTGAAAGAAATAGTATAGTGTTACAGCTGGGTCTTAGGCAGGAAGGGAAATGTTCAGTACATGTTTCAACAACATAAAATAAACCTTGTGAAAAGCTTAAGACCATTCTTAACCTCATTACTTATACACAAGCAAAAAATTTGACCTCTTTGGTTAACTTCAAATCTATTGAAGGGCTTTTAGAAGGATTAATATTTTGAATTTATATCACATAGTTGTATATTTATTTTCATATGTATACCAAGAGTAATCTACCTACAGAAATTTTCTGAAACTACATTATATCTAAGAATGTTGATGTCATCATCTTGAGCATGAAGTTTAAATGTACTATAAAGATGTCAGAATCCCAAGGATACCTGTGTGTAGCCTCAAACCAGAAGCATTCCAAACTTGTTTTTTCACAGTAATCCCAGCTGTTGCACAACATCATGAAGACGTTGCCCAAGGAATTACTTCTATATAGTACTTCAGTCAACAGACCATGAGACAATGAGTTGTCAAGATACTGATGGTCCCTAATTCCAAGTGAATGAAGTACAGCTGAGGAAATTCAATATTAAGGTACTTGCTCCATTGAACCAGGTTATTAAACAATACACGTGGGGCATGCAAGAGTGTTTTGGTGAAAAGGGGAAGTAATGTTCAGCATTAATTCTTAATTTGTGATTCAGAGTAATACTTACTTTAGAAAAAATAGACCTGATTGAGAAAGAATAAAGTAAAATGATTTGTAATGGCAAAGATCTGTTTTCCAGATAGTGTTCTATGCTCTCACTGATTTACTTTAGGAGACATCTGTGATAATTGAAGAAATCCAGAAACACGTTTTGTTCCGAGTTTCAAAGGTTCTAAACACAGACTCAGGATTCATTACTACCATCTGCTGTCTTATAAATGGCTTCTAAAATTTGCATCCTTTTAACTAAACACTAATGAGATTTTAACATTTTTCACTGTGAAAGAACTGAACTGAGCAAACTTAGTACTTTTTACCCTGATTTGCTTAACCTCTCTTTACTGAAACAGAATTGTTTGATACTTTCAGCCATCATTTTCACATAATTGCCTTTTTCATTCATGCTTGTTTTCTCTGGCAGCATACATAGCAGACAATCCTTGTCTTAATGTTTTTGTAGGTTCTTAATTACGTACTGTCAATGTTGAATAAATGCTTTAAGAGTGTCTAAGTATCTACATACTCTTTTGTCACCTTTCTTAACTTTGCATGTCATATTGAAGACTCCTAGTAATTACTGTAATAGTACTTCAGAGAAGTTATGTCAGCCTGCACATACCATTAATGCATTAATGTGTCAGAACGGCAGTGAATGACACAGCTCTAGGCAATCTTAAAAGCTACTAATGGTAGCCCAGCTCAGAGGAATTGATTTGTAAGCAACACTAACGCTATAAAACTTTCGTCCTGATATATGGTTTCACAAAGTCTTTTTCTATCATCCACCTTATTTTTAGTGCATGAGTAACAGCTGGTTGAATAAAGTAACAATCTGTAAGGACAAAGCACTTGATGGTGTCCATGCCAGGGTATTACTGCTAGAGGAAAGGTAGTAGAGTAACAAAATTGTGAAAAGAATTTGATTGTTAAAACTGAAAAATAAAATCCCAAATTCTGCACTATTTCACCAGCAGGAATCTAGAGTAACTCAAAAGATGAGAGGAGTACATCTTGACTTAAATTTTAACGAGTGAGATTGGACTATATGCACTTGTAACAAAAGGCATTTGGTAACTAGAATGATAACTAACTGCTAGAAGCTAGTTAGAACAGCAAAGAAAGAACAACAAAAAATAGCTGGGGTAATGGGATGGTGACGCAGGTACAAGCATAACAGTTTTATAATGGCTCTTGGGTTATGAGTTTTCTATGTCGCACCCACTTCAGCAGCCGGGAATTAGGGATGGCTTGGTTACCTGACCGGACACGGAGAGTGGAGAGAGCGCATGAGAGGTGCGGTCCCTTTCAGAGAATGACAAAAAGGGTTACAGCTGCAAAAGGTTTGAGGTATGTCATTTCTGAAAGATAATACATTCAGAAATGTGTCTCCTGATTCCTACCTCTACATATTATGAGCGGATATGAGACCATTTTTGCATTCCTGAATAGGGCATGCCATTTAACTTTCCTGAGCTTACTTCGTATCAAAAATCTGTGTGCATTTATCTCAAGCAAGGAGGAAAACTATTTGGAACTTTTCATATCAAATGTCAGTACACAACTAAAATCCTGGCTGTGCTGATGTTTGTGGTAGCTGTGTTATCAACTTCAATGAAACCAGAATTTTGCTTCCTATATTCACATATATCTTATCTCCCTGCAGAAGTGAGGCCTGGATGGAAGGAACATGAATTACTAGAAATGAAAAATAAACAAAAAGCAGCATAGGGCAGGAGATGAGAGAGCAGATTAGTTTAAATGGAGTGAGAGGCAAAGAAATAAGAAAAAAAAAAACAGAAATAAGATTAAGCAAAGGAAGACTGAGAGGAGAAGAGGAATTGAAAAGAGAATTAGTTTCCTAATATTCATAATAATAAGTTGAAAAGTTTAGGATCTTTGATCAACACGGTAAAATGTGCTTTCTGTTCAGTGTCAGAATAACCATTGACAGACACAGCCACTAACCTGGAGCTCTAAGGGTTCTCCTGTTTGATGTAATGTGCAGTTTGAATTGAGAGAGGGGCAACAGATGGGGGAGTATTCTGGCAACCATCTCTTTGTGACTCCAATAATGTTCTTCACCTGCCTCCTATAACAGCCGGGAAATCATGCTAGGAATCCAGAAGTACTTTCTACTACTTCACTGAAGAACCAACTGCCAAGCGAAAATTGTATGATAACAATTTTTAATTAGTGAAAAGAAGGGGAAAGAACTAGTTGCTGAAAGCTGGAAAATAAATTCTTCAGTCTTTGCTTTCCTTTCATTCCTCTTCAGGTATTTTAATTGTAGTCATAGTGGCCTGAGGGCATAGGCAGATTTATAGGCGCCTTCTACTAGAGTGATTAGTGTTGTTTGGGAAAAAGAAACATGCTTTTGAAGAAACCTAGGGAAAAAAAATCCTTATATATCCAGAAACTTGTATACTTTTTTGTCTTGAAAGTGTCCATTCAGTGTTTAGGAACTTGATGTCCTCTCCCCCTTACCTGCTTTTGATTGGGATATAGGGGAAAAAAACCCCACTGTTATTTAAAAAAACAAATGCAGAAATATAATATTTTCTACCTGCACAATTAGTGACTGTGATTTTCTGGTGCCAGAGCTGATCTCCATCCCAGCAAAGTCTGACAATGACCACAAACTGTATTTTAGTGCCTAGGATATTCTTTATTGTTGTTTTTTAAGATGCTTGATAAACCTTTCCATAAAGGGAGACTTGTCATACGTTTTGTTAATACCTAGATTTCTAAAGCAAAAATGAGCCAAAAAAAGGTTGTGGAAAATGAGTTATAAGTTAACTTGATTAAAATGTGTGTTGCAAAGCATAAGATACTTTGGTAGTCATCCATGCTATGTTTAGCAATTTGCTGTCTTATTGCTTTTAATGGTAACCACTGAACATCAAAACCAGAACTGTTCATAATTCATAAGTTCAAGTGTGAAGTCCCCCATGTGTTACACCCACCCTGTAGATTTTGGATTTTTCTGGGTATTTGCAATTAAGTTTACAATATAATAGTGTTAAGTCTCGCTTAAAAATTACTAATTTTATCTTTGAATCCAGGGTAGTTCTAGTTAAAGTCTTAGTTATTTCGAGAAGAAAAAGAAAAAAAAAAGAGAATTTGTGTGTTACTCATGAGCATCATGGGAAAATCTTCAATCTAAGATCTAGCAATCATTTTTTTCAGCTCATCAAGACCCATAATTTTTCTTGATTATTTTCTTGTCCTAAAACTTTCTCACACAGAGGAGTGCCATTTCATAGGATTAATTAAAAAAAAAAAATACATTGATTGTCATGCTAGTGCAGGAATCCACAATGGACATGTTTTAAAATGACAGAAAGAAACCTTAAATAATCTTTTGAATTTGCAAGGATAAAGTGACTGAAGTGTTCTCTTGGGAGGATTATTAGGTAATGCTAAGTATCTTAACAGAAACTACTCTCTTTTTTTATTATGTGTGGAGCATTAATGATTGTCATGTCATTAATATGGATTATCTTCTGTGTGAGATGGATGCCATAATTATCAGTATTTAGGAACTTAACACGTAACATAAATCAAGAACACTTTGCCATCTAGAAACAGTGTTTACAGATAGAAGTGCTGTGCTGTAGCTGTCCCGAAGATGCTGATTACTCTTACTACTACATTACACTTGCCTTAAATGGACATTAATTTGCTTAATAATTTAATTCTTTTTTTGCCATAATTCTTTATTTAGCAAAAGTTATCCCATTGTTTCTATTCTGTTCCTGGTACACTAGTTTATCCTTTTAACAGGCAGACAGGTCAAAAGAAAATATTTAACTTGGTACAGAAATGCATTCCTTCACAGTGGGAAATACGTTTTGTTCAATACTTCCTGCCACCAGAACTAGGGCAGACATCGATGTACAGGTATTTAGGCTTTTTTTCCTTTTTCCTGCCAAATGTCATAACACAATATATAGCCTAAAAAAGATTTTGGTTTTAAACAGAAATGTTTTTATTGACTGGCATAACTGAACAACCTGAGACTCTGGGAAGATTTAGATCCTGATTGTAACTGAAGGCCATTTCTATAGGAGAGGTTTGAGAAAGACAGACATCAAGGGTCAGAAATCTAGATCTAAACTTTACAACCAGCTGTAGTCTTAGAATGTGATACGATTTACGGAGTTTTTCAAAGCAATTCGTTTATCCAAAACTCATAACAGCATGCTTCTAGCTGCTGAAGTAGATTCTGGACCTCTGACAGCCACACGTTTTCCTGGGATGAAAAGTGCTTTCGTATCAGCTGTCCTCAGCTCCAAGGAGCAGGTGTTGCCCTCGCGGTACAGTTAGCTATGAATTCTGAATCAGCACCCATCTTGGCCAGGGTCCACGTGGGGGATGCTTCCTACAAGCTGGTCAAGCTTAGAGTTGCTGTCTTTTGCCTTTAAATCACCTTCATATTGTAACTTCACTGAGCTAATGAATATTTTAGTCTGAAGAATTGTATGGAGCTGCTGTTATTTCAAATAGCTGGAACAAATTTCTTATTGCCATTAAAACCAAAAGTTAATGGCAAAAAGTACTTTGTACTTTTTTTGTACTTTGTACTTTTGGGAAGTACAAATCCAAGATTTGAAATTTTTATTGCATTTATGTAAATTTACTTCTGAAACACTTAAAAATTTCCTTGCAAGGTTAGAGAGACCTAGAGACAGCAAATTATTTTAAACTGCTTGTAATTCATATAGCTGAGTAGGCTTTTTGCCAGAAACTTTTCTTTCCCCTTTCCAGAAAAATGTCCTGCTAACTTCAATTCATTGAATTGTGGCATTGCTTAGATGCTGAATTATTAGAACAATATTGTAAAAGAGCAAAAGCTGATGTAGAAAATAAACATACACTGAGAAGACTATAAAATCTTTAATAGAGCTACTGTCGCAATTGTACTTAATGGTTCTTAAACAGCGCAAACATTACAGCACCTCTGAGTCTCCAAAAATATGCATTTCATTAAATAGGCTTTTGTAATCAGCTGGGACATAATGATTTCTTCGATGCAGTTTTTATTACGAATAAAATGAATTGTAGCTTACTGTTTCAGTCCCTTCGTTTCAGAAAGGCAGGTGAGGCACCAGCTATACACTACATGCAAAATGCAAATCCTTCCATTTGTTTAAATTCCAGCTTGGTGTAAAATGGATGTCTCTCAAAGAAGTGGTGTAATATTGCAGAAAAACTGCAGTGTCATAAATGTTGTAAGACATTGTGAACGAGCGCTTTAAAGTACTTCAGTAACTCTAAAGTATAATCTGAGAGAATGAAAAATGAGAAGTTTAACTGCGATGTGTTAAAATGCTTTAACTCATCACCCGAAATACTTTCATACTTGTGAGAATTCTTTGAGCATCTAGAATGATGACATGCCAATATATCTTTTTAAAATCACATTTGCTATATGGATGCTTTCTGAAATTTTTTGGAAGATAAGAAGTGTTACACATATAATGTGATATGCCTAATATAAAGACTAACCATCTGTTTTATTTACTTCGTCTTTTTCTTGCCTTCTTGTTAGTACTAAGAAATGGTTCTGTTCTGTAACTTCCCTGGTCCTTTCCCTTCCTTACAAGCATAGAGCTGCCATGATTTCCCAAAGTCCAAGGAGTTTTACACGGTGGCTGAACACTGGGTTGGCCTACTTGGACAGCAGGCTAGTTCTGTGCATGGACGCAATGCTCATGCCATGAAGGTACTAGTAGCTGAATCGTTCTCTTTGTCCCTCACTTTAGTCTTAGATCATGCTACTTGGCTTCACCAGACAGACATTTTCTGAAAGATTGTTTCCGCTATAGAGCGTGCAGGCTCTTCTGTTGGTATATGGAATATGCTGAGCTCGTCATTCTTGGTAATCATCCAGTGTCTTACCTTAGCAGAAGTTTTTCCTGATCTTGATGTGTACTCGTTGTGATTACTTCTGGTGGAAACTCAGCACTCCAGTGAAATGTTCCCCACATCATTCTGTCAAAGACTAAAATGTCTTTGCACTGCTTTTTTAAGAAGTTACACTGTATTTACAATGAATTCAGATTTCTGCATATGAAACTAGCTTGTCTTTGCTTTCTATATACTTGCTAATGAAAGACATTTTAAAGTGATACCACACACTGAATGGCAGATTGTGTACTAACCTGTTTTGAAGCATGTGATCCTATATGTCTAAATGATGTATATTGTCAAAAAACCAAGAACTTTTGCTCTGCATAAAGCCTTCATCTGTTGTATAAATCAGTATATATCTGTGCATATAATTGTGTTTAGCTATAACGAGCTCCTGAAACTTTTTCTTATATTCTTGAATGTTAGAAGGAATGGTGATGATAAAATCTCTATTGTCTAATCATTTTATAGATTTTGACTCTGAAAATGTTGCAACCATTAACATTTTTCCTCAGCAAGGGAGAATGTGCTTGTTTTCTTCAGTTCTAACCCTAGGTTTTTAAATTTTCAGTGAAGAGAAACACCCTTTAGAAGACACTTCAAAGTTCATTAGAATTTCTTAACATTTTAAAAATTCTTAAAATGCTTAATACAACATAATTTCATTAGACTTTTTTCTAAATCAATAAGAAAGTTGCAATTGTATGTTAAAGTCTGTTCTGCTTTCTTATAACCATGCTTCTCCAAATACGAGAAAACAAAAAAAAAATAGGGCATTTAAAATTCTGAATCTATGTGCTCTTCAGTTCTGGGTTCCTTTTGGAATTTCTGTGTCTTATACCTACAAATTCTGGCAGACTGCAATAAGAATAATAGAAACCTTTTATCAAGAGTCTCACAGCTATCAGTAGGGTTAAAAACCAGTATACTACATTTTGTCTCGGTTCATGTTTTGCTCAATCCTTTGTAATACTGCATATTTTAAAGAAAAAAACAAGAGAATAAAGAAAGAGAGAAGGAAAAAATGTAGTCAACCAGTGAAATGTTTGAGAAAAACAGTAAATGACTGTGCATAACTGTTCTGGGAAAGAGCATAAAGAATTTGAGATATGGAAGAGGAGAATAATAAGTGTAACTGTGGATTGTGAACAGAAAAATAACTGTAAGGATCATTCAGAAAGGATACTGGACTAGCAAAGCACGTCTATCACTGCTATGTATGGGACAATACCTGAAGACTGAATGGAAGCTGTGTGTTGAATACGTTATAGTCATTTTATGTGACTATGTATATATCTGCACAAGACAAAAATGCTTAGAGTTCCATGCCACATAAAAAAGATATTTTTGATTGGGATAACCTATAAAAAAATCTTGTTAATTTCCATAACAAATGTTAGATCCCCTTATGTATAATTGAAAACTCCCAGGTACGTGAGTGCCGAAGTATAAGCCACAGATTTTCTCATCATGGAATAGCATTCCATCTTATTTTTCCTTTTAGGAACTGTTTTCTGACTGTTACATTTGTAGGTACTGGGTAAAGGCTGTCTGTCTGCTCTTTCTGGATCGTCTCTCATATAAATTCTTATTGCTGAGGATAAAGGTTTGATGTTCTGAGCATACCCTTTCATAGTTATGGAATTAGTCTCTAAGCTTCTGGCTGACAGTAATCCCAGTGTTGTACCTCTACATTCAAAGAGGGGATGGATTATGTCTACATTAATAACTTCACACCCTTTTTGTCTATTCCTGCTTAAGTAACCTTAGCATATTCCTAAAAATGACACTGTGGGCCAGTTCCTACCATGTATAGCATGTAAATGATCATACAGTACAGGATGGAGAGCTTTCAGGAATCCTAAAAAAATTGTTCTTTCCGACCTCTCATTAGAAAGGATATCTTGTTTTCTATTCAAGAGATACCACTCTATCCTGGTGCCTAGACTTGAAGAAAATCCAGATAGGGGCTTCATTCACAGTTCTAGGTTTTAAAATGGCTGTAAGGTCTTCTGTTACGTTGGAGGCACTGACAATGTTAAAGAATGCTGTTAACAGCATTCAGTTGCAGGAGCTGTAACAAATGTTTGTTTTCTGTCAGACGTTCAAATATGCATAGTTCTTCTTCAGAAAAAATGCAAGTTCTCTTCTTTTTTTTTTTATTTCTTTTTCTTTTTTTCTTAAAGAGAGAGTTGCTTTACCAATGAATTTATGTCTGAAAAAAATTCTTGTAATGTCTTTGGTAGATAACACTAATATGTTACCAACTGTTGGACCACACTCGGTTCACTGCAGGTGAATTAGATTGCTATTATGATGTTTATGAGATTCTTCTCAGTTAAACTTCACAGAAATGTAGCATGCATAAGTGCAAAAGGTCGTATATATATATATATAAAAATTCCAGATAGAGAGGTCATTTTTCTTCTCGGAACACCAATTTCCTTTGGTGGCCCCCTGAGCCTACCATATATTTTACCTTGTAACCAAGGCAGTGCAATAATTCTCAAGCTGAACCTTTTCAGGGAACACAGCTTAAGTTTCACCAGCAGCAGGAAGCATCTGACTGAAAGGCAAATCATCATCTTCTGGAGTTGGGATGCATGCTGTGTAATTCTGAGTTCAGTGTGGGTCTAGGAGGGTACAAGTTTAATAAATTCCTTCCCAGAGGCAGCTTTTTTTCTGCTGCCTGGAGTTACAATAGACATTTTGTTCAACTGCTAAACTTCATTCTTTAAAAAATGCACAGAACTTAATTGTTAAAATCAAATAAAAAGTGTTAATCATTTTTCTACTGCTCTCCTGGTAGCCCACACTGATTTAAAAGTTTGCATCATTGTCATCAAACAGGAGATGTTACTTGAATGTTTTTACTAACGTTTAAAAACTTTCAGAGTGAAATTCAAACAGAAAATTAAGGTATTAGTGAGTGAAAGAGGAAAGTTATTATTATATTTAAAACATTCTGATGAGTTGTAGATCCATATCTTTGCAGCTCACTCAGCCCTTAAATTGACTGCCGTACTCTATGCATCATGTACTATCTATTCCGTAAAAATTGTAAAAGGATGACATGATAATGCTTGTGAGTTGTATTATTCTATGCACTCTGCATCTGTTCATTTTGCCTATTCAAAATTTATAATATCACAGGGGTTTTTTTATAACACTTCAACTAGTTTGTCCCAGAACACTGAAAGACCGTACAAGCATACAGAGAACCATTTGTGTACAAGAGGCAATTACTCTTTTTTACTGAGACTGCTTCAATATTGTGAGTTACAGAGCTGTGCAGACATCAGCTGCTCTTCCATGGAAATAACTCTTATTTAAAATGCAACAAGAAAGAACTACCTGAAAACATATTTCACTCCTTTGTTCTGCTATGCATTTGGCCTTGATCCAGCATACATATAAATTAAATTGCTTGTTTTCAAGTAATTTATTTTTGATCATATTTGTGTGCCTGACTGACAATAACAGTTTGCTTGCCTGATAATAACAGTAAGTTGCTTATGCTCACTGCTGTCCTGGAAGATAAAGTTGTGACTGGACTTGATTTATCCATGAGCAACTGTACTACCCTGAACTAAGGGGTCTGTATCTGCCTCATGTATTAATGGTATATTAACACTAACCGTATATTAGTGCTCAGAGCAAAGATCTTACGGCCAAATAGGAGGGCATCCTTCACTGCCATTTAGCCCTGTGTAAATAAATATTTTGTAACACCAGAACTTTGAGAATGTAGCTGTGTAGGTTTTTGCGTGCCTTAAGAGGTTTTGTTTGCATTGGAATTTGCATGTGGTGTTGCTGGATTTAAATACAGATTTTAGGGAGGTGTTGGTGCCAAAAATCTCATTTTTCCAAGGAAACTGGAAAAGTGCTTTTTGCAATAAGTGTTTATTTGTAGTGAACATTTGCAGTGAAGTCGTGTAAGCTTTATTGCAGTTAGAGTGACAAATTTCATGCTTGGCTTTATTTTTTTCTTTTCTAGATCTATTTTGCACAACATAGCTGGTAGAAGAATTGTTTTATTACAAAATTATTACATGAAAATTTTTGAATGTTCATATTTACTGATGAGAAAGCCATTTCTTTTGTTTGCTTTGGTTGTTACTTTAATCTGTTTACTGAGTTAAAGCATTAAAATTAATCTAGTGACTTGGCATCATTTGGAAAAACAAAGCAAGTTTCTGGATGATAATATCAGTACAGAAATGGACTTCTAATACTGCTTGTTACTCTAGAGGGCAAAATAAATTTTACAACTTTATGGGCTTATAAGAAAGCATTAGTGAGGATTCACTTCCTAGCTTTTTATTGTAGTGTTAATTATTGGCTATGGTCAGCAATTACTGCATGAAAATGTTCAATGACTTGCAAATTGTACCGAAAGCCAAGTTCTGTCCCTCAGAATACTTTCATTTAAACTCTTTCCATCCTATTTACACTAAAATACTGTACACATATCCAGTCTGAGATTTCTTCAGGGCTAGCATAATTTTTTGTCATGAATGTAAGCATTTTGAGATTAAATATGGAGAGACAACAGTTTGAGATGAAATTTCTAGGAATTAGAGGTATTTCTGTTTCAAAGGGGAACAATTACTACAATTCCATTTTTTTCCTGAGACAGATTCCTGGGCTGGATTGCTACCTTAAGCCCCAGGTTTGCACTAATTAAGAATTTTTTTAAATGTTGGTTTGGTTTTTTTTAATATACATAGTAAGCATTTCCTGAAAAATAACTGCATCTTTTAAAAGCACTATGACTTTAATTGCTTTCCCTGTTTAATAATAGCTTGTTCATTTTCTTGTTTATGTAGGAAGAAAGGCAAGACGTGGACAATGTGGTTTAATTGCGACGCAGCATCATTAACTTATCTGGGAACACTGCTGGGAAATGAATCGTGCAGTGTGGGTCATTGTTCTTTTATTGATTATTTGTGCTTGTTCAGGGATTATGCTGCCAGTCTTCTTCCTACTAACTTTGTGCCAAGTACTTCCTGAGACCTTGCTGTAATAGGGTTAAGCTGTTCCTAGGGAAAGGAGATTGTTTTCCTTTTATAATAAATACTGAAGGATTTGACTTCCTTGTTACTCAAAATTTCCAATTCCAGTTTATGAGGGAGCTCAACCCTCTTATGAAAAGAAAATTTGACTGGACACTTGCCAGGATGCAGCAATTTAAGTTGTACCTTCTCTAGCTTCTTGTCTTGCAAATAGAATACAATCAGTTACGAAAATAATATTTCCCTTCCAGTAGTAATTTTGAAGTCCCAAAGGAAACTAAATCAGTGCCCAGACCATATATGGTCTTACCATCACCAATAAATGTAGGGTGAAAATGCTGATTTGTCAGGAAGATTATGTGTCATTGTAGGTACATCTGCAGTGAACTGTAATGGGTCCCCTGCCCCCACCATACAGCTTCCGAGTGAGTTCATTAGCTCTTCCTGACATCTGCTGAGAGCTTCTTCCTTCCAGCAACGTAATTCTTTAATGGTTATAGATGTTCTTCCAACTTGTTATAGATGGTCCTCCCATTAATTTTGTGATTTTTCCCTTTAAATATGCAACCATCTAAAACTTTTCATGGTACACAGTGATGACAATGACTTTTGTAATCCAACATATTTTAAAAATGGCGATTAGTAGTTTTATAGATGTGCAACCTGGATATCATTAAGCTTGTTCTAGAAAGGGAAAATATGAGGTTCTCAGTATTTTTTATGAAACTGTGGCACAGCTGGAATGCCAGACGAAACTATTTCAGAAACATCCCGTATTATCATTGTAGCAGAGTGCTTTCTGTAGGGCATTAAATGAACACGTTTAATACTGCATATACCATTCTCTTATTATTTCTTTAGAGAATCAAGTACTGAATGTGATTTGGTTTTTTTTTAAACTATAGTTCTGCCTGTGTATGTTAGAGAAAACAATTTCAAGAAGCATGCCCAAACAGCTCTTCAGTCAGAAAGTGGTGAGCTTTATGATGTTTCTGCATTCCTCTGCACTTTTTATTTCCATATTTTTGGACTAGATGAACACTTTATCTTTCCCCAGAGGACTTCAGCCTTGGTGAAAATGACATGCTGAGCCTTAAGAACTCATGTAATTTTAGGTAGCATTTCCAATAGGCAGAACTTAGGCTCTGACTCTCCTGAAGTTAAAAACAAAGAATAGGTTACAAGCTATGGTACTTGAAGGGTTCTAAAAAAATATTGTCCTAATCTGTTGAGATGCCGTATTGCTGAAGTTTTATCTAATTGAGACACACTGTCCTGGTGCTCAGAGGTGGAATTTTTAGCCAACTAGACATGAGGTTAAATGCTACTTGTGATTGGTGTTGTATGAAAATTTACTAGCAGTGAAAAACCCAGCTGTCCTACCGTGGGACCCAGCTAACTAATTGCAGTTGCATGTCTTCTTGTAGGGCTTGATCTTTGAAAGTACAAGGCGCAGTCTTTTGGGAACTGGCACTGGGTGATTTTTGTTCTGAAGGGAGCAAAGTCTGCTCATACAAATTTTATGAACGCACATGTTTCTGTCTGGCTTTTTGGTTAGAAACTAGAAGCTCCTGGCTCCCCAAAATTATAGTGCATGTGCTGGAAAGGTAGGCGCTGTCTCAGAAGTGTGGTGGTTTTTGAATGTAAAACAGCAGAGTTTTGTTCTATGGGATGCTGCTAATAACAAATATCTATCTGCGTCCAACCTGAAGCTACATACATCTGTGCTAGGATTATGCGACTACTTCCAAAGAAGTCATTCTGCTGTTCTAACTGTTCCTCTGAAGTGCTGGAGTTTTGGGTGTTTCTGGGTAGCCGATTTGTACTTGGAATTAGTCTGGGTTGTGAAATGCATCTGCTTGCGCCTTATCTAGAAGGTAAGTTCTTTAGCAAAATGGAAGGTGTGAGCTCATCTGCTTCCAACATATTTGCAGAGAAGCAAAGCTGGTCCTGACGTTCTCCCAAATGATAATGCTAAGAATTAGCATTAATTGAAAAAGATGGGTTTTACAATTACTGTGAGAGAAATGGATGGCTGAAATGGATGTTCTTACAAACCACTCATTCTCTTGTATATGTAAGAAGAAAGGCAAGAGGTGAATGCAGATGGGGAACAGCTTTCCAAGGTACCTTCTTGTGAAATTTGAAAGATTCAAATGGATTTCAGTTTTACACCCTTTTAGGACATAATCCTCTCAGTACTAAATCCAGACCAGATGCTCATTTCAGGAGAGTGAAGTTTCTGTTTCTTTTAATTAGCGCTCTTCAGCTTCTCCTTTTGAAGCCCGAAGCCTTGCTAGTCTTCTCAAGAGAATCCACTAAGTTTGTACCTTGAAGTAGAAAATAAGGTTATTTTCTGGCTCTTGTTCTGTGAACGTGTTGTATCTGCAGAGTTCTGGCTCTTCATACCTTGAGTTTTTATAATTATCCCTCCAATTCTTTCCTATCTTCTATGACATTAGGAGACAAGATTGTTTACACTTAGTTTCAGAAAGTTGTAACTGGGAAACTGAGAAGTATATTTACATACCCTGGAAAAGATTCACGGCTTCCAGCAGTGTAGCCAGTATGTGGTCAGTGAGGGAAAAGTGAATCTGCTAATGCAGAACCAACAGTAGTGACATAAACATCAGTTATTTCCTCATATAGGTACAAAACCAAAAATTTGCAATAAAATTGCAGTATGTGTGGTCAATATTGATTAGATATTTCTGTCTTCAGGTAACCATTTTCCTGAAGAGATGTGTCCATTTGCAAGATAAAGCATATTATCTAAAATAATTCAGTGGTATTTATAGGTGTTTAATTATTGAACAGAAGGGGAAAGAAGCTAGAAAAAACTACCTCAATTAAGAAAACACATTGGCCCAAATCTAACTGTCCATTTATATAAATGGAGCCTAATGAGGAAGACACCTTTACCTGAAGGTCAGATTCAGATTGGTTTGAACTGCAAAGGCAGTGGAGTGATAAATATTAACACAATGCAGCCTTTGCTTGAATTGTTAAAAATTTCACCAAGGAAAATGTTTAACACAATTAAAATGTCAAATATCAAAACATTTTTTTTTTGGTGTGTGTGTGTGTGTATGTACCTGCAAAGACTGCAAACCCTAGAGCTTAACTTCAGAGAGATTACCGTTGCATATTTCTGAATTTTCATGAGTTCATTTTTCATTTGGCTCATTTTAACATGACTGTAAATTACAAATCTGGAAGACCAAAGAAAGACCCTATTGTAGATTTACAGTTCACTGACAGTCTTTTATATTAACTTATCCAGTTTATGGTAGTTCAGTTCAGTTCAGGTTAGACAAAGCACTTCCCTGCATATAGTCTCTTAACAGTTAAAAAATGCATTAATATGCTAACTCTAATTAATATTAAAATGCTTGAATAAAAATTACTTGGTATTTCCATCAGTAATTTTCAGTTGTAAGTTTTTATTCACTGTTTCCCACATTAGATCAATGTTTATGACCAAATTCCAAAATTATTGACATCATCAGAAGTGGACATCATCCACTCTGAACTTCTCAATCCAATGCACCTCATATAAAGCTTTGATCAGAGAGAGCAGTTATAATTGCTTGTCCATGTAAACCTTCCCTACTTTCCTAAGAGTTTATCCCAAATTTTTCAGTCATACTCAGCATTAATATAATTAATTATCTTTAAGTTTACTTATACTCTAAACGGATCTCCTGCAGGCAGCAACAAAGCATAATTGTTCTTCCTTACTAATATAATTACCACATTTGTGCAGTCTGTAAAATAAATGTAGGGATACTTACCCAGTTTCTAAAATATCTAGAGATCCTTGGTTGCAAGATGCAGTATGCTTTTGAATTATGTTGGCTAGTTTTGAAATTATTCACAGCCATCCCATTTTGATTTTATTACTTAGTATAAGGATAGATATAAAATGAAACATCTAACATTTTTATTTACTAGGCTCTTTACACTACTTATTGACCCATTGCTTTATGTTGTGATGGGTTTTTTGTTTATGCTGAGTATAAGTAGATAATCGCATTAAAAATGGGTCCTAAGCCTATTATTTTCTGTCTCAGCCCAATCATAAAATCTCAAGTCTTTGACTTGAGCCATGACAGCATGCTGCAGAAGACACATTTATCCTTCTGTAAACTGGATGCATTTTTATGTTCGCTTCCAAAGCTAATGAACTCCACTGTATACCATGTAGTGCACAGAAGAGTTGTAAAATTATCTCTAAATACTCAAGAACACTTGATAATCTAACCAGCAGCACAGTCTGGCCATTTAGTGCCATAAAAAGAATTAGTCTCCTTTAGTAAAAAAAAAATAAAAAATTTAGAGTCTATGAAGAGGTAATTTTGCTGAACCAAGTTCACCTATAACTAGAAGTTTGAATTTAGTGTTAAGCCTGAATGTTGATTGCCAGGCTATGCAGCTGCAAAGGAGAATTAATAAAGAACAGCTTTCAAGGGCTGGAGCGACACATTTAAATCTCAGGAGGAAAAAATGTGTGTGTATACACAGTAATTATATACTGGTTGTATACAATTAGAAATAAAAATGAAGTAGTATAAAGAAGCAGGCAAGATCTTTTTCAAGGTATACTTAATGCACAATAAATTTTCAGTAAAGTGGGATTTATAGAAAATATTCAAAATGGTAACACCTCCATGAATTCGGTTGGGCTATGTTGTGTCTCTGAAGTTTTAAGTGAAATGTAATGTATGCTAAGCCATGGTTCTCTACAGCAGCATTGCCACTTCTAATGATTTTATATTCACAAAGCATGCACTTTGTATGTGTCTCCAATGCAAAAAAATTTCTTATTCAACGCAATTGTAGTCAATAAGTGATCAGCATGCAACTACAGAGCTCAGCCTATGTTTAGCAACATGGCCTTGAATGAAAAATTGGTGTAAAAAGTTGCTGATAAACAGGCTACAGGAGTTCAAAGCTTAAAAGTCTTCCCAATGAACATGTTGGAATCATGGGTGCTTCCAGACCAATCGTTTAGCCCAATGTGTATGTAGGAGCTCATGGTGCAATTCCGATTTCCTCTTGTTGTTCAATTATATTCACAAATGGTGATATGAACACTGAGTCAGTCACATGTGGCTGCTTGGTTACTTTATGCAAAGGGATCTTTCACATTAGTTCTTTTTTTTTAATCTGTAATCCTCATTAGTTTGGTTGGTTGGTTGGGTTTTATTTTTTTAATTAGTGTCATCTTTTTGGATATCACCACTGATCTCCTTCCCTTTCCGTTCATTCCTCTTATATTCTGTTTCTCATGGTTTTTCATACAGCTTTTCAGACTCCTTCCTGGGAACAAGTAAGCATCAGTAAAGAACTTTGCTGATTTAAGGTTTCCTTCTTTCCCACTTTCTTTCTTCCCTTTTTATTGTTAACGCCATTTCTTTTTCATTCAGCTTTCTGATCTCACTTCTTGCCTGTTTCCCAGCCTTCTTGTTAATGGCATAATCAAAGTCCTCAGAAATACACATTATCAGCCCCTAGCTGTACTGTGACTTCCTGAAGCTTCTCCAGGATGAGGTGCACCCCGGGTTCCTCATTTACTTTTGTGGCAGTGCTTGCTTTTTCTCTCTCTCCCTTACTTCAGTATCTGTATAGGGAACAGACGGTTTCCTAAAAACCTGGTTTAGGAATGCAGTCATGGCATAATGGACACAAAATGTTTGAAGTCATCAGTAAAAAGAAACGAATGCAAATGACATTGATGCTGAAATGTGTTTTCACAAACTATTAATGGGGCAATTGCAAATTACAATGAGTCATATCATGGGTGATTCGCTGACAGCAAGACAACCTGGAAATGTTAATCATTCTTCAGCAATACATTCTGCAGACCATACTTCTGACTTGTGATTTGCAAGGTAATTTTAGCTTTCTCTGAAACCTGAAAAATTGAAAGTAAGTTGGAACGATGTGTCTGCCCCAGTTTAGAATTCCTATTTAATCTTCTGGAAAGTTTTCAAATGACTTTCTCCTGCCAAAACAGTGTGAAGTGTTTTAAGATTAAAAAATAAAAAAGGAATAAAGAAGAGGGTAAAAAAGGATCAAACCCTTTATTCTGCATCCTCTGAATATCTTGCATATATAATATAGTAGTGCCATTTACTTGCAGTTGTGTATTTATCTTTTTTTTAGTGCAATTCTTTTACCAAACCATTAAACTGACTATTTAAGTACTAATTTGCCCTAGTGGTCTCCAGAATGTCCTGCTATATCCCCTCAATATCCTCATTAACCACAAACCCTTTTCTACTCAGACAGTTCCTCTAATATTTTTTTAAAGAACATGACAATCAACTCAGAATGTCTATTCAGAATATCTGTTCAATCTATTATAAATCTGTTTTTTCACCCATGAAGAGTCTTTTCTTGAAATCCCATTTTAAAACTATGATTTTTTCTGTAGTTCATTATGAGTCTGGGATATGATGCCTTTGTGATGAAAAATATGAATAACACCTGAGGAGCAGAGCTAGACATTTGAAATATCTATAGAGATTTTAATTTAACTTTACAAACCTGAGAGTTTCTAATATAAATGTGTATTGATGCAAGTACTCCTTATATACATTGTTTCTTGATGTACTTGTGAAAATAAAAGGTACACTTAGAAGTAGCATTCTGCAAAACTGATCATTCATTAGTTTCATACATAATAAAGCCATTGTCAATTCTGTATTAATTTAATAGGTGTAATCCTTTTATGGTACACAGTCAGGAAATAATCTCAGTAGTTGATTACAGGATGTGAACTTATACACATGGACGAATTTACACCCAGCTCAGAAATATTAAAATAAACTATATTACAAGCCCAGTAACGTTTTCAAAGTTCATAGGTACAGTGTTTTAGAGTAAAAATAGATCTTGAGTGATGGAGACAAACAGTATCTGCTTACAGGGCCTCAGATATGTGTGTTTTTGCAAACTACATTTATATATATGCATCTATTTAATTATCAGTTAAGATGTAAGTATGTAGTATGTAATTTTGTATGCTTCCATGTATCATATGCTTGCATTAAAGGGCTGCTAATTCAGTGGATGTACTCTGCAATATTGCCTTTTTCCTGGCTTTGTATCTGTGCTACCTTCAATTAAATAAGAGATTTGAAGTCTCCACCCATTCTTTCATCAGAGAGACCATCGCTCTACCAGTATAAAACATTGGAGGACCATCAGCATCTCATCAGGATAACCAGTTAGAGGGGCTACAGGGAAAGAGAATAGTGTGGTTGTTAACACTACCAGCTGTATTACTTTGCTGTCAGTAATGGGGGGAGGAAAAGCCATATTTTTTTTGTTGTGTTTTGTTATTAATTTTGGAATTAATATTAATTGTTATTAATATTGGAATTAAAATTGGCAAGAGATGTCAAAGATAACAAGAAAGGGTTCTTCAATTATATTGGAGGCAAAAGGAAAACTAGAGAAAATGTGGGCCCGCTGTTGAATGAGTCGTGTGCCATGGTAACAGACAATGCAGGGAAGGCTGAGTTGCTGAATGCCTTCTTTGCTTCAGTCTTTACTGCTCGGGCCAGCCCCCAGGAGCCATGGATTTTGGATGAATCAGAGATAGTCTGGACTAAGGAAGATCTTCCCTTGGTGGAGAAGGACCAAGTTAGAAATCAGTTAAGAAGGCTGGACATCCACAAGTGCATGGGTCCAGATGGGATACACCCAAGAGTGCTGAGGGAGCTGGCAGAAGTCATTGCAGGGCCACTCTCCATCATCTTTGAGAGGTC
>JAOXNO010000033.1:28310926-28323521 GCA_028565335.1 Limnodromus scolopaceus
CCCCCAAAAAAACAAGAGAACCTGGAAGTAAACATACTAGTTATTTAGACTGAAAGCACTATCCAATACCCCACACGCTCTACAGTATTTCTTTCAAATAGATAGTAACCAGAAAAAGTAATTGAGAATATTTTTCAGGGAATACACTGAGAGGATGACCCACATAATGTAGCTTAATAAGTTTTCTCCATCTTTATTGTCACTAGTACCACTCCTCAGAGATGCTGGAGGCATTAGGATGAACAACTGAAAGCAAAAGAAAAAAAAATTAACCATCTAACTACAAAAAAAGCCCGGAGTCTTCTGGAATAAGGCACAGGCACAAGACAGATAGTAAGTGCTTATATACAATACGTGATTGCTCTTCATCTTTTCATATTGTTTGACCAGTGGGGTAGAACCAAGAAAAACAGAAACCTTTAATATATAAGAACTTTTGAAAATGGAAAATATGTTTGTCTCTTAATTCTGACTAATGATTTTGAGTGCAGATGTAAAACTGGTTTTATGTGGGTACCGAATAGATGTAAACTGCGGGTCTTAGCAAAACACTGAAAGCTAACTACCAATTAAAAAACATTTTGCAATATATCATTGAAATGTTCAGCAATAAAGTGTCTTAAATTTACTGTAGTCATTGATAACTCCTTTTTATCACAACCTAATAAAGTCAGTGCTTAGCTACTACAGCTCTTTCTACTACAGTCATTCCCAGCAATTGTAGCTCTGCAAAGTTCATAACACAGAAGCATTCATGAACTTTTTCCGTTTAACCAGCACACTCAAAATGGGAACAAAGCTCTGCAGTCATGGAAACATGTTTTTGAAACATTTCTGAAAGTAGAGCATTGATGAAAAACATTTATCTTTTGTCTCTAAAAGAACAAAAAAAGAGCTGTATGAAAAGAAGTGCCTTGTTTATAAGGTAACTAAATGATACCCAGCATAGCACAGCCATCATAGTCTATTGGATATCTGTAGCTCTTACGGATATTCTAGTCAGCCATTGGTTTGGAATAACTCATTTTGGGTTTGTCCCGCTTCATTAATCTGGAACGTGTTTCTTTGAAGTGCTGAGCATACCTGATTTGATTGTAAAGACTTCTGTTATACTGAACAAATTTCTAAATACAGCAGCTCCCATTGGTGTTAATAATAGGATCTAGTGTTGTGATGTTGGAAGAGAAAGTATTTTGTCATAAAATCTGTGATAAGATTTAAACGACTTGGATAATCATCCCATTTATTTTAATAAGAGCTGGTATCACTACAGAAAATATTAGAAGAATTAACTGCCATACAGAATTAATAACTCATTGTAAAATGCAAGTATCTCAGCTATTTTTGCTCTTTTTATTTCAAGAAAAGCATTCTGGCTGGCAAAACTCGAAACAAGCTGTTGGTGTGTTTTCTGTCAGTGACGGTTTTCCCCCTTGCTGTGGTGACTATTTTTGAAAGTTGAGAATGGAGCACTGCAAGAGACACATTGCAGAATAATAGGTAAAAAAAAAAAATAATTTACATATGCAACTACCCATTTCCTTGCATATTTGTCTTTTTTGAATTAAGTGATAAAAAGGGCACGTGAGTGTTGGTGGTATGTGGTGGTGGCAGGAGAACAGCCTTGAGACATTTTCGTACGTGCATGGTAGATACAGCCAAAACACCTCCAGGAATCACGATGTGCAACGGCCCACAGCAATCTTGCTGTTCCCTAGTGACAGAACTGAGTAAGCGCTTCCCGATTTGAGGTGACATTTAGGGTGGACTGGTCTTTACCCATTAACCTAGAGAGCTCTTCCAGGGTAAGAAATACGACAGGGCACTCAGCAGCTAAGTGACCTGGCAGCCCTTCAGATGGTAAATCAAGGTTTGATTTTCTTTGCTGAACAGGCATGTGGTCTTTCTGTGCCTTCTCCCTGCAGTTCTAAGTCTGCAAGGGGAAACATGTGCAAGCCACAGTTGTACAAACGAACAAGTCACAATGTATACAAAGCATGCTGTAGGCAGAGCTTTGAATTTAATAAGTGTGGGTTGGGAGATGAAGCCCATGGTGCTGGTTGTTGCCTCAGCAGATGCAGCTCTTTTCAATTAAGTTTATAAGCAAATATAACTTCTTACATCGTTAAAAGATCCCAAAGAGTTTCTCACTCCATGGTGGTACAGTAGATACTGTGATTTGACTGGATTCCATCCTTTCAATTCCTCTGCGGTTGCCTTTCTTTTTTTTTCTTCTTGATCCCTCTTTGGTGCTTCAAGTACACAGTTGGGTTTCTAGCATGAATGTGAAAATTTCTTTTTATTAAGTCACAGCTACCACAGAGTTTGTTTGAGGATATTTCAGGTAATCCAACAGAAGAAGAGGAAAAATTTTTGTTCACTCCATATTTTTTGTTGTCTGGACTTAACTGAATAGCATGTTTAATTTTTTTTTCTTTCCTTTTTTTAAAAAAACAGTTTTCAGATGAAGAGAAATACAAGCTACAGCTAATATTTACTAATACCTTGGAAGAAATTGCAAGGTGAGATAATAATTAATTTGCTTGATCAATTAAATTCCTGGTCTGTTTAATGTGGAGAGTTATTTTTCTGCTTCTGTATTTGGAAGACACTGAAGAGAACAGAGTACAGCACTGTTTTATGGCCCTTGAGAGATACTGGCAGAGTCTGGAGAAATTAAGGGGTTTTGCGGAAACCAGCTCTAACTAGTGGATGTGATGATGCTACGGTCATAGTTGTACCCACCTGTATATCTTACGAATTCCTTAAAAAAAGGCCAACTGGTCAGAGTCATGAATTGGAAAAAATTATTTTCTGAAGGGGCGAAGCAAAGTCAGACCATTTCTGAGTCTTCCTCTCTGACAAAAGAAAACACTGTCCTTTGAGCAGTTTTTGTGTAGCAACAGCCCTGTAAATTTGGGGCAGAGACAGGACCTGCGGGTAACAAGGGCTCAGGAGTCTGAAGCCCAGTGCCGCGCACCCCCAAGGATGTAGTTGAAGTAAGAACCAGTCTCTCTGGAGAGCTGCCTTGATCCCCAGGAGCCGGGGCAGGCCATGCAGAGCACATTTCCACTCTCAGCCGCCTGTTCTCCATTGCCCTGTGCAAGTTAGGGGCCAGCAGCGCATTGCCTTCCCACGGTGGCAACAGTCAGGAGATGAGGGAGAGGGAAGGGAGTTGGACTAGACGTCCTGACCTTGCAACAGCCCCAGTACTTTGGTTGAGCTTCGATATTAATTTTCAAGGGCTTTTTTTCTGAACCTTCAGTTGCTAAAATTTGGCCAGTCCACAGAAGCAAGGATTACAGCTCAGTTTTTTGTTCTGACTTTCTGCTCTTAGTGACAAAAGATCTAGGAGGATTGTTTTAAAGGTAATCCCTGAGCACTTATCTTTGGCCTCCAGATAGCACAGGCTGTTGCTGAGCAAGCAACTAGCTACGATGTGTAAAACATATTCATTAGAAGTACTGACAGACTGCAGTTTGGCTCTGACCTCGTGATTAACAGTAGAAAGGAAGGGGTTTGTGTGGGGGCTAAATGTTTAATCTCCAGCCAGGCGTTGCATGAGTAAATCCTGTTAGAAAGAAAAGGATCTGAGCATATGCGTTTCACACACCATTTTGACAATGTCCCCATTAAAGACTTTGTGTGAATAATGTCAAACCACAATGCTGGTAAATTCAAAACAAAATAACCTGTGACACACTACATTTCACACAGAATTGTGTCCAAAGATTTTATTTTTAGTTTGAAATGGATTAGATATAATTTTAGAAGGATCTAGGTTTATTGGGGATTAATAATTCAAATTCTTCTCTCCTATATTTAACTTTCTTTACCACTGAATTTTTAAAAAAATTAGTGAAATGCCGTGTCACTAGTTGTGGGGCAAAGGCAGTTGCTGCAGGCGCTGTGTATTTAGCCCCTGATAAAAGGAATCTTTTTCTTCTGAGATTTTCTTTTTTTTTTTTTGGAAGAGAACAGGCAAGATAATGCAGGAAATTCTACTACTGAAAAGTCAATAAACAACCTGAGCAACACAGGATGCTGATGTCTTTGTCCCAAGACATGACTTTCAGCTTGTTCAAGGTGTTTTAGTTTTATAGCTAAGACCAAAATCCTGAGTCCTCTTCTTAAATATCTGCATCTTTTCCAGATTTTTCTCCTATTAGTAATAGTAGCAGTTTTATACTAGGAAATGTGCTGCATAGTTACCTTATGACCTTAATTTTGAACAGTTAATTATGGAATTTTGAGTTTTACCCATTTACCTTTTTTTCTTTCCCGATTTTACGTAATGAAGTGTTGTTTTAATGAGTTTAATTAAGCAAAAATGGATGTTGGCTTACAATGTTTCAAAAGGTTGCTATGCGCCAATAAATCATAATTAAATGTATTTAGTGTAATAGTAGGAGTCATTCACAGTCAAGTTGCTCGTAACAAACATTAATTGTTTCCTTAAATGACAAGCCCTTCCAATTATAAGGAAAACAAACCAAAGCCCGGTTTTGCTAACCAACAGGATGTTTACATTACAAAGAATATCAGTGTTTTATTCATGAGAAGTTATTCAGTATGGTAAAAAAGTACTATCTGGGGTGTCTGGAGGGGGTTGAATGTGCCTAATTTTCTTGAAAAATGGTTATTTGTTGTTTTGATGAAGTGTAGTTATGGTGAGGGCAGTGATGTCTGGTGAAATGTAGAGAAGAAGTCCCAGGGAAAGCTTCATGGCTTAACTCTATAGGACAAAGCACTTTGGATATGGACTACTTGAACTCTGCTCATTATGAGGTAAGACTTTTAGGGCTCAAATGTGTAATTTAGAAGCATGCAATGAGTACATGCATGTAAAACAATGGGATTATTCAGATGAGTAACTATCACGCTGTTACAGCTTCAATCAACCATATTTTAAAAAGAAACCAACATTTTGTTGTGTGCCATTTGTGCAACAGTTTGTGCCTACACACGTGCTTTTAAATAATGTTTTTGTATACATCAAAATGCTTATACAGAACTGCCCATCCTGTCTGTAAATGTGAGGAAGCCTTTTGGGGGAGAATGTACTTTTATGTGTGTTTGAACAACATGTACCATACACACTGGGGCCTTGCTGTACTAAGTGCAACGGAGGACAATAATCACAGCATATTCAGTTGTCACTTTTCTGTGGAAGATGCAATGCCATAGCTCCTTCCCTCTCACCACCACCCCTGTGCACACACACTTTTCTAAAGCCCAAAGGACTGATCATTAGAGCCAAAAGGAAGGGCACAATTCTGCTTTCATGGCAGTCAGTCAGAACAGCGTCAGCATCTCTGATGACATTGATTTAAACTTAGACTTTGGGGACATGCATTAAGAGAGGAGAAATGCTGCATGTGCAAGTACTGTGGGGAAAAGAAATAAAGATATCAGAGTTCAATACTGTAACACTAGGATTCTTTTGAGTTCTATTTCCACACAAGGTAAAAGAAAGACTTCAGTGTAGAACTCTATCATTATTTAACCAAACATGTAAAATTAGAATTACTGTATTTATTTCTCCATTTGTTGGTCTCAGTTATTCCAGTCTTCACAATAAACAATTCTGGGAGAGAGGGATTAGAAGCAGCTGCAGGCCTCCGTGTGATCTGAAGCTCACAGTAGGAGTATAAGGAATTTAAATATCATTCATTTTCTTTTCCTTTGCTCCTCTTCCCCCCTCCTTCCCCATGCCATTCTGCATGGGAAACAATCAGTCATTCAGAGCCATGGACAATGACCCCCTACCTTTCACAGCCCATATCCAAAAATCCTTTGGCAAAGCAGACCTGGACTCCAGCTAGCTCAGCACTGCTGGAAGTCACATTCTGTGCTGTCAGACGCTGGGATTCATGAATCACAGGCTTGCACTGTACACCAAGTACCTTCAATCAGTTGTCAGAAACAGTGGCTGACCACTGCCTGAGCACTCTATATACTTCCACTTTTGTTTTAACGCCTTTTCAGTGCTCACAATGAGCCTGTGGAACCTCAGTGGAATCGAGTTCCTTTCTGATTAAAATGTCGTTGCTTTAAACCCATCTTTGCGGCAGGGATGCCAGCCTGAAGGGCGCAGCATGGCCAGGGTACGCTTCTGGTGATTGATACAACTTCACCTCCTTGATGATTATCCCAAATAAATCTCATTGGTATTTTCAGCCATGATGTAGATGCCCTTTACATCCATATAAATCTCCAGGGCAAGGAGAAAATTGGCCAAGTCCAGACATTGATCTTGTGAGGTAAATTGTACCTAGGCAGCAGGGGCTCCATTGATAAACAATGAAACAATGCAGATAACTTACCATCTTACTTTTAATCAATGCAGCTTCTCACAATGCATTATTCCAGCAATGGGTTTAAATCACCGTGCACTATAAGAGTTGTTTTCAAAACCTTTTAATCTAATTGGAAAATCTTCCTTTCTACTGGTAATAAACACTCACTAAACTGTCTGCACCTAATTGAGCTGTAGTAATTTATGTGAGCTCCCCACTGCTTTTTCTCCCTTTAATCAGACAGACTGCTTTATGTCTTTAACTAATGAAACCTAAGACTTTGCCAAGTAGATTTGATCAAATGTCACTACTGAATAAATCTTCATTAACACTGACATGTCCCACAACCTCCCCATGTCCTACTTCATCATTAACTCAAAGCGACATCATCATAGAAAGGTGATGGCCACTACTTTATTTACATATATTATCAAGCAGTAGTCATCAATGTCACACCAAACAAGAACGGGAAAAGACAATTTATTGGAGCTTTTTGTCAGGTTTTAATAATAGTAACCAGAGTGATGCTTTTTTTCCTAGAAAGGAGATCTCAGTACCCTAGACGTGCTAGAAAGGCCACCGGCTGCTGTGTACATTCATAGAAAGTTTTCCCTGTTGTTGTAGCTATTCAGATGGGTCCTTCCCCTTGTATAAATAAGTATTACTTCCCACCTAGCAGTGCCTTTCAGAGGTACGCAAACTGGCTTAGGGAGCAGGAACTGTACAACTTCTTACCACAGGAGTATCCGTGATCCAGATGTATGTTACCCAGCACGAACCCTCTGAAGGTATGGCTGGATACTAACCTAAGCAGCAACTGTCATTACTAAATAGAACAGTAAAAAGTGGTAGACAAATATCAACCAGAATTAAAGTTATGGGGGAAAGAGAAGTAAATCGGTCCCCTGTGATGCAAAACAAAAAACTTGATGATGCAAGAAATATTTATTTGAACCAACGAGAGGTGGATGTTAAGTGTTGTGAGAGAATTAGTGGCGGGCAAAGGTACTGGAACATCTAAAGATGCCCATGGGTATCAAATAAAATGACAAAAACATCATTTTTGGATTTTCCTGGATTTTGGACTGACATGACATTTTTTACACATAAAGAAATCAGAGGTGCCAAAGGAAATACTCAGAATACTGATTGTAGGTATTTTACTGTGCTCTCAGCATTAATGCCCCTTATAAAGTTGATTCTGTTCCACTTTTCACTGGAAAGTCAGTGGGAATGAAGCCTTTAGAAAGTCTTTGTGTGGCTTGTCAAACATTTAGTAAGTGGTAAAAGACAGAAAAAATAGGAATGTGAAACTGGTACGTTTGTGGGAATAGGGATGAGTGCTGAAAGATGAGCTGGGGAATGCATATTGAAATGGAGTTGGGTGACAGGGGCTGTGATGACAAGGACTTTAATTTGGTAAACCGGGCAAGAAACAGCCAAAGAACAGCTCATAGTGGCCAGTGATATGGCCATATAGGTTAAAAATCATTTTCACAACTGAGTTTGTCAGAGGTCTGTTGTCTGGCAGGTAATGAAGACAGGACAAAGATGTTGGCAGACATGCATGCACCCAGCTGCACACACTTAGTTTTGCAGACAAATATAAAATGTGCTGTGATTTTGAAGACAGAACAGACCCACTGACCTGGCTCAGTGTTTTCATTGAAAAACTGCCTGAGTGATGGTTTTGCACAATGTATGCACTAATTGAATTATACCTGCTAAACTCTCCAAATATTTTCTGCCTGCAGCACCTATGGGTAACAACTGTCTTAACCGTCTGTATGTGTGCATACAAGAGAGAGAGTGCATCTAGATTTTCTTTAGGCCTTTGTCCACTGTTTGCAACTTTTATAATTATTTTCATCAAGGGGAAACTTTTCCTAAGGTTAATATTAGCCTCTGGAGTGTGTTTAACAATCATTGTTTGGCCTTCTGTCTTAGACAAAATATATAAAATAAATGTAAGTCATAGATTACTTTGGAGAAGAGCTGGAGCCTGGCCAGAACTTTGTTTGCCAAGGGAAGATTTTAGCTGGAGAGAGCTTTGTTCACTTGCATTCCTGAGGATTTTATATTGCGTAGCTCTAATGCTGGAAGATAAAAGGAAAAATCATAGGAGGTGATTCATGTTATAGGGATTATTTAGGTTCTGTGTTTCTTTAATCATGAGAAATAATGCCAGTTCTGTTGTACAAAAGTACTCTGATTGAGGAAGGAATATTGTCTAAAAGGTGAAGATGAAAGTACATTTGCTGAGCATACCTGGAAAGGCAGGAACAGGTAGAGATTTAAAAAGAGAGATATCTGCTAGCCTGTGGTTAATACTATTCATTTTTTAGACTGAATATACCACCTACATCTATCAAGTATATTTCAGAAGAGCTTGATATCTGTCAAGCATATTCCAAAAGTGCATGATTTTAACATGGAAATAATTTTGTCCTGAGGTAGATACAGTGACTTGGGGTTTGAAAGCACTGTCGACTACTGTTGTATTTTGGCCTGGTAAGATGCATCTCTCAATAGCTAATGTTCTGTATTGGCAAGAAAGGATGTGGGTGGATACTCTAATCAGTGCTTAATAAGAATAGCTACGTGGTCTGTCAAAGGAAAAAAGAAAATCACTTCTGGAATGACTGAGCTATTCTGTAGCAACTGTAGAAGTCCTAAAGTTTTGGAAGGGTCCATGACTGGAAAGTACATGGTATAGATATACACATGCTTCTGCGTGCATGTATATATGAGAGAGGGTACGTAAGTTTGTGTAATTACTCATGTTATAGCCCTCTGTTACACTTGATCCACTATAAGAAAAGAAATTACCTTGCTTTCAGATACCTGGTACACATATAAATGCCAGTTGAAAAAAAAAGTGTATATGTAGTTTCTGAGAAACAGATATCACAGAATTCCATTCATCCATAATTCATCTTTCTGGGTTATTATCTCATTTTTAAAGAGGGCATCCAGCATACCTATTAAAATATGCACATGATCCATTTGGGGCGATTGCCTGCAGTCACTGCTTTTCCTTGTTTTCTTTTCTTCTGGTTTAGCCTACTGAATGTGAAAAAGATGCTCTGATCAGCTTGAGTGTGCATGCAAACAGAATCAGAGAATAGAGCATGTTTTACAGCTTACGCTGTGTACTAGAAACCTAGAACCTGTAGGTCAATGACACAGTTTTATTTCTCTTTCAATGATGGAAGAGAGAAAAGGATGAACTACAAGATGATCAAAAAGCATTTTTCCTCTGCTGCTCCTTGATATACTATTCTCTGTAATATAAATGCTGTAATAAATCATACTTTCTGTTTGTTCCATGTCTTGGGGTCAATGTTCAGCACACTCTGTGGAACTGGCTTTATTTTGTTTCAATGAAAGACTGTGAATATGCTCCAGCCAGCTTATCTGATTGTTTGTTCTGCTCAGCTAAGCAAACCATGCAAGTGTGCCTTAACTAAATTATCTGCTGCAAGTCTATAGTGGTGTCATTTCAGTAGAGACTGCTCCATCTGTTTTATTTTATTCCCTTTCTTGTATCTTTCCCCCACTCATTGTTCATTAAAAGTGGTTGAAAACAAAAATAATCATAAAAAGAAGCTTTATACAGTTTATCCCAGCAAGCATCTCTGATCAAAATTCAAAGAATAAGCTTTCCTGACCTAAAGTCAATTTATTAAAACAGACAGCATTCTTGGCCTTCGAGTAGTCTCCAAATTAATAAAATGAAAGTATTACTGATCTGACTGTCAGCTATTTTCACTAATTTTATAGAACTGGATATGAGATGTTACCAAAGCTCTGGTTTTGATCAAGAATAATTGCAAAACATAGTTCACTTCCTTAATTGAACTTATTTAAATCTCAGCCACTAGGAATAAACTGTGGGCAGATTTCTTGGAAAGAAGAGATGAATGGTGAGAGTGGAATGGAACAGAAACCAATTTCAAAAGTATTATACAGCTACAAGAACCTACTTAATGTATTTTATTTCTTTTGAGTTTCTGAACCACTCTGAGGATCCTATGCTAAATCTTTTTAGGGACTGAGTATGAGAATGGATTTCCAGCTGGCCAGGGAGACCGATGGCTTAAAAAGCTACAGCTGAACTATCATCACATAGTCCTCTTGGAGAGCAGAGCTTAACAAGAAGTATTGTGACAAGTATGAAAGACCGCTTCTCTTTGATAAGGAATATCACCAACCCAGCAAGATACAGATAGGTAGATGAAAATTTGCAGGTCGCTTTTGCAACATATTCCACAGTTTTGTTTTTCCCACTGTCATGTCATGCCCTCAGCGCGATATTCTATATTTTGCTTTCCATGAGGGTGTGAAAGAAAGCAAACTCAGTTTCAAAGGATTCCAGACTGCGATGTGTGTTTTCCCAGTCTCATTTACCTGGGAGCCTTCCTTGCCAAAGAATCTTTAAAGTCTTGCTGAATCAGGGAACGCTGTTATTTAAAACCTTCCCTCAATTGCAAAAACACTGAGGAAAGGAGTGGATGAGAGGATACCTGCCTGGAGTTACAGAATCACCTAGGTTGGAAGGGACCTTTTAAGATCATCTAGTCCAACTGCATTTCATTGAATTGTCATTTCTCAAGATAAGATGCAGGTAAGTGTGCATAGCCTGAATCTAAAAAACTACATGAAGGTAATTTGCCACTTACTTTCCTTTTGAAAAAATTCTCAGTACTTTCTAGAACTGCAGAATTACTTCTATGCAGAAACAGAATGAAGAATGAATTCAATGATGTTATCTTGTCCTAAAAGTGAAGCAAAATCCACATCTCTAATCTCTCTCAAAAATATTTTCCTTTTCAAAGTTAATTTCTAGCGAGACTTCAGAAAAAAGTTGAATTGTGTTGATTAGTTAACTAATGTTATGCTGGTCTGTTTTGCTAAATTAGAGATAAGATTCAAAGTTTTTCATGCTCATGAACTGCCATGAACAGTGTTTGCTTTGTCATATGGAAGAAAGAGAAATTAACTGTTAAGCTTAAATCCAAGTCTGAACTGATTTGAAGAGGTTGGTCATACCAATTGGTACAATAGTTCGGTTCAGTATAAAGGCAGCTATCTGTTGTGTGTGTCTAGACTTGGATGGCAGCTGTTTTGTGCTGTAGGCAGTGGTTTGAGATCCATTTGGAGCAACAGAAAACATAATCAGTGATCTTTTCAACGGAAATTTTTATGTGGTATAATTAGTACTGATAAGTGACCTATGAAAAAGTTTGGAAGTATCAAATTCTAAACAGATTTTATAAATTTTGCCTAAATCAGCCAATTCTTTTAATTCTGTTAAATTTTCTCAGATAATAGGCTTTGTCAATATTCTTGGTAACTCTTTTTTGTAGTTGTATTGAACAAGTAATTAGCAGATTTCTTTCTCCGCTGTTCTGGTCTTATTTTATTACCTAACCCAGAGTCTGCTTAAATCACTGTGTTCCTTCCAGTTAGTTATGACACCAAGCTGAACGGTGTGGCTGACATGCCTGAGGGGTGGGATGCCATCCAGAGGGACTTGGGCAAGCTTGAGAAGTGGGCCTCTGTGAACCTCATGAGGTTCAAACAAAGCCAAGTGCAGTGTCCTGCACCTGGGGCAACCCCAGTATCAATACAGGCTGAGGGATGAAGGGATTGTGAGCAGCCCTGAGGAGAAGGACTTGGGGGTACTAGTGGATGAAAAGTTGGGCATGAGCTGACAATGTGCACTTAAAGCCCAGAAGGCCAACCCCATCTTGGGCTGCATCAAAAGAAGTGTGGCCAGAAGGTTGAGTGAGGTGATTTTACCCCTCTGCTCTCATGAGACCCCGCCTGCAGTACTGTGTCCAGCTCTGGAGTCCTCAGCACAGGAAGGACATAGACCTGCTAGAACAGGCACAGAGGAGGGCCACAAAGATGATGAGAGGGCTGGAGCAGCTCTCCTGTGAGAACAGGCTGAGAGAGTTGTGGTTGTTCAGCCTGGAGAAGAGAAGGCTCCCGGGAGACCTTACAGCAGCTTTTCAGTACTTATAAGAAAGAGGGGGACAAACTTTTTAGCTGGGCCTGTTGTGATAGGACAACGGATACAGACAACGGTGAGGTCTCTGGTGAGACCTCACCTGGAGTACTGTGTGTGGGTCCGGAGCCCTCAATATAAGAAGGACATGGACCTGATGGAGCAGATCCAGAGGAGGGCCACAAAAATGATCAGAGGATTAGAGGACCTCTGCTACGAGGACAGGCTGAGGGAGCTGGGGTTGTTCAGCCTGGAGAAGAGGAGGCTCCGGGGAGACCTAATA
>JAOXNO010000033.1:28323621-28333816 GCA_028565335.1 Limnodromus scolopaceus
AGGTTGGATGGGGCTCTGAGCAACCTGATCTAGTTGAAGATGTCCCTGTTCATTGCAGGGGGATTGGACTAGATGACTCTTAAAGGTGCCTTCTAACCCAAAGTATTCTATGAGTCTAGGATAATGCATTTTGCTCTGGAAATCTCATGAATAATGAAATCATAAAATAATTTATTTTTTAAGGATTTACTTTTTAAATTTTTAAATAAAAATTTTAACAGATAGAGCTACTAGTGTTTTAGGATGGAAATTTGTATTATTTTCTGATGCTCTGCTCTATACTTACTTTCTTGTCCCTCAATATTGAACTTCCACAAGGAAGACACTTGCCAAAACCAGCTTTTTTGGTTATTTCAATGTTATTACTATTTGTAATTACTATGGGAAGAGTATATATCTTTTCACTTGGCTTTCCCCAGTAAAGTGCATATTATGCCCAGAACAATGCCATTAGGCTTTAAGCAGAAAATATGACTAAGTGTTTATGTTTCATACTAATGTAATTTCAGACAGTAATAGGACATCTCCCTCCAAAATGTATCTTTTTTTTTTCCTAGATCAATAAACTGGAAAAAAAATATTTACTGTACCAATTTACACTTAAAGCTATAAATACTGTTTTCAACTAAAATGAATTTTTGTTACTGTTTCAAATCTGATTAATTTGCTTGTAATGTAGTTTTATCCCTATTGCTTCATACTCATACACTTCTGTTGCAGAAGGCAAGCTGTCCTGTAAGTTAGTAAGCATTAGCAATACCTTACAGTGGAAGAAAGAAGCCCAGTTGCCAACTTTTCAGTGGGATAACTGCACCTCTGACCACATCAGTCCATAGTCAATGTGTGTTTTCTAAGGAATCTTCATCTGTGTAGGTAAATATGAAATCAACATTTAAATTGAGTGTAAGATTGAGTAGAACATAGAGTGGTGATATGATTGACATATGTAAAAACATTTTCTTTGTGAAAATTATTGGTGTTAAAGGGATCTTCCATTTGTGAGAGAAAAGTGATAATAAACTGGAAATTACAGGTGAGCCAGTCTGAAAGGTAGCACCTGTCTGTTGCAGTGAGAGAGGTAAAAACTACTAAAGGAGTCATTCTCTGTCCTTGATCTTTCAGGCAAAGACTCAAAGTGCAATATATCTCACATACCTTTACATATCTAAATCACAAACATCCTCACTTGAGTTAATTGTCTAGACTGCCTTTGTAGTCAATGGGGAGAAATGGGCACTTCCAGCAATGGATTCACCTGACAGTGAATGAGACGAGTCATGTCCCAGATGTGCGTCTCCAAGTGTCTAAATTTGGCTGATAAGAATCTTGCCCAAATGCCTTCTGTAAAATATGTTTTGTTCATTCTTGGGCAACTGCAGTCAGAGTTGGGCTGCTGGGCAAATTCTGCAGCCCAGCTGAGCCTCCAAGGCTGCTACTGAAGAAAGACCATCAGACCTGCATGACCTTAAGCTCTGTGAAGTGCCAGAGTTTGAGATCATACACCCTAAAGTACTCCCTTTGATTTTTATAAAGTGTTTAAGAAAATCACTGTGTCTTTTGTATCTACAAATCAGTCAAGACCTATCCAGATTTACCATACTCATAGATGTTGATGTCCTCTGGATAGAGTTATAGTTAAGGAGGAGGAAATGTTATACTGAAGTAAATTATATATATAATAAAAATTACAGAAGAGAACATAAATATAAAATTTAGAAAATTTACTAGGTAAGTGGAAGGCTTCAATTTTTATGCTCCCACGTTATATATCATTACAATTCTATCCAGCTGTTCATTCCTTGAAACTTGGTTAAAGTGCTATATTTAAAGATTTATGGACTAGTTTCCTTACAAATACAGTATATAATTATCTGTGACTTACAGGCAGACTATGACAAAACTGAATCACTGTCATTTGTGCCTTGGAAGTAAAAGGTCACACTGTATTTATATTTGCTTGAGTTTATGGTATTCTGAACACATGAATTCGATAAAACATGCTGCAATAATATTTTGTGAAAATCACAGAACACCCTGAAACCAAATGTCAGTGATCAGCTGTTCTTTGGGAATTGCAAGAATTTGCAGTCAGCTATATATTATTTTTTTTTCTTGGAATCCCTGTGTGCCAATTTTACGTCAGTTCCTGGGGATACCTATGTGAAAAAAAGATAGATCTGTATTATTATTTACAGACTGCACAAGTAAACTAAAAAATTTAGAAGTGCTTGGGTTTTTTTTTTTCCTAAATAAAATGTAGCTGAATTGTAAAATATGAAGATGATGGTTTTGTTCCATATGAATTCCCACTACAATAAGGATAATGGATCCTGATCCACAGCTCAGATTAACAAGATAACAGCTAAAGAAACGTCAGGTCTGATCCTCTCATGTGTTGAGTTGCTGACATCTGTCTTTCCTTCTTTTCTTAGGGTTTTATATTTTTTTATGTGGGTAGTTTTCTCTTGAGTTACACTTGCAACCAACACATGCTCTCTTACCCACACATTAGTGTGGTAATAGTAATAACTAGTACAATATCAACAGCTCAACAAGTTCTTATACTAAAGTTGGGTTATTCAGTGGATCTTAACAAAACTGGGCCCTGGCTACCCAGTAGCTGAATAGCAAAGACTGAACAAACCCCAGGTTACAGCTAGTGCTGAAGAAGGTGCCCATAACACAGAAAATAACTAGTCTGTCACATAAAGAAGCCTGCTTGGGGGGCTCAGTATATTTTGAATTTGGTTGAGTGATCTTTTCTGATCAAACTGCCAAAGAGGAAAGCAGGTCACCCTGGCCGTGCTTTTGCAGTGTGATTCTAGCCTTTTGAAATGTTGAAAAATTTTCAGCTGGTCGGTTTTCATTTTGAATTGAATTCATGCCATGGAGTCCATCTAGGCTGTTCTCAATACCTCGCTCCTTTCTTCCTCCACCTCCAGTCTCAAGATATCCTCAATCACTCACTGACTCTCAGCTTATGCACTAGGGTCTGAAATACTGAACTGTAGCTGGAGAGACAAAAATAGCAATCCCCCGTCATTTACCAGCTTGGCAGGCCTCCCAGCCAGCCGTGCACAGATTGCTCTTCCTGCCTGTGCTTTGAGTGTGTCTCATGCAGTAATGGCATCAGGGCACCCTTGGCACAGCTTCACTTGGCTACTATGAAGAAATGCTTTTACTGACAATGTGTGATGTGAATTAGAATCACACTGTTCTACTTAAGGACTGGTGTGGTTTGCCACCGTTTCACTGACCCCCTGCTCTAACCATCCCTCTTCATCCTTTTCACTCTACCATGGTTTCTTGTCTCTTAATAACAGAGGCTGGGCCAGCCATCCCCCCATCATGGGCTTGCTCTCTTTCCAGGAATACGTGGGCACATGAACATGGCAACCTCCTGGCCTCTTAAGACACAGTGACACTCATATATCCATCATCTTCCTTGCCACTGTTCTGCAAACAACAGGAAACAAGTTTTGGGCTTCATGAACTGTATGCAGCTGCATTCTTGCTTGTGGGACCACTGCCAGGCTCCGACCTATGCTGCCACTTAGTAGGGCTTGCTCACAAAAGTCATTCAGGAGGTCAGCACACACCCGCACGTGCGCATACATACCAAAGACAGCCAACACTTGCAGTACCAATACAGAAATACCATCCCAACAATGTTGTAGGGATTTTTTCTGAAGTTTCTTCCAGGACAGTTCCAGGGGCGTTGTTGCTGAGGAGCTGCCCCACAAATAGCCCCTCAGTGCACCGAGGGCAATGTCTCATGTTGTGCTGTCTAAGTGCATGGAGAGATATAAGCAGTATGGTATGTGACATAAACAACAAGTCCCATGTGATTATGAGATCTTGCCAGATCGGAGTTTCATTTGTAAATGAAAAGTAACATAGCATTGCTCGTGTCCTGTATTAATGATAATGGAATGAAATAAAATTTGTATACTACTACTTTTTCTTTTTCTATCAATCTCACAAGAGCTTAATGAACTTCACAGGATTAATGGGTGGAACCCTTAGCTAAAATTTTGATCATTCAGCTGAAGTAAAAAAGCTGCTTTTCTTTTCTGCATCTGATCTAATCCATTTTAAGACACTGCATTTACTTCAGAGAAAAACACATAGCATTGCCCAGACTTATAATTGATCTCCTCATGTAAGGCCGCTTTAAAAGGCTCTTATAAGAAAAGCAAAGTGCTCTTCTTATTCCTTGTTATTATTCTGTTTTAAGTGTAGGATCTCAGGAACTGAGAAATTTTGCTATCACAGATATGTATGTGAAAGCGTGATTACTTAATGCATACTGCCACGGAGGGATTCCTCCCGTTATTGCAGAATATGACGGCGTGACTGAAATGAGAGGATGACTCTGACGCAGAAGAGGAATGGGCCTTGCTTGGACAGTAAGTCTTGGTTCCTGAAAATAATTGTCAACTGGGTTGATTTTTGTCTTCGGTGAGTAATGGCTTCAGCGCCTTGGCTGGTTTCCTAAAACCATTCAGCAGGCATCCTGGGAAGTGCCTCTTTAATCCAAGTCTTTTCTTCTCATCTGCAGACTGCCTCGGGATAAGTCTCAGTTGGTTGTCGGTTTGGGGGCCCGCAGTAAAAATGTTCAGTGTAGGGAGGCTTTGTGCAAGACAGATGGTTCTTATTACAGATCTTTGCATTACAAATCGAGGGTAACCGATCACATGACGGGGGGTCTTGCTCTTGCTTTCTCCTTCCAGGCAGGTGTCCTTCATATGAAGGTGGGCTCTCAGGCTCTTTCGCAGCCAAAGCACAAAAAAATTACAGGAAACATGTTGCCCCTTTAGGGTACCTGTGATACAGTCTGACCCAGTATTTTGGTTAGGAGCACAGGGTATGGATCTGATGGATCTGAATCCATCAATCCATCTGAGTTTGAACAATTCTCAGCAAGTAATTTAGCCAGGAGTTGTTATCTTTACTTCAGCCTCTCTAATGGAGTGGCTTTATAACCATATGCCGTATTTTGATGCAACTGATTTTATCCCAATTTCATGCAAAGAATTTTATAAGAAGGTAAGAGGAGTGCTGTTCATCAAACACCATTTCTTTGGAGCTGCAGTACATACTACACAATTAATCATCTTTTATACAGTTTACTTTTCTCCATTTTGTTGCTTTTCCTTTTTTACTGCTGGATGTTCAATTAAAGTTAAAGGGACAAGTTTCAGGTTTGGTGCCAACATGGAACTCATGAATGTGGCTTTGCAGCATGAAATATTGCTGCAATCCTGATGCAGCAAATCTGATATCCTCAGAATCAATACATTTTTTGGATAACGTGGCTTTCCAGATTTTAATCTAGTTGGACAGAGTCTCCGTGTCCCTCTGTCTCTCCTTGCTGATATTGATCGCAGCACATTTAGCCCCAGCAGATGGGAAATATGGTCACCACTTGTGGCTGATGCATGGTTATAAAACATTATGGAAAAGGGCTAGGAGGCATAATGATAGGGATCAAATTGGGATTTTGTCCTATTTGCAGCATTCTGTGTGGACAAAGTATGGAGAATTATTTGTGAAGCAAAGACAGAGTAAAGGCTGTTGCTGGGTGTGTTCTTGTAGCTCAGGTGATACGCTGGGAGCTACCGTATAGCATAACTATATATATAATGTATGACAATGTGTTAAGTGCATTAAGGTCTTTTTTTTCTTCTTTTTTTTTGGTGGTGGTGTTGTGAACATTTTTGCTGCTCTTTTGTATGCAAGTTCAAACCAGGACACCAATCTGGCCTTTAGAAATTTGAAGAATTTTGGAGCTTAATTGAAACATTACAGCTTGGTCCTGTATCAGAGAGTATCAAATGTACTCCTTTATGCTGCTGTTCTCCTGAAACTCTGGGCAATATATGCAACAATGTAAGCTTTAGAAAGTCATTCTCCTGTTTTGCCTGATCCCTAATTACTTCAACCTGCAGTAAAATGTCAGTCTATCTAATTATCTGGTTACTCCTCTCCTGGGTCCAATATGGTCTGCAGGTGTGCACGATAATGTGGTTCGCAGATCTGACTGACCTAGTGCACCTTTCATTTATTAGACTGGCCTTTAGCAAAGTTGGTCAAACCTCTTGTGTCTTCAAGACACTGTTATTAATTTGAACTCCATCAGACAAGGCTAGATCTGAAACTTTAGCAGACTACAGGGAATTGTGAGACTAAGGCTAGAGAATCCTATCTAGACCTAGAAAGAGTGAGTCCAATTACCTAGGTAAATCTTAGGCTTTGGGGCTTTTTTCAAAATATCTGGGCAATCTTATTCTGAATTCTGTTTTAATTGGTTCTGTGGAATTATTGTACAAAAGGGAACCTACTGCTTTGTTACTCCTATGTAGCAATGTTGTATACATGTAAGGGATCTCTTACTACATTTGGGTTTTATTCTTATTTTCTTTTAGAGTTTTCTTTTTTTAAAAAAACCTTTGCTGCTAAACCAACAGATCTACACTGTCCTTATTTTGATACCTCTCAGTAATCAATGCAGTAACTGCATCTAAACCAGCTAAAACGGCTAAAAATGCATCAGGCCCTAAAAGGAGCCTAAGCCTGTTCAGCTTGGGCTTGAGATGCAGCTCCTTATGATGAATCAAATTAATAAGGAAGTGACTTTTCCAAGTGTCTCTCCAGTTTTATATTTGCACAGTGAATGTCCTGGAGGGCTATTATTAGGTGCAGGAAGAGGTATGCTGTGAAGATCCAATACTTGATATATACTCCACGTACTCACAACAATTAGTTTGCACAAGTGTGCTGACGAGCTGGGACCTGTGGTGAATGAACACAGCTCGAGCCTGTGGAAATGTTTGAGGATTCAAAAGTACTGTATTAAACTTGAAAGGGTGGGAAAATATCTGTGCACTTCCTAATTTTGACCAGAAGAGGAAGTGGAAGTACCATCATGAGAAATACTGTTCCTACAACAGTTTTCAGCTGGCTGAGAGTACAGTACAGCTTGTTGTGCAATTCTACACTCCCAAAATTTAGTGAAGCTTTGCGTATAAAGCTCTTCTAAGCCTCCAAAGCACAGATAATTTCTTATATACCATTCTCAATAACACAAAGACCCAAACTGAGAGAGGAAAAGATACCACCAAGGCTAATAATTAAAGATCTTGAAAGCTAAAAATTTTGTGTCCTCTGTAAAGTCTTGTGTTATGGGAGGCAGAACATTTGCCTGATAAATTCCAATGAGTATGCTTAACACTTAATAATCCAATTTAAACAATCAGGGAATCAGGTGTCCAGCTCTCAGTGAATGTCTATATGATTTTTTGATTCCTATAGGAACTTCTGAAATTCCCAGTCCCAATCAGATATATAATATCTAGCATATTACTCTTCCAGACTGCATCAGAAAATACCTTGTTCCTGTACAAAATACTAGACTCCCTAGATTTTTAAAGAAAACATTTTTCTTTTCATCAGAAATCCCGGACACTTTTTTTTTTTAATAATTGGAAAAGCTGAAAAAATGATACCCCAAAGCATTTTTATAGATAACATTTAATCAAACTGAGATTTTAGGGTTTTTTCTCGCATATCTTATTGTAGTCTCCAGTTCAATTTTCTGATCGGCCCTAGTCATTTTGGAAAGCAAACAAATGTGGGAAACTACAAGCATAAAATCAGAGGCTGTCTGAATATTAGTATTTCTTGTCTAGTACTGATAGTGTGTCATGCAGCAGTGTAATACTAGGAATTATATGATAGGTTTGAAACTCAGGGCAGAGATGTTTTATAAGAGGTGAATCCCAAATGACAAGGGTAACTATTTCACTTTAAGCATTTTTGCTGCATTTGAAATGAATAGCTACTTACTTAGGGAAAGGAATAATACATTATTTATTCTCTAACATGATGCTGCTGCCTGTGCAATGAAAACCTCCAACCAAATTGACAAGGGGAGCTGGAACAGTGGGGTGGGCACAGGCTAAGAGCATCATATTCATTACAAATTTAGACGGTAAGATAACACCTTCCCAATGAGAAAAGCTGCTGAGAAACCCTGGCCTTTATTAATGGGCCTCATGAGTCAATCTGCAGCAGTGATGTATCATGCTCATTTAGGGAAATGATGTGCTGTAAAAATGCATTATTTTAAAGAGCAAGAGAGTGGATTGAAACAAGTATACACCATAAGGAAGCTCAAATCTCTCATGATGTATGCTGATTTTCGGGTGGTCCCCATTTGCATGGCTGTTTAAGCAAGCACTCTAAATGGAAATGCACTTGACATTTTTGTGACTAGCTGTAATCAAACAGCATTAGAATTCAGCTGATCTCACAGAAGATGATTAAACAAATTCCTTGTTCATTCCCAGTTCCTTTTAATGGGAAAATGGGGGGAGAAGACGTGTTGATGAAAGTGATCCCATATGGAAAACAGTGTCTTAAAATGAGCTTGGAGAGGAATGCCAATTTCCACCTCACACCCCCTACCCCACCTATCCTAATGTAACAATCCCATCACTGTATTATGTTAATAACCACAGGAGCCACCATTCACCTGTTTGTCAGGCACTCTTACAGAACAAATATTCAGTGAAAAGCCTTGGGATTTGGCATTACACTGACAGTGTGCTGGGTGCTAGATGAGAGGGAAGTTACTACTGGTTTCCAGAGCAGCTGTATTTACACTTTTCATATAGTGAATGTAAACTCTCTAGTACCTGATAGCACAGTTAGTTGCCCTCTTGGTCAATAATATTTAAAGCGTTGTGTGCCTTTCAGCGTCCGCAAAACTTGTTATTGCAGTATATGAGTAACTTCTGTATAGAGTCCAGTATCTGCCATAAAACACCAACTGGACTTCACAAACCTTCTCTCTGGACTTTCTAAAGGTTAAAAATCATTTGAGCTACAGCAGAGCTTGGGTTTCTTGTCCAGTACTTTGGGAGATATGTTTATTTTTCTGGGCATTCATTTACTTCAGTGAGCTTTTTTTTTACTGTTGTTAATACCAGTGGGATCCCAGAGGGTGAATGTCATCCTTGTTATGCTGGGAAGGCAGTATGACAGGAGGAGGTTTTGCAAGGTTTTGTGAAGGCAGAGTCGAGATGCAACAAGTCTCCTCTGGGGCTGTGGCTTTAGCATCCCTGCAGCTGGCAACACCTGGCTTCCCGCTCCGCTGCTGCCGGAGCACTGTCATCTGCCTTGTCCCACAGGACAGCAGCTGTCTTGGCAGCTCGTGGGGCAAAACTCATTCTGCGGCACAGGAGAGAGCGATCTGGTTGTTGTCGTGCTGTTTAGGACCGAGCCTTATTTCTGAATCGGTTGGTGGCTGGGAGCTGCGTACACGTGTGCGTGTGTGTTTAGGATGGGTGGTGCAGGGCCTCGACATGCTTACAGACGTTGAAAACCAGAGAAGCCGCACAAGGACGATGGAAGTTGTTAGCGTGTTAGCTCTGGATTGGAACACATGAGGGCACAGTGAGGAGAACAGATGCACATTTCTTTTATTTAAGAGAAATAACCCCCAACCTTTGCGCAACAGCAACAGCCTTTGGAGCAAGGTCTGAAGGAGGAGACTGGGATTTGAGCTGGGATTTGTAGGACCGAGCAGAAGCCGGGCACATTGGAGGGCCGACGTGTGCCTGGTGGTGGGAGCTGAGGGTCCCTGTTGAAGCACCTGGAGAGCTGGGCCAAGTGCAGCCTCGAGGGGTTATAAACAAGGGGGGCCACTCAGGGCTTGCAGCTCGGTGAGAGCTGCCACAGCTTCATTTGCAGGGCACCCTGGTGCTTGGTGTCCCTGAGGGGCAGCTAGGAGGGTGGGAGCAGCCCCCCCCAAGAACAGGGGGCGCTGAACAGGGCTGTGGTCTCAGAAAGGAAGTTTGGACAGGACGGGACGCCCCTCGGAGAGGTGGCAGGTCCTTGCCAGGCTGAAGCTTTCCCTGCCTCCCCCAAAATAAGGTGGTGAGGTGTGGGCTGCCCCATGTCCTTTCACATGCCACGGCAGGGAGTGTGGCCTTGCCTCCACGAGCCCTTGGCTGCATCCCCGTGGTCTACTGCTGCTAGAAATGCCTGGAATAACAGTTTTCTACGTCTGAATGCAGAAGCTGGTAATTCATAAAGGTGATCTGAGAGGGAGAGGTGGGTCTTTCACCTGCCCCTGCAGAGCACGGCGTTCACAGGCCTTCAGGAGATCCCTGAGGCAAGTGAATGCGCC
>JAOXNO010000033.1:28340138-28356094 GCA_028565335.1 Limnodromus scolopaceus
TGCTCCATTAATCATTACCCTTTGGGTCCTGTCACACAGCCAGTTCTCAATCCACCTCACTGTCCCCTCATCCAGCCAACACTTTCTTAGTTTCTCGATGAGGATGTTATGGGAGACAGTGTCTGGGCCTAAAATGTAGATAGCTCATGAAAGTACATTCCTGAGGAAAGGCACGAACCATCTACAAACAATGTGACAAAAGCTTTTTCCACTCTGCTCCTAGGACTCCTATTTATGTGTCACTGTCCCTGCTGCAATTAGTTGTGGCATAGATGCATCTCCACTGGGAAGTGTGACTATGAGGGTAATGCGTCTCCTATCAGCTCGCATCATCTTGCTAATGTGCACCATCAGGACGCATGTGAAGCTAGTTAATTTTCACACTTGAATCCCCTGAGGTCATCACAACCTGCATTTAGACTGCCATGTGAGGAAGGGTATTAAGACTCGGAACTTTGAGTGTAAGAGTGCAAAGGCTTCTGCTGCTCTGCAAGTGCCTCTGCTGCTAGAGAGGGTTTTCCATTGGATGTCAGCAGTACTGCCTTGTGTCTTTGTTGTAAAAGATTGAGGAGAAAGAGACCAGTTGAACATATAAGCAGTTGTGATGCCCTGTGGCACAGGTGTTCAGCATTATTATGAAAGCTGGAGTATTATCTTGAAGCTAGTGTTGAGTGAATACTGTATCTGGTTTGGTTGCAGAGTCACTATAAAAAAGGAAATCTTACAATATTTTTCTGTAAGTGAAAACTTTGAAAAATGTAGTTTCGGGGAGATCTGAAATGATTTTTTGTTCCTGAATTAGTGGTTGATTCCTGTTCAGATTAACAGGGAACTACAGAACATTTTGCTCTGTAAGTGAACTTTTTCTTGTCTACAATCAGAAGATCAGTTGCTTCTCCAGTATCTGTAATGTCGAAGATCTGGAATGGATACTTTGGCTTATCACTGGTGGTTAGGCAGTGCTGAAGGGAACTCAATTTCTTCTGCCAAATGAAGTGGTGCAAAGTAGTAATGGGCTTTGGATGCAAAGGTTAGTTCTGTGATAGTTCGTAACTTATATGAGCTGTTACAAATATTCCTGAACTGAAAAATCTAAGTGCAGGCTCCTTACCTGTTTTGATAGGATGTTTGCTCATGTTTGATATGCTTGTGGGAACATTTTGGATATGTATACCACCTTTAATTGTTTGGATTTACTTGCACGACTGTTATCACATTTCAGATACGTTCTCTCTCATGCAGATTTAGCTTCTATGTTGTTTAATGCAACATTCTGCCTGTATTTTTAACAAATATTTTTCAAATTAAGAGATTATACTAGTCTCCACCCTACCCCAAAAAATCATTTCTTGTAAATGAATATCTCTTGCAGCTACTGATTAAAGATAACTACAGCTTGAACTGGAAAAAAAACCAATCTCAAATTAGAAAGATAAATCCCAGTTTTGGAGAGACTTAAATAATACAGCATGCTATAGAAACCATAGGCATAAGATTAACAAAAGAAAACACTAATTGCATTCTTTGCTATATCTTAATAGGACGTGGAACCTCAAGAAATTAAAGATGCTCAGCTACGTAGAATTCAGATGCTCTCCCAAAAGCTGAATAAATCACTTGAATAAATCACATTTTTAGATCATCAAAAGTACAGGTGGGTTTGGGTTTTTTTAGTGGTTTTTGTTTGTTTGTTTGTTTTCTGTTAATTTTGGTTTTGTTTTTCCAAAAATATCCCAAATACTTTTGACAGCAATGTTTCCTGGTTTGGGAAGCAGAAATTATGGACTGGAACAACTGTCATCTCTTCAGGTGCTTAGTATCCCAAAAAGGTCATTTCAGCAACTGCAAATAGTGACTAGTGAGGCTTAGGGAGAGTATTCTATATGAATCCTTTTATAAATTGCCAGGATGTACATTTGTATGTGCTATTTAAGATTCATCTGATCTGATTAGAATGTGAAAGCTGCCCCTCCAAAATTGCAATGGGGGCATGGGGTGGGATTTGTGACTGGGACATGGCTTCTGTGTGAAGACAGCAGAAATGCACTGTGCATACCTGGAAACTCCAGGAAAACTTCCTATATGGGCACAGACTGGTAGTGAGGCTCTTCATACGCCAAACTCTCTCTTGCCAACACATGAAGAAGGGTTAAAGATAAGCTTCTGGCTTTAATGCAGCTTTTGGACACAAATAAGGATGTGGATTAATTTCTTGAAATGGCATATTAACATATAAAATAGATGAACATGAGATCATAAAAACATTTGTTCCTTTTTGCTAGTGGCTCCTGGCTTGGATTCAGGCAACTGGACAATGAAAGAAGAAGCAGACTGATATCCTTGGCTTTCTTCCAGCACTCAGGTACTGGTCAACAAAGTCTCCAACTGTAATATTGTGAATATTTTTTATGCAAATGTTTGTATGTTTGTCTTGGGAATTAAGTGATCATCCAAAACTCATTTTTTAGGTGACTTCACAGGAACCTTGTAGAAAAGCACCCTGGTGCTTTGTTGGATAGGACTAGGTTACATTGTAACATTGCCACCCACTCAGTGCAGCCCAAAGACTTTGTCATCAGTAGAGCCAACAGAACGGATCATGTTCCCTTAAGTAGCCAGTATACCTCAGCTGGCTCAACGGTATTTATTCGTGACTGGAGCAAGGGGCTTCACTGTGCTTGGATTGCAGTGTTTGTTGGGGGGAGCCCTGCCAGATACACTGAGCACTTCAAATAACTGATCAGGTGACTCCTGGAAGCTCTGTCACCAGTTTCAGTCAGGAATCTTATTTCTTCCCTTATGAAATCTGGACTTAGTTTATTTACTGTCTTTGAGAAGTCATAGAACCATAGAATTGTTTGGGTTGGAAGGGATCTTAAAGATCATCTAGTTCTAACCCTGCCATGGGCAGGGACACCTTCCACTAGACCAAGTTGCTTGAAGCCCCATCCAGCCTGGTCTTGAACACTTCCAGGGAAGGGGCCTGTTGTATCTCCCGGAGATTCAGTTGCTGAGTTGCTGCATTTTCTAAAGATTTGCTCTTTTTCCTTCATCGCTTAAACTTCATAGTAATGTTGTTTCACAAAATATTGAAACAGCTCTGCCTTCCCTTTCCTCCTCCTCTTTTCTTTGTCAAACACCCCTGTTCTCTCATTTAAGTCTCTCTTCAGAAGGTCCCAGCTTTTTCCTCATTCCTGCTTTGCCCTGTCTCATTAGGTGTCCCTCACCCTTTGCACTTTTCAGGCCATCATACTCACTTCAAAGACATTACTGAGTCCTGAGAAATGTATAATAAAGTGAAATTTATAGAGAAGGAGGGGGAAATAGGACCTTTGGCTGGCTCTCTGCTTTTTTATTAACAAAATACCCTTTGGTAATGAAGACTTCAAGGGGGCTTCATTAGGGTTTAAGAAGAGAACAGCATGAGAGTTAATTACCTGGAGCCAAGAATCTGTATTTTCCCTTCAGCAGTCCAGTACTACGCTTTAAAGGCAATCAATGGAGAGTTGTCTGGCAAACATTCAATCTTTCCTTGAAATGTTCAGTGTAATTAGAGCCTCTCCTGTCTGTCATGAGAAGACAAATTGTTTGTGGACCATTAGCAGTTGGATACTGTAGTACGCCTTCAACCTTTATCATAATTATATTACCAATATTCATGGAAATTTCCCAAACTGAGAAATGGGAACTTATTACTAAGCTAATTGTTTGGTAATGAATTGCTGCTGTTCATGGAGAAACACTTATTTTTTTCCCTTTCATTTTATTTAGGGCCCTCAGTATTTGCAATGCAAATACAAACCAACTTAGAAGCTTTCTGTAAAAGGGGTAATCTATCCCATGGTTGTGCCTACTTTTTGCTTCTAACTGGGGCTATGAACCCCTGTTCAGGGGAGAAAAAATGGCAATCCAACTCTGTCCAAAATTAACTCATTGGAAAGCCACAAAGATGTCATTAGTTTCACAGAAGCTACTGTCAGCTGCTTATGGGAAAAATTATTTTTGAGTTTTTCTTTGCTTATACTTTGATGCTTTAAAACCATTATGCCTTTACGTGTCTCGCTTGCCTGATAACTATAAGTCATAATGTGATTGCTATAATGCAAAGGCATACTGTTGCCTCAGTCCAGAAAGAATGCTAGTAGACACATATGTGTGTGGGATGGAGACTTGGTGGAAGAGTTGATTTGGGTTTAGGGAGCAGTAATAAATGCTTAATCATTTTTGGAGTGTCTCGGTAGTGATAATCCTTGTCACTGCAAGCCTTTGAAAAGAGATAAAGAAGTTTGACTCAAACAGCCAGTTAATCATATTGAATAGGAAAACGAGTGGATAGATGAGTCAGTTCTGTTTGCTTTGTCGCCTTCAAAGCAGCCACTGTTTTATAACATTCAGTCATTACATACCGTGTGTGTGTGTATGTGGAGTTACAAGAATGATTTTTAATGTAGAAGGCTGACCAGGTTCAGAGTCAGCTGCAGATGAAGTACTTGTCTGTAAAGTGGGATACTTAGCATGCCAAAAGAAAAAGAAAGCGTATCACTAGGCCAAGTTGACCAGGAAGTTTTGGATGAGGTGCCAAACACGCAAACTGCAATTCAGCTTTCTTCTTCCAAAGGTGAGGGGCAGAGGGAATGCTATTTAAAAATTGCAGGTTTCAGTGAGGCTGCAGCTACTTATGCCAGCTGAGGGTCTAACCTAAAATATCCAGCTGTATTGTGAAATTTCATTCTATAAAGCATTAAAAAGGGAGTAATAGGAATGCCTTCCCATTTAGTACATTAGATCAAAGTAGACTAGGACATAGGACTTGGTATGTTTGGGTTTTGCTACCTTCTGGCTGTAGTGCTGTCTTGTATGCTAAATTTCATACTGACGGTGTGCGATATCTTATAGAACGGAACAGGACATGCCAGTTGCCTACCTTAAAGAAAAAAGGTGTGTGTTTCTGTGTGTTGATGCTAAGTAACTAATCTTCATCACATGCTTCTTTTCATAATATATGTACTTATTATTAGTCTCTTGTTTCTCTTTGGACCACATCTCTGATACAGTGGCTATTCTCACTTCAGAATAGGACCCATTTCACTGTTCCCCTCCCTGGACTGATTTGTATCCATTACATGATATTTTGTGTGCCAGGTGCTGTTCAGAGCAAGCATGTTTAAGCTCTGTTGTATTGACATGCAGCCTTTCAATCAGTTCCCTAGTCATGGCGACTTCTCTTCTCATAAAGCTTTCCACATGTGTGCTTTGCTTCTTCTCTTACCTTGTTCTGTGTCCTGTCACAGTATGCTGTCCCTGGCTTCTCTCTTGTTCCCTTCAGCATGCAGTGTTCCTTGATGAAAAAGTCTTTTGTTTTCTTCCCTGCTGTTTTTTGACTACTTCTTTTCTATTATACTCTCCAGGGTTTTGCTTCCTTTTTTTTGTTTGTTTTCTGTCTGGGTAGCCTATATTGACTTTCTTGGACATTAAAGATGCTTAAAAGCAGTTTGAGAAACATATTCAGAACTCTTAATTTCCTAAATGGTGTTGTCAGCTTTCTTTTCTGCACTCAGACGATTCCTATCCCCTGTGAATGCTGAAAGCATGGGACTGCCTTGGTTTTTCATTTGTGGTGTGTTTTTTTGGGTTTGTTTTGTTTTGTTTTTCTTTTAAAATGTGGCTTGCAAACTGATTAGCTATTATCGCAGCACAATCCATTCATGAGTATAAGGTAAAGCCTTGATAAATCCCTGTGCAAGGGGTACACAAAATGATTGCTGCTGCTCAGGGACATGGTAGGAAACTGAATACCTCCCAGACTCTGGTCAGGGTCTTCAGCCAACTTTCATGTCCTAACCTGATTTGGGGTAGGATTTCTGTTGCTGGGACAGGGTGTTGGGGCCTGTGTTGGCTTTCTGGGCTTTTTCAGTAAAGCCTGATGCAAAAGACCCAAGGCAGAAATCATGTGTTGATCCTGGAGAGAGACAAATGGTGTTAGAGCTGCCAGTAGAGCTCAGTAATCCCTTGCTCGTATCTCTGTGGCTAGCTCTCCAAAACTGCTTCCCGTGTCACTGACTTGTCCTTTGCTGTGTTTTGGTACTGCAGTGGCTGATGGAACTGAAGGAAGTACTTATTGGTATTTGGAGTGTGAATTTTAAAATAGCTATTGAGACAACATCCAGCAAACAGGCCACAGGAAAATTATCCTTTACAGAGAAGAGCAGACATCGTTCGTCTTGGTATAAAACAAATCTTCCACACCAGAGCGATGCACAATGTATGAAGGTTGTCTCTGTGTAGTGGAGGAACATACCAGAATCTCACTGCCAGGAGACATATATGCTGTGTCTTGCCTAGATCACTGCAGAATAGCAGACAAACTGACTCACTAAGTAGCAAAACCACGGGTGCTCTGTGTGGTAGTTCTCTTACCACCTGGCTATAGCAGTAGCTAGGTGGGCAAGCCAATTGCTCTAAGGCATATAAGTCAAATCATCATGTAAGCATGTTTTACAAAAGGAGCAAGACTAGCAAGCTGCACATAAACACCTTGGGTGCTTCCAGCTGATTTTGTGAAGTAATCTGGGTGAAAGTGAGATTTCTAGATACTGGTACAATGAAAGTGTGTAGACATTGTCCCTGTTTGTTTTCAAAAGTGTGGTCTTTTCATGGATAATATATAGTCACCTTCTTCATATTTTTCTCTGTTCTGTATACTTAAATTATCTGGGATGTTTCCTCAGTCTTTGCCTTTAAAAAATATTGTGACCTTGAACAATGTCTGATTCAGGACTGTAGCCATACCTTGTGCCCAGATTCTGCTTCTTATGTGTCTGTAGTTACAATTGTGTTGCTCTCCGTTGCTTGTAGCTTGCCTTTTTGGACACTTGCCACCCATTGATTCTAAATAGGAATGTTCAGACTGACCTGTCTTGTGAATAAGTGCTAAAGAAAGGGGCAAAGTGACCTCTGTAGCTCTAAGCAGGAGCTGACACTTACACCAGTAACACAGCACCACACTTTTTTTTTCTTTTTTTTCTTGAGTGCCTTCTTGATGAATCTCTTCCAACAGCACCAGTTTTATAAGACCTGACTGTGGCTTGGAAATAGCAACGCTGGAGCTTTCTCAATAGCAAACATCTGAGGACTTTATAAAATGGCATAGATAACTGTTCAGGAGAAATATGTGAAATACCAGTATCACAAATCATTGTTTAAAGAGACAGTGATTGTGACAAAAACTCATTTGTACTTGAAATACTATAGTAAGATCAGATGATGTTTGATGACACAGGCATATGAAAAGATGTATGTCTAGGGGCTAATGTATAGTTCTTCCCACTACATGTTTGATGTCATCTAAATCTATTTGTAAAAAACTTCTAGGAAATATTTTTTGTAAATAAAATCTGCTATGCTCTTCTGCCGGGACACAATGAAAAGGCAATTGATGTCCTGTGTAGAGTGATGATCACAGAGCACATACCGTGAGTGTGATGTTATTTGTCTCATAGTCAAGGCGCAGAAAAGCTGAGATACATTGAAAGTTATTGGGGCTGAAGGAAGATATTGGGTTGTTCTGAAGTGGATCCCTCATTTTCCTTTACTTATAGAAAGACTTAGATTGAGATTTTTCAGAAATGTCCAGGGAATCCTGTCACTGCCTTTATGTTAACTACGATGAAGGTTTGTGTCTCAAACATGGTGACTGCTCAGATCGTTTGTAGGTCTCTACCTCTAACTCTCAAATAAGAATCATGGTTTTGGGAGGTTGCATAAACACCACCCAAGTGACAGAGAGCAGCTCATGTCCTAGCAGTGCTACTACTGATTGCTGTGCTGTATCTGCTGCATTCCTAGTGTATCCAACTTGTTCATCTGTTTTCCGCCTTGCACCCAGATATCTGAACTCAGGTGCAGTTTTGAAGTATGAAATGCACCTGCAACTTCGGAAATTGTGGGATGGTTGGAATATTTGAGTGCTCTTTCTACAGTTTTCAGTGCCATTAAAATGTTTATGGACTTCTACAGGACAAATTGACGTGCATGAAGAATCTGCAGGCATTGGCAGCAAAGATAACAGGTGAATTGGCCAAAGTTAGCCAGATTTTGTTTTGACATGTTAGAGGCAGTTTATCAATACAAAGTCTAGATATCCTAAGGTAGACTTTTAAAAAATTTTTGACATGTGACTGAGTTTGGTCCATCAATGGTGGACTAACCTACTCATGATTCATATTGCCTTTGTGATTGTGCTATTTGGAGGCTTGCTGGATGATTGTATCTTAAAACCTATCCTATTTTCTGTTAAGTACAACTTTTGGGATGTTATTGGCATTGGCATTTGTTTTGGAGTTTTCCTTGATAAGGTCACGTCTGGTGAGAGGAAGTGCAACCCCAAAATCAGTAAACAGCCTATTGATTCTCAGGCAATTAATGATATGCAAGCACCTGCAATTTTTTCCCTGTGGGGAAAGAGTTAAAGGCTTAACTTTGAACTTTTTTTTTCCCTTTAATGTAGTCTACTCAAAAGTAAGGCATGCTGACCATTTAAACTGTGACATAATAGCGTTACATCCACCACCGGCCCTGAGGGGTAAGTTACTAACATTTATTTATAATACATAGCTACTCATCAGCAACCAAACTTTTTCATTTGGGAAAACATACACTTTCTTGGTAAAGCTAGCCTTTAAAACTATGTTTGTAGGGGCAGATTTTTTTTCATGTGAAGTTAGGTAAAATGGTTGAAATATCTAGTAGTGGTTCGACTGCTAAAAAGCAGCAACAAATAGCCTTACAGCCTGTATAGAAGTTGATTGATGGATCTTTCCTCCCTGTCTAGATCTGATTTGCAGATACAGTTGTTTCTTCTCTATAACCTCCCACATTTCTTGCTAGGCTGAAAATTCTTTGGGAAAAATCTTAATCTTGTCTGTCTGGCTTCAGGTAATGACTATCGCTGTTTCTAAAGGTGGTGCTTTTTGCTTTGTTTTTAATATTGTGTTCTGAGAACCTGGAGAGATATACCTAGGAGACATATTTAAAATATTTAGCTACAGTACGTCTTGGTTTAGATTAACTAGCCTTTTGCATGTAATACACTACCAGTACTTTTTGCATGCTCTTTTATCCCTCTTCCTCTCTTTCCTCCTTCCCCCCCGTTCCCCCCCACCAGCAGCAAGGAGAAGTTTGCAGTCTGTGTATCTTGAAGTATCCCTTGTGGTGCCTTTGTAAGCAGCATCTTAAAGGTTACTCCTAGAGCCTGGCTAAATGTTACCAGCTCTTTAGGGAGAGTGACAAAGACACCCGCTAACGTGGAGCTGAAATCTTTTAAGTCTGGTAAACTTTCTGATAATAAATAAGAAATACTTTGCCTCTAATATTTCATTTTATGCTTTAAAGTGCACCTGCTCACCTGTGCTTTACAAGCAAAATTGAAAATTAACAGCTTCTCATTAGTATTACAAGCCTTTTGGGAAAATCAAGTTTCAAGAAAAATTATTTATGTCTGTGGATGGTTTTTTCAAATTCACAGAGAGTGAATGGTGCAGGAGAACGGTATAAGGGTGCACCTTTGGCTTGTTTGTTTGAATCAGGAGCAGCTGAAATTTTGTTATCTTAAAATTACAAATTTACAAATCAAAATTTAGAAAATATGAGTTGTAGAAACAAACATGATGGCAGGCAGTATTGCTAACCTTGATTGTGAAGGGATGGTGATCTGCATCACCTGGGCAGGTATTTTCCTAAGGACATCTGGGCAGGTGAAGGAATTGAAGTCATCTGAGCTGAGCATTTCCAGAAGGTAGGGTTTCACACATGAAGGGGCTGCCTTGGTGAGTACCATGGGGTGAGTGTTTTTTTTGCTTAGCTAGGACGTGTAATGCAGGACTGCATGTGTATTGTGCACCCTCTGATGAGATTGCAAGTGTTGCACTATAAATCCTGCAGTTAGTGGTTCTTATCTTGCAATATTTCAAATTTATGTAGGATTTTCAAGGAAAGTAGGCATGTGTTGTGCTCTTGCATGTGTTTTCAGATTGGAGTTGCTCTGAGTGGTGTTACCTCATAAAACGCCCTCTTTCTCTAATGGCTTTTGTTTCTGGCTGATTGGTGAACTTCATTTATAACACTTGTAGCTATAAATAGAACAAGTTTTCAATGAACATAGCCATGATTTTTTGAGGGTGTAAGTGCTGGCATTTCATTTTTGGTTATGAAATTCTGCTGCTGTTCAGACGTTTAAGCACATAAATGTCTTCATATGCATTTTATTTCAACATGATTATAAAGTTGCAACATTAACAAGGGAAACAAGATTTAAAGAGCAAACCCAAATGCATCACAAATGCTAAAATAGTGTAATTTTGAAGTTCGCTTATTAGATAGTTTATCTTAAAATTGACTTTTCAATATGTCTGTGGCTAATCCTTGTAATTTTGTTGCCACAGCAGGGAACATCATCCTACGATTTTGCATCTGTATAAATTGGAGCTTCTGGATTTCTGAACTGATGTGTTGAGTTCCTTGTGTCCTTGTGCAACTGAGGGAGATAAGCTGGCATGTTTCAGGATATCAGGGTTATGTAATTAGATCCAGGAATAATTCGGCTAGAAATTTTGGTAACTCGGGTTTGTATGTGTATATACACCTCTGTATGTACAAGTATATGCTCTGAATTTTTGTCAGTCCGGATCATCTTCTAGATTAGCTGAGACCCCTGAACAGCCTCATAGGGTGATTTAGCTTTGGGGCTAAACACTGTTTGTGTGTAGAGCCTCATTTCCCCTCCTTTTCTCTTGGGTGAGATGTATAACATAGGGGGGAAATAATAGAATTTGGTAATATCAGTGCATGGATCTAGACAATGAGAAAAGGCTATGCTGTAAATGGAGCATTTATGGTGTAACTGGATGGGACTCGGGAGAACTGGAGCATGCAGCTCTTATTGCCATGCTCTTGCAGGCCCTTCTGAGAGTCCTGACCATAACTGTTGCTCATGAGCAGAAAAATGAGTGGTGGCTGGTGTAACAGATATGAACTAATAATTGCTCTCTGACATTTTGGATTCTCTGTGACACTACTGCATTGTATTGAATAGGTACTGTAGGATTAGTGGCATCATTGGGTAGCTGGACTCTCAGGAAGCGGGAGGATATTCAGTGCTTAAATATCACATCACAGATATTGTCCCTTCATATACTGACTAATTTTTAGAGAGCGTAGCAGCATTTGCTGTAGCCTTGTAGAGACCAGCATAGGTTTTTCAGTCAGTTGTCTTTACTTGTACACATACAATCCTTTGGAGCATGTCTGTCATGCGCAAATCTATTTTCTGATGTGGAAAACATATTTTACTAATACTCCATGCAAAGGAATATATTCTACATGAGCCCATTTGTTTGAAAATAAAGGATGTGGACAGAAAAACCCCTATATTTGTGCCATTTAAATTTGCATGATCTTTTCAGAGTCAGTTCTGGATTTTCTATCACATGGAAGATCTTGCAAAGAATTCAAATTCAATTGTAGCAAAATGAAGTAAAAATGTAAATGAAAACTGTTGCAGCCATGGCAAGCACAAAGTGAACCCTGCTACTGATATCGTTAATCAGCAAAATTGGAACTCTAATACTGAATTTGGAGTTTTAGAAAGAAGGCATTCTTTACTGCAGTGCCGGGTGCACAGGGTATTGCTCCTCCTAATGTGCATGTGCTGGATTGCTTGCTTACAGACACTATATGTGATCAAAATATACATATCCATTACATTTCCAATAAATGACTAACATATTCTTAGAGCTCATTAATATATGTCAATGCCCCTGATGCATGTGCATTTATGTCCTTTGGTGGTCTTCCATAGTCTTTTGCTGGTTGAACTCAGTCTTTGCGTGTGCTCAGCTCGTTCTTTTTGCTTGGTTTCAAAACTTCTTGTCTGCACAATACTGCAAAATCAGCTTATTCTAGTGTAACTTCTTTATCTATTGTGCTCAGGGACATGGAGTCTTGAGACTTCCCTTTTATCTAAGCAAATTTGTAACTTATTTTGCTAGCATGGCATTGCAAAGCTTTAACTGAACAAAAGTATCACACAACTTAGTAACTATATTATTCTAAGAGAAAGGGAACCATATTTTACACTTGGTATCACTACTAAGCCAAGAGAATTTCAAAAGCTAAGTGCCAAATTCATCTCTGATGCAAGACATTTGAATCTACTTAAGATTTCTCATATATTTTACACCGGTAAAGCAAAATATTTTAACTAAATAAGCTATGTCAGACTTGCAGGTTTCTAACATGAGGGACTAAAAAAAAATCTAGGTTATTTTTCCCATCTTTATGAAAGTATATTCTTTTTTCCCTTTTTTTTTCAATGGCATCTCTTTATTTGTCTTATTCACTGTTCCTTTTCTCCTGCTAATATTTTAGAGACAGTTGAATGCTCAAGAGGGAAATTATTTGTTGTAGGTTTTGAAATACTGTACATGCTTTCACTGCAAATATATTCTCATTAAGTCTACAATGGCTATTTTTTAGCTAGGAATTCTCTGGATCGATCTTCAAAGAGCCTATCATACATAAAAGTATTTTAAGCAACCATCTATGTATTGATTCAAAAATACATCTCACACACACAAAAAAGTTTCCATATTCTCTTTGTTCCCTGGCTATACATATCTGATACCTGCATTCAATCAAATGCCGTGCAGAACTCTACATTAAAAGTTTTGGGTGGAATGTTTTAGTTATGTAGAAAGCTACAGAAGACTTGGTCTAATCTGGGGTAGCAATCTTATTTCTAATTGACTTTTGGGATATTTTTCTTTCTTATTAAAACAAATAAAAAATGTCTTAGAAATCTCATAGAAATTTCTTAGAAAAATTCCTGGTGTTTTGAAGGCAAGCAATGGCTATGGTACCTTGCTGACACTCTTAGGCGCTCTCCTTTCTCCCCCTCCTCTGACTAACTGGTAAATCGAGATTTAATTTTTTGATTAATATTGATTTGATATCTCTCTTTTTCTGATGCTTGTATTGCAGTGACATAATGCTTTGATTTTATAAAATGCAACAGAATCTTGACCAAATCACCATGGTGTTTTAAAACATCACTATTAGGAAAAAAAAGCTAGAATAAAAACACAATGAAAATTTTAGTCAAAGGAAATGTTCTTTTGTTTACATTCCCATATCTCTGAGTTAGTTTGATAGCTCAAGCCAAAACATAGCCATGGTCATGTCTTCCAATTCAGACCTCAACTGGAGTACTGCATCCAGCTTTGGAGTCCTCAGCACAGGAAGGATATGGACCTGTTGGAACAGGCACAGGGGAGGGCCAGAAAGATGATCGGAGGGCTGGAGCAGCTCTCCTATGGGGACAGGCTGAGAATGTTGGGGTTGTTCACCCTGGAGAAGAGAAGGCTCTGGGGAGACATTATAGCAGCATTCCAGTACCTAAAGGGGGCTTACAGGAGAGGTGAGGAGAGACTCTTTATTAGGGGGTGTAGCAATAGGGCTAGAGGTAACAGTTTTAATCTGAAAGAGGGTTGATTCAAATTAGACTTTAGGAAGAAATTCTTTACTGTGAGGGTGGTGAGACACTAGAACAGGTTGCCCAGAGAAGTTGTGGATGCCCCATCCCTGGAAGTGGTCAAGACCAGGCTAGATACGGTTTTGAGCAACCTGGTCTCGTGGGAGGTATCCCTGCCCAGGGCAGGGGGCTTGGAACTAGATGATCTCTGTGGTCCCTTCCAACTCTAACCATTCAATGATTCTATGATTCTTATGCTGCATTAACATTTAGGAGGTAGGTATTTTCTCTGACCATTTTAGTGAGCTGGCAACATTTCTCTCGCAGGCAGGAAGCTTTTGTAATCTCAACTGCAGATCAAGTCTTCTTTCTCCAGATCTCTATGGAGAATTTGTGTGGAATTTCATAGCAGCAATTTGAGTGCCTGTTACTTCAAAGCCACTTCCAGCATCTAAGAATAGTCTCCCAGTTCTGCAAAATTTTATACTTTAAACTCAATGAAATGCATTGCATTTCTATTTTATGGCTGCTGTTTGTTTCAATAATGGTAACAGCGAGCAGTAGAGAATAGAAATCTGATGTACCGTTGTTTTGAAAGCATGCCGACTGCACAGCCTGTGATCTAATTTTCTGGTAGTTCTGAGTCTGTCCAGAGATAGTAACCCTTTACCAATTAGGTTTTATGAGGATGAGATGAGAGCTTGTGGTCAGGTATATAAATAAAAATTATCAAGTCTGGTAAAGGTCAGAGCCACTAAAAAACCCAAGGGAGTGTTGTTTATGGCTCCAAAGCAGTTTAAATACTGTGATTTAGCTTAACTGATATGATTCATAGAGAGTTGTCAGAAGGAAAGAAAAAAAGCGAGACACGTTAAATTAAATGAGGTGTGGCCGTCTGTTTCTATACTGGTGCAGAAGGTGGGGTTAAGTTTAGAGATACATTGGTGTGACTGGTCAGGATAGTGTTTCAAATCTGGTATTGGAAATCATGTCAGAGCTGCCATAAAAAGGAAAAAATTGTGATTTGAGATAAACAGGCTAATCTCACAGTCAGTCTAATAACAAATTCTGGTGCTGGAAGCCTTACTCTCATCTCCTTTTGAGAGTCACTGTTTGTAGCTGCATTTAAAACGGTGGGAAAATAGTGTGTGTTTTTGGGCCTACCACTGCATTTCACCTTCTTAAACGGTTTGGTAAACCTGGTGTGGAAGGTTGTGTACTGGTTTGTCTTGTACAGCACCCAGCAGTGTACACTCTTAGCAGTACACATGGCAAGGAAAATAATACTTTGATTGTAGTGTATCACAGATCACTATATGAAAAAAATTGAAGGAAGATATGCCTTATTTTTTTAGCTGTATTTTGAAAATTAATGCAAATAGATTAACTTCATACTTGAACAATTTCTTTGCAAAAATGTGCTACTTGGCATGGATATTACTATGAATGTACTTTTTAGTGAACGGAAATGATCAAAAATGATGTTTAGATGTTTGGTGTATTTGCTGATTAACACTCAGTCAAGAGTGCCATCCTGGGAAGATGCAACATGTGTATCATGATGATGATTTTTACCAGGGGAATAAGATTATTTAATACTGCTCCATTAAAAAAAAAACCACACCAAAACCAAGCAAACACACCAAAAAAAAACCCCTTAAAAACATATGCTTAAAAAACACCCCACACTCTATAATTTCTTATTGGGCTTGAAAATGATTGATTGATGGTCTGTGGAACGATAAATAGTTTGACATTAAAACAGACTATGTTAATATCAAACTTGTAACAATGGAATTAAACAGTATGTCGTAATGGTTATGAGGTTTTATGCATGGTCATGTATGCTAGCTATTTACAGAGATACAGTGAACAAGGGAAGCTTGTTTGGCTTGATGTAGAAAGCTGAGGCAGGTTTGTTTTTTCTACATCTCACTGTCCAATATTCTGCATTTGTTCTGAATTTGAATTTCCATTGAGGTTTTTAAATAAGATTGCTGGACAGACTCAAAGGAAATCATTAATCTTTGAAAGAGGCCTTTTTTTTTTCTTTTCTTGAAGTAAATTCTGTAGTCACATATGTGTCTGTCAGATATGTTTCAAATCAAAATTTGGTGAATCTCTTAATGACGATTCCAAGATTTTTCATTTTTAAAAATCTAACTTGAGTGAAAAGTTCGCTATAATTATATTTAACATCATCATTGTTATGATAAGTGCTCATTCTTTAAAAATCTTGAAATATTCCCTTACCTATGCTATCAGAGGAATTTGACATTCTCTGCAAGCACGCATGCATTAGCTGAATAGGATGAGGGAAAACACATGCTGCTTTGAAAGAAAGATTAAACTTAACAGAATCACAGAATCACCTAGGTTGGAAGGGACCTTTTAAGATCATCTAGTCCAACCAATGGAAAAACAAAAACCA
>JAOXNO010000033.1:28356194-28399386 GCA_028565335.1 Limnodromus scolopaceus
GGTCCTACTCACCACACTGTTCTTGATACAGGCCAGGATGCTGTTGGCCTTTTTGGCCACCTGGGCACACTGCTGGCAGTCAACTAACACCCCCAGGTCCTTTTCTGCCAGGCAGCTCCAGCCACTCTGCCCCAAGCCTGTAGCGCTGCCTGGGGTTGTTGTGACCCAAGTGCAGGACCGGGCAACAAAGAATTATTCTATAGAGACTGGGCAAGTAAGAGGCACCAAAATTCCCACTTGTCTCTTTCATTTGCGGTTGGTAAGGATGTTTAGAGAATGACATCAGCTCAAAAATGCATGTCTTTCCAGCAGAAATTATCTGCCATACACAAAACACTAAAAGTATTTGGGGGAAATGCTGCTGCAAACCCCACTGAGTTGACTGGATGGTAGGTTTTCCTGTGCTTCTGCTGATAGGTCACTGATGCACTTCTCAGGTGTGCTCTGTGAAAAGCTGAAATCTGCCTGAGCAGAAAAGACCAGCAACTCCATTTCAGTCTACCAGCCTTTAGAGGAAACTTAAGTTTTCCGTGAATGCCTCTCAGACCTCTGTTGAGAATCTCTGAATCACAGGGATTGTGACATGATGGTGATATACTTGCATTGATTGTTTGACTATGGCTCAAGAGCAAAGCAATCCTTCTCACTCAGACCTGTGCCTCTACCCTTTGGAAGGGGAACAGCGTGGAGGGAGAGTGCATTTGAGATTCCCTACTCTTTCCCTCTTGCCTTCCTCCTGCTGACAGCACATGCAGGAATCAGGCTTGCGTTAAGAGCCATGTGTCTCCCCAGGCGTACAACTTCTTCTTGAGTGCCACCCCACTTGTAAATGCGCCGTTTTGTCATGACTCTGTCCAACGTTTCCCCATCTGTCAATGCTGCAACATTCGGTCGGGTTTGTCATCTGCTGTCTGCAGTCAGAACTGCTGCAGCTGGCAGATGCAAAAGTTTGAAACAGTTTCACCCTTGTATCGACCCAAATGTATGGGAAAACCTGAGGAGAACATGCTGTGTTAGTTCTCTGTTCTACTGAGACAACTGCCTGCAAGAAATGTAGCAATAAATGTAGTGTTGTCTGGTCTGAACCTGTTTCCTCTGTAGAGAAAGGGTGGGAAACCCAAAAGTCTGTAATCTCAATAAATGACCTATGTTCTAGGCAGGTAGCTCACTGGTTAGAGCTGTCCTAGGAAAAGTAGGCACAAAAGGCAGTGTTTGGAGGCGAGAACACTGTAATGTTTATTCTCTTTCCTTGCCCAAAGTAGGTTATGATGGGTAAAGCAGCCATTTGCTCTTTAGCTTAGGTCTAGGATAGTTTAGAAAACTAAACCCAAACTTCATAGCAGTGTGAGGAGGTGCTCAGGTCCTGTGAAGGAAGAAGAGAGAGAGACTAACTAAACTTAGGGATCCTGCTATTTCATGGAAGCCTAATAAATTTATGAGGGGGCACAAGCTGGTGGTGTCTGGGATTATATCATATTCTCAGCATTTCAGAGGCTCAAAATGATTTCAAACTTTATTTTGGGAGACAGAAACAGCACATATTGCCCCATATTCCACTTCTGTCTATGCAAGAAGGAAAAAAAGAGCTTTGTTTGGTCGTTCTTACACCTGTCTGTCAGGTCTTCCTCTGCAAACACAGTATTTCTCTAATTCCTAATTTGACCTGCCTGGAACTGAGTGGTCTCAGATATAAGAGAAGTACTCAAATATTCTAAGACTATCTTTATACCACTTTTATTTTCAGAGTTATACTGTGCACTGCTTGTGATCTGGGCCAAGCTGTCTTTTCCAGCTCTGATTACTCTCATTTTTATTATATGCAAACACATCTTCTTTCAATTGCCAGTTGAAACCCCCACTATAAATCAAAATTCTTGGTGTCAGGACTTTCCAATCCATCTCTGGAAATACTGGGGGTTTGGGTTTTGTTTGTTTTCTTTTTAATATGTTTTTTCTTTCTTATGAGTGAATTGGTATTCATTGAGGTACAGAAAACAGGCAGCAAATAATGGCTTTGGAAGCTGCAGCATACTCCTAGTTGTAGCTGTGTTGCATTTTTAGGAAGGAAATTGTAAACTATAAGTAATAGTGCTCTCTGCTCTTCTCCCTTGGCAAAAACAGGTAAGAGCACTGGAGTTGTTAGAGGAGACACGGTTTCATGAAAAAGTATTGTGCTTGAAATTTATTAATGGTCTAAACTTTTTTTATCAGTGGTCATATTATTTTTTTTTTCTTTAACTTGGTTGCAAACTCTGAAAAGACCAGCCACAGAGTTTGTGGGGAAATGCAATTTAAAACAAATTACTTTGTGTGTGGAAGAAGCTAGTTTCTCGGTTTTCACTGATGACTTTTTTTGGGGCGGAGTTGTTTGTTTGTTTGTTTGTTTTTAAATTCTAGCACAAGCTCTTCTATAGAATTTCCTGTGTAACTTCATAAACTAGTACCTTTTTAATGTATATTTAATTTGGTGCTTATAAAAACTTCATCTTAGTCCCTACTTTTATGTTGTTACAGAACGCATACACTAAATGTAGACAAACTTTCAGTTTCCATTCTAATTGCCTTTGGAAGATTACATCCATTGTAATTTCAGGAGGAAAGAAGGCACTGGAACAAAATAAGGGGAACAAATCCCTAGATTCTTGCACTCTGATGGAAAGAAAGGTAGAAGCTGTCTCTGAAGAGAGGATGGCTGAGCAGTATTTTTGGCAGGAGGTAGATAAGGCAGATAAGTTGATTAAAAATCCTGGGTTTTTTTCTATGTTTAAGGGCCTTTGTGTGGGTCCTAGCTTACAGGAGCTTGTAATGCCTATCTGACCAGGCTTGCAGTCTACATTTTGTACATTATTGCTTACACTGACCATCTGAAACAAGGATGGGGCAGCTACAAAAGATGAATAAAGACACATTTTTCCTTTCATCCTTCCTGTCTCTTCTTCCTGATCTTTTTGGATAACCAACACAGATTAATGACAGATTACAATATGGTGCTTAGTCAGGTTTTATTGTTTTCACTTGCTTTTTCACGTAAATTTGGTCCATCCCAGCCATTAAAATAGTGAGTGTTCTGGTTTTAAAATAGTAACTTTTAAAACATCTTGACTTCTTTGTAACTGCTTCTTGGTTATTATGGTTGTTGGAACTTTGCTGTGGACAGGGAAAACTATGAGCTACTGGAAAACGCTGGGGTTCCCTGTCATGTGATTCCAGAGTTTTATATGCTATATTGTTTTGCATATTATTTTAATGCATACCCACACATATATGCATATAAAGTTGCAGGAGTTGGCCTAATGGGATAGAGACTTATGTTTCAAATTTAAATACCAGTGAATTGATTCTCTAATTAGCAAATAAGACCGGCTGGAGATGGGTGAATCCATGTGTAAAGGGACATACTGAACTTCAATGTGATCTTTTTTTTTTTTAAACCAGTTCAATGTGTATATACACCTTTTATAATCACTGAAAGACGGTTAAACTTTTTCTGCTCATTTTTTCCTCTGTAAGAATAACATGCAGTAACTGCTTGGCATCATATTTCTCGGGCCATTTCTACCTCCAGAAAATGATTTATTAACTAGAGCTCAGCTGCTTTTTGCTTTTGTTGCTGTTGACAAAAGGCATGTTTAAGCATGTTAAATTGGCTTAATGCAGTGGACAGAAATTATGGCTAAGAGTAGCAGAACTTGCTGCCAACACATATTTCTTCTTTGTACCATTTATAAGGAGTAGTTAATCTGACCTCAAAGAAAAGAAACATATGCTCCGCCAGATAAGGTGCTAGAGATGAATGAATCTTTCTGCTAGGGAGCATTTGTTGGAATAAGAGAGAGAACATTTAAAAATAAAAAAAAAAAAAGGAGAATGAGTGAAGGAAAACTTAGCCAAATTCCAGAAGGAAAAAAGTGAAATAAATCTGGAAAGTGACAGTAATAGTGGAATGAAAGAAGAGAGTGTGGATTAATGAGAAGGAAGATATAGAGGCAGGTAAAGAGATGTTGGCAGTCAGCACTCCCTCTAGGGCCTTGCTCCTTATTTTGACCTCAGTAGTAGTTCTGGATTGTAGTTTGAGCAGTGTGGGTCTTCTAACAAATTGAGCTAAAAACCAGTAGTGTACTTGAGGGGAATAGTTTTTTAACTGCATAATACTAATACACAACTCTGTCAATAGGATCCCCTGGCCTCAGGTTCCTGCACTTTTTTTGAAATCTGTTATTAATTTTCATGTCAGTCCAGTGCTAAATACACAGAAAGACAGAAAAAATATCTGACTGGCTAGAAGCTTGAGATAAAGTGTAGGTTTTTACAAAGGAGGAAATTAAAAATAAGAGAGGCATAAACACAAAAGAAAGAGAAGAAAATGAATCTGAAACACAAATCTGTGTGGCTGTGTAGAGGCAGCGTTTCATATCCAAGCTGCTGGCTTCAGCCTCCTTCAAAGGCAGTGGTAAAGATAAAGGAGTAAGAAGATAGCATTGATGGACCTGATATCTGGACATTGGAACCTGATCTGAATTTCAGTTTCTTTTAAGCAAACTGCCTCTAATCTCTGTCATGTATTTTCTGTGTGTCTCATGTCCTGCAATGAACCAGGAGAAGTGGTGATATTTGAACTTTATAAACATGAGCAGGATTTTTCCTTTTGTCGCTATATTTTAACTGTTTTCCCTGCCTTTATTATGAGAGAATCATGGTGAACATTAGCAATTTTCAATTCATTCTATTCTGACTGGGTATGTTTTTTCTCCAAATGATAAATTTTGGTTATCAATAGCTTGTAAATATGATTTTTTGATTTTTTTAAAATATTGCAATTACATACTGAATTTTGGTGATTGATCTTGTTAATAAGTTTTTTTGCAAAAATAGTTACCAAAAAATAACTTAAAATGCATGTAGGGCTGAAGCTGAATGTACAAACTTGCATTTGTACTTATTTGAAAATTCAGCTGAATATTTGTAGCTTCGTCGTGTTGTTCAGCTTCTGAGTGAAAGTTATGATCACATTTGATAACTCAGTCACCTGTATAAGAGATATGAAAGTAACAGTGCATGTAAGTGACTTTTGCTCTGTATCACAACATATAATGCTGTCTCTCACAATGGCAGTGGACATCTCCCCAGCGTGTTGAGGGCTGGGTGGCCACCCTGTTCTCCACACCAGGACTGATTGATGCACTGGGAAGGGACCACATGGGGGGCATTTCTCTCTGTCACGTAGAGGGTACATCCCTTGGCTGTTCACACCTCTTCTAAAGGTTGTGGTTTTAATTCTGGAGGCCCTTAATGCAGCCTGCAAGGTAGTCGCCTGTTTCAGATCTGCACTGATCTTTCCTTTTTTCCCCCTCAGTAACTCTGTTAATATGTGGTACCTTTTGGGAGCTAATGTTTCAGCCCTTCCACAAATACCAAAGGTAAGAAATCAGCAAATGTGAATTTAATTTTAAAGTAGTGTGCAACTATTACTGAAGTCGGCAGTGCTCTTCAGATGGTTAAACTTTGAAATAGTTCACCAGTGGTAGGAAGTAAAGCCAGTAAAATGAGCTTTTTGTCTACCTAGAAAGGGAGCTGGATAACTTCCACGAAATGGAATCAAGACCTTGTTTTTAAGCAGACTAGTGAATGCCTTCTGGACAGGAGTCTGCTAGTGAAGAGGAGGGAGGTACACCATAACTGAAATAGTGGGCTCTCTAGCCCAATCTGGCTGCCTGTGAGTCATCAGCAAATTATGGTCAATCAGATATTAACAACAAAATCAATTAAAGCAAAAGAACAACATGGCAATAAAAAAAAAAATGATATCGACAATGAGCTTGGGTCAATCCCTGAAGACGGTGCAGCCTGAGGCTAAGCTAGAATTAAATGGTTTTGTGTTTAATAGATTTTTCTCTTTTCTTGTTTTTTACTGGAAATGTTACCGTAGCATGTAGTTGGCAGCTGTGACTGGACTATAGTTAAACCAACTGACATTCAAGGTAAGAAAAATTGCCCTGGAAGACAGACTCGCTGATGGGTAGATGTCACTACAAAACCTATCGATGACTGGCATCAGCAGCTAAACTGCCCAAAGCCAACTGAAGAGTGAGAAGGACTAGATACCAGTGCCGGGCTGCCTGGTCAGGATAATTCAGGTTGACTGCATGTTTCAGCACTACCTAGGGAGGAAAAGAGATGTGACTTTTCTTTTTTGCTGACACTAACATTTCATTTTCACCTATTTTGGTATAAAAAAAAATATATTGGTAATTAAGTCATTAGAAAATCAGGAAACTCCCCTTGTTAAGTCTGGTACTTCATATAATTGGAATTAGTAGACTAGGTAATGGAACTCAAATGGTTTTTCTTTCAAACTCAAATTTGCATTTAGCTATGAAAATAGCAACAAAAACTACATCATGTAATGTGCCAAAATTTCAGTCTGATCTTACTTAGCTAAAACTTTTTCTATTGGTGATTATTGGCAGGCACAATGCTTGTTAAATTGCAAATGTATGTACTGTATTGTGTCTTCAGACAATACTCTGGCATCCCAGTGACAGCATTTTCTGTGTCAAAAAGCTGCTTGTTGAAAAACAGGGACTGAATTTAGTAAAATCTGGGTCAATATGTAAAATGTAGCTTAGCTAAAGTTGGAGTGGAAACTGATGTATTTCATTATTTGATTTTTTCAGTTGTGTGGTTGCATGGTGCTGCAATTTCTTATATGCAAGCATCCGGTTGTTGTTATTTCGATTATGAGATAAACAGAAAAATGAAGAAGAAAATAAAAGCAGTAAGTTGTTCTGAATTAATTTGGCACTGTTAAAGTGCTCGTGCCTTTTCTTTACTAAACCTGTCTATATAGTCATCTTAGATTTGTTAAATCATGACTGAGGCAAATCATGCACTTGTGGCAGAAGTGGCCCAGGCTGAGGCACCATTAATTGAAGCTTCTGTGGCTTATAAGATCTTTAGTCACAATATCTGACTGTAGGAGGAGACTTTTGACAGGGTAAATCCTCTTGCTTTGTATAGCTTTGTCACTGGTTTGCAGTTAAGAAGCAATGGGGTTGTCTACAACGCTGAGAAAGCTGCATCCCAAATGTCTTTCTACTCTCCCAGCCAATATTAATGTATGTATTGCAGAAATGTATGACTGTATAGTTATTTCCATAATTATGCATAGTCTTGCATCAAAATTATTTTACTATTTTCAAGGGAAAGATAAAAAAATGTCGCTTTCTCCACTTTCTCACTTCAGAAGATGAGAACACATTTGAAGCATGTGTCTTAGACCAGTCATTAGGGACATGAATCTTTCCTTTGAGGAAAGGCTCAGTTTGCTTGGACACTTTTTCAGCAAGGGTAAAAGTGATAAAGGTGGATTTCTAAAACAGCAACAGAGACCTGTCCACCTTGTTGTGTCCCTCCCTTCCCTATGGAAGGTCTGCTTGAACCCCTAGTAGACCTTCGGTAGACTATTTGGCCACTGGTTTGTCCCTGGTCTGGTGTTAGATTTTTTTTTTTTTTTTTTCCTGTTCTGTATCTGTGGTTTTTGGCTTTTGCAGGTAATACAACCTTTCCTAAATACAAAACAACACAACTCTGAGGAATACCTTTTCTGAAGCCTGTTTCTTTTTGGGTTTTTTGGGGTTTTTTTTCATCTCGCTTCTCTCCCTCTCCTCCCCCCTGCTTTCCCTCAGTTTCCCAGCTGGCAGACCTGGCATAGTGACATGGTGTGTCAGGTTGCATCAGTCACATTGTCCTCCATGACATCCTGGCTCAGAAGGAGATGTGACTGATGAGAGGTGATGGTGCCGCAACACAACCGAGGCCTCAGCTGGAGAAGTCTGAGCAATTCTCTCAACCATCATTAAAAGGGTCACGGGATGGAGAAGCAGAGTGCTGCCTTACATCCATCCCTTACTCTCCAGTCCCTTTTACACCACATGTTTTGCTAGCTGTGTCACCCAAGTTAGCCTGGATCAAGAGTTGTTGTAGCTGAAGAAGTTTTGAAGGCATGTAGAAAGGAGCTCTGTGACATCTATATCTGTGGTACAGATTTATCCGTCGACAACTGCAGTTGCTCTGAGTCTGATGAACCTTGTTGCTATGCTTTCAACATTGTCCTAACTAATTACAGCTGTCACCTTGCAAGGTATTCCTTACAATCAGGGATATGAATTAAAAAGCTCACAAGCTTCCCTCAGGTGCTGTCAGAGGTCGAGAACTCGCTAAAGTCACAGAATAGCAACAGGCAGCTCTGGCTTGTTCCCATGTAAAAGGAGCAGAAATGTGTTGCAGAGCTGCAAAAGCAAAGGTCTGAAACAATGATAGCCCTCATTAACGACCCAATTGTACCTAAAATAAATATCTGAGATTCCCTCATTGCCTGCAATATCTCTTTGTGCTTGCCTGCAGCAGCTGTAGGAAATACTCTCCCTAATGTCTATAACAGATACATTGTCTATAACAGGGTGTCAGTATCACTCTGAGCGGTGTTAGGCAGGATGGGTGTCACCAGTCGCATGAGTTTCACCTTTTCAGAGGAGTGCTTGCTTTCCGAACTACGTTTTTTTTTAGCTGCTTTTCTGATTGACAGCAATACAGGACTTATTGGTGAGTTGCCCATGTTGAAAAAAAGGGCTACTCTGCAAATCATCTAATACAGCTGTGGAACTTTTTCCTGGTATACCACTGGTAAATAAAACAATTTTGAGAATGGGAAAGCAGCATAGTACTTGTTACTACTAGGAGAAACTGGATGAATCATTATTTTTCTATTCCTGAATCAGGACCTTGACTGAAAATTCTCCCCACTCTCAACTCCAAATACAGCATTTAACTTGGGCTTTCCTTTGGCTTGATAGCCATTTTTCCTTCTCCTCTTTTCAGGTCCTTCATTTATGCCTATAAAATAACATACTTCCCATTTTCTGCCTCTTCCTTTGTTTTGATGCTTTTCTGGGCCATGATTTTGGTGCTCGTGGTTTTTTTTTTAGTCTAAAATGTCTTGATTTTTTTTTTTACTTCATATCTTTTTTAACCTTCTTGTAATTAATTATTCCTTTTTTATGATCATTTCATTCTTCCTTGATTTCATTGCTGTCTTTGTCTCTCTTCAACTCTGCTCCTTCCCCACCTACACACCCCCTCTATTCCCATCCCCCCAAATCTTTGCTGCTATATTTATATGGAAATTTGGAATAATTTAGTTAGGAAGAACTCTCTGGGGGTTATCTGGTGCTGTCCCCCAGAGTGAAAGAAACTCTAGAGTTCCATGAAGCAACATTTTATTCATTTGTTTCTGCTTTTGTACATGTACATACGTATTTACAGATGGCATAGCCAGGAGCAGTCTGTGGTCTTGAGAGTTAGTCTGTCTTCAGACTCCTTCCATCTCTGTCGTGGTGCATATTTGAGTCCTCCTGGCCTCCCGCTCATCCTCTTTCTGTCATTCCAAAAACATTTCTTCTGGTCCTGCAGCAGCTTTGCCAGGTCCTTTGTCCTTTTCCCTGTGCACGTGAAGTGCACCAGCTGAGCTGGTGAGAAAGCTGAAACAGCTTGAATCCCAGAGCTTTCTACCTAACTCTTCTGCTGCTTTCCTCAGCCTTCCCTAGTTTCAGTTTAGCTCTGTATTCTGGAAGGAGTTGAACTGTCCTTTTTTGCCCATATTTCCTGAATACCTCCACATTTATGGAAAAGGAAGTCAGTTTTTGCTTCTGCCTCTCTGCTTTAGCTCTTGCTGGGTGCTGAGCTATTCACAGGCTGGAAAGACGGAGAGAGGTGTTTCCTTATGGAAATACTCCTGGAAGCCGGTGCATCTCTGTGACACCCACTAGACTGACTGAACTACCGCAAGAATGGATTTATTGAATTACACTGTCAAATTACTACAGCAGACCCAGCTGATAAAGACTTCATGGCTCAGAAGCTCTTGTAAATTGTGCTTGCTGTGATGAGCGTTGCTGGTTTTGACACTTTCTCTTGGGATGCACTTGAGCATTGGCAGGTTTCATATAGGAATCTGCCTGGTATGACTGTGTTTGTTGTGCTTGTACAGTCAAGCAGGCAGAAGCAAGTGTTCATCCTTCTTTTAAGAAAATGAAGGAAAAGGTCTATAGTTGTCCGATGTTATTCTTTCCTCATCTCCTCCCTAAGTGTTGTCTCTCACTTTTCCAGAACTCCGACAATTTCTTTTCCTGGGAAAACATGCCTTGTAGCTTAGTGGGCCCCACAGAGTCTTAGGCTTACCAAAGTAGAGTAGAGGAAGACATATTGATGTATCCCAGTGCCTTTTTTCTGTGGTCCCCTTTTTCCATATCTGCATGTATTTATGACCCTGTGTTGTGGATACCAGCAGGCTCTACTGTTGAGAGCCAGACTGTCTTTGGTCTGTTCTCCAGGAAGTGCTCCAGGGTGATGGGTGAGGTTGGGCCCACGGGACGGTCCCAGGGCTTGCCAGGGAGGAGATCTTGTAGGTCTGTGCAGTCAGCAAGCACGGTGGAGAGCGAGGGTCCATACGTAGGGTATCAGTCTCTCTCCAGACTGCAGCTTTGGTTTTCTGCTTGACTGCACTCACCGCCTTCCTACTGCCCCTCAGGGAATTGCCCTCTTATTACCACAATTACAATCTGTACACATTTCATTAAACTAATATCGCTTCGCGCAGGCTTTCTCCACCAAAGTGCACAGCTGGAGGCCCATTTCTTTTCCTCAGCTTAAACACTTTGACAGGTTAAGAAAGCTATTATGGCTGAATAACAGGTGTTGCAAAACAATGTGCATTTGATGTTTAAATGAGAGAGCTTCTTTATTGACTGCCTTTATTGCAGCAAAGACTCTCCTTTTTCAAGATGACTGGATTTTTATTGGTTTTACTGCTCTTTAAAGTGTATTCTGTTGTTTCAGAATAGGTCCAGAGTGACTGTCTGCAGTTATTTGTTATTCTGATGTCTTTTTTTATTTGCAGTTTTTTGCCTTCTTATCCAGGTGAGGGATACCAGTGCTAAATAGAAAAAAATTATTTTGTCTCAGCCTCATGCCAGTACTAAGTGCTTCTTATTCCCGGGCAGCTCCCAGCAGAGCTATAAACCATTCTGCTCCATTACTTTGTCTTTGCTTATTATTTCTAAGCAGTCTTGATTCACTTTCTACCTATCTATATAGCAGCCTATATATATATAATATAGAGAGAACAGTTTATATATTTAAGTTATAGCTGGGCTTTAGAATGTTTAGCAGAGATTTTCAGAACATTGCTGGAGACTTGGGTGTACACTGTTTTCTGTCTTCCAGTGGCCCAAAACACTCACATTCATTTGGGAACCTTAGTGTTTGTGTTTAGTCTGTGGTGCTATGTGATATGATTAATATAGTGTGCTCACAGATGATCTAACAAGTAGCATGGCCCTGTAAAAGGAGTCTGTTAGAATTAGGAAGTCAAAGCAATGTGACATTTGACTAAAGACAACCAATATATTATAACTAAAAGAAATAGTAAAAAGATAAACAAGAGGAAGAGTTAGATTTCTCAACATCAAAAATCAAAGTCCTAAGAAAAATAAATTAATTCCTGACTAATCTCCCCATCATCTTCCCCTACGGCCCCACCAGGCAGAAGGGCACGTTCTCTCCCTTTTACACAAGTAGATTTTGCCTAATGCAAGCAGTTTTAAGAAGAAAATGTAACTGAGTGTAGTAGTAGAGTAAGGGCATCGTGGTTATGGCCTCATATTTCTTTTCTGTCCTACTACCTATTTTGTCTTACAAAATTGCAAAGGAAGACGTTAATAACATGACATTATAACAGCCAGAGGTTTGGAGGGGCTAAAGCCTTATATTGGGAAGGAGGAATAAAATCTGTTCAAGCCAACTTCATTCATTTGATATCTTTTCCCTGCCTGTAATTCCTACCAAAAATTAGGCCCTGATGCAAGGTCTGGCACATTGAGAAAGGAGGGAGAGCAGCTGTCTGTTCTGGGAGAACTGGGTGCAGTACTGGGGAAATATCACAGGAGGTCTAGCTAGCTGGCCTTATTACACCATTTTTTTTTACTGTACTGATGTGAATGCTATATGAATTATGTGCAGCACCAAACTGCAAGCAGAAGGAAAATTGTGCATAGATGAAGAAGAAGGTGGAAAAGCAACTAGCTGTCATCACCACCATGTATTTTTCACAGTAGGCAAGAAATATCTTCTGTGATCCTCTGGAAAATTACCTGTAATAGAAGAATTAGCTGTTTCTCATTATTATGTAGATATTGGGTATATTTAAATTTCTAGCAATGCTGAAGAGAAGTGGAATGTTAATTAGTACATAATTTTACTATAAATTACTCTGTCCATCACTGAGGAAGTCTGTCAGGAAGTTGTCAAGAGAGAATTGTGCTGTTTCTTTTGTTACCTCTTTCTTTTTTTTTTTTCCCTCCTGTGTTTCACAAGTCAGCTCCTGAATTTTAACTGTTTCAGCTGTTGCCATCCTGTACATTCAACAGCTTTGTATCTCCATGCATGTGTAGTTGTCTTCAGTACACCTAACATATGACACAGTCCTTACAGTGTTCATTAACAAAAGGAGAATGTCTGGACACCTAGTGGAATTGTGCTCTATTTGGAGTAACTTCTCTGAACACACTAGAGCTTATTTTGATACATAATGATGCGGGTGAGTCAAGGTTATGTTTCTTCTTCTCCCTCTACTTCTAAAAAAACCCCAAATCAATCTTTTCTTCTGAGCTAAAGTCATATCTACTATTTAGCTATTCTTGCTTTCTGAAAACACAAACCCCCTCTCTGTTACTGCTGGTGGATGAACCACCATAGTGATCTGCAGTTACCAGCTGCTCCTTCCATTTAGTCAGTATTTGAAAGGGCAGGAGCTAAGTAGGATCCAGAGTGAGGAGGCTAATGAGTTTCCAGCTACTTTTTCCTCATGCAATGTGTCTTGTCTGTGCAACAAAACTTCAAGACAAGCAGGAGCCACGCTCAGACCAGGACCCCAGAGCAGTGACTCATTCTGCAAATGTGGCTCTTCAAGGGAAGGATGTCTGAGTTCACATGGGAAGGAGAACTGGATGAAGATGAGGCAGTAAGAGTGGAAATGGTGGCTGCATGGTGGTGGAGTAGCAGCAATATATGGGAAGGAGAGAAGGTGGTGTGTGCACGTTTGTATTGCAGACTGCAAAGAGAAAAAGATAGAAGTGTAGAGTGACCAAAATTAGAAGGCAGGCTCTGGCTATTGAAAAGGCAAAGAAATAGGCTTTAGAAACAAAGTAGCAGCTAATATAGAAAAATACAGGAAGAGGAGAAGGATATGTTATTCCGTATAGAGAATGAAGTAGAGACAAAGGGAGAGGACTAGGACAAATTTAATGAAGGCAATAAATTAGGAAAAGTGTGTTGTTATTTGGCTTTCATGTGTATTTATTTCTTGCATGGCTGGCTGGAAAGAGCAAATTATAGTGGAAGAGATGAGCAGAATGGTAGGAACAAAATGTTGATAAGAAAATATTGTACATATAGGTACTTGCAAACAAAGTAAAAAAGATCAAAGTATCTCAGTAGGATATTGGGAAATATGTAAGTGGGAAGGAAAAAGAAATGGTAATTCGAAAGTTAGCTTTTTAAACTTCTTTATTTGTTTGGTTTTTTTTAATACTTATGCAACTAATTTTCTTCAGCTTTCCCCCCTTCCCCATCATGATTTTTGGTTTTGCCACAGGTTTCACAGATCTCTTGACCACTAGGGTTTTTTTTCCCTCCTTTCAAAATACTTCCCAACTTGGATTACAGCCACCTGCCCTTTGACTTGTATCTCCAGCGCCTTCCGGGAGATCTGGAAATTGCTCTTGTTGACACGCTTCTCAGTGTAACGGAGCCTTCTCTGCAGTTTACATTTCATACACTTATTCCCTTTGTTAATCCCCTTTTCTCTGACCCTGTCATTCCCATATGTCTCACTAGGTGCCTTTTTAGCTTTTGCTGTTTGCTGTGAGAAAGTGAATTGCTGTCAGGTGGTGAGTCCCTGCACCTGTGCCTCGTTAAATCACTTGTTCCACGAGTCACCTGTGCCTGCAGTGACCCACAAGTACTTGTCCTGTTTTTCGGTTTCATTCGTTTTCTGTTCAAGAGAGGAATCTCTGTGACTTGGAAAGCTCTGGAAGCAGGTTGGTTGTCTTGTGGCTGGCAGGATAACAGGAGTGCGAGAGCAGGCTACTCGCAGTTGGTGTGGACAGGGGGTGGAAGCTATGAAGTAGAAAACATTTCTGTGCCAGGAGACAGAGCATCAGAATTTACCCTACTTGTACCAACGAGCAGCACAAGGATATTTGCAGGTAAGGACATATTTAAACTCTAGATAACACACAGAGGAGCCGGGGTCGTGTTTTTGAGCTAACTCAGTTAATTTGACAGCATATAGACAAAAAAGGAGTCTTGTGTCCAGGCTGACACGTAAATTATAAAAAGTAGAAACTGTCACATGCAGATGGCTTAACTCTGAACTCTTGTATCCCAATATAAATAAGGTGCAAAGCTGATGTATAGAAAAGAAGAATCAGGCCTTGAACTCACAGGGCTGAGAAGAAGAAATCCATGGTTTCATCATTGGCATTTTTGTGTCGACACTCAGCAATAGGTGCCCACAGAAGTATGGCTTTTTATCATTAGAATGCTGTCCAAAACAAGGGTTTTCTGACAGCCTCAGCTGCTACCACATAGGAATTAAATGTCTTGGGAACCTTCATAATCATTCCAGTCAAGGCTCAGAGAAAAAATTGTTGCTCATAAAAAGAAACTCCTACGGGCCTTCAACCTTAATAAGCTTGTGTATGGAATTATAAATTTATAAGCATCATAAAATTATAATGGAAAAATCAGTAAAAATACTACTTAAATCTGTTTTTCACCTTGCTTGCAAAATTCTTTCTATAAAAGAGAGAAAACAAGGTTCTGTGGGGCTTTTCTAGGCATGTAGATCCCCCATGTATCTGTAGGCTGAGATCAGGATAACTGAGGAGTAGAGAACTGAAGACAGAAGTTTGGGAAATGGTTTATGTATTCTTTGCCCTCTAATTTCAAATAAAATTCAGTAGTAGTTGAAAGCTGGTAATTTTTGGTACCTGATGTGAAATGAAGTAGTGGATCCAGTTCGTTATGTGGTTGTCTGATATAAATACAAAATGCAGAGGGACTGAAGGGATGCAAAACCTTGTAGGCGTCTGCTCTGGATCGTAGGTGGCTGCAAATTTATATTTTTATACTGGTCAAATGGGAAAGTGCTCTCAGAAAAAGAAACTGAAGGTCTTTAAATGTGTTTTAATCAGCCAGAAGTATGTAACTTTTATATGTTCCCTGGGAACAGAAGAGTACTCAAGGTTTAGTAGTTTACGTAACAGGAATATATATGTTGCATGCGGTCGTAGACACTGAAGTTTAAAATAGCATCTTAAACAGTAGAAGGCAGAGTGCTGTGGAATAAATGTATTTCACAAATCAGGCTGTAAAGTCTTTAATGGTGAATGAAATGCATGCATGAATATAATGACCTGACATCTGTAGATTACATTCCTTAAACATACTTACTATGCAGATATTTCTTGCTGTTAATATAAAGGTATGTGCAGGCACGTGTCAGTGTACTTCTGTGTAGACAAGGAAAATCCAACTTCAGGCTTTTTGGAGCTGATCTCAGGCATATCACCTTTTTGTTTTAGATGATACTTACTGCTCAGAAGCTGTAAGGGAAGGTCCTCTTGGAGCACAGATTGCTTGTGTAAGTTTGGAAATTTCCTGCTAAAAAGCCTTTCATTTAAACTTAACCATGCTGGGAGAAGAACAATACCCAGAACTGTAGTTACCGACTGTCATCTTTTTCCTTTATGAATCACTGTCCCAGCAGTGCATAGTGATTCTTTTGGATTTTTTACTGTCTTTTGCCTTTGTCTAGTTCCAAAATACGCATTATCCTGCATGCTAAGCATTCTTCTCAGTTAAAAGAGAAGCAGAAATGCTGCCTGCTGTTAGAACTCCAGAAGAAAATATTTCAAGCTTAAGGTCACAGTTCTGAAGAAATTCTGAGGAATGGAAATTCTTTAAATTGTCTAAAATATTCACGGGGATAGAAATTAGGATTTTGGCTGTAGATGATTGTCAGGAGGTAATAAAAGTACTGTGCAAGTCACCTGCTTTTGCTAACACTATCTGACACTTGTGAAAGGACAAATGAGCTTTATGACAAAAGTATTGAAATGTACTTCAGTTATCAAATTTTTGTCTCGCCCACAAACTTCCAGTGCAGTCTTAGAAATTACTTTTTTCCCCCTACTTTAGTAATCTCTGCCTGCTTCTGTTATCATACCATAAAATGGGGAAAATGTTACTTCTATGACACTTGCATATCTCTTTTGAGCTACAAGCTTTTAGATTAGACATTTTCTTTCAATTTGTTGCTGCAGCACATTGGGGATGAGATACAAGTTAGATTTTTGGCACTGAAACAGTAATGAAATATTTTCTTAGATTTATATAGTTAAATGGACCAATAACATCTTCTGAACGGGACCAAATGCAAAGATGTATTCCTTTCCTGACACACATACACATTAGAGGAACCTGCAGGTTTAATACAAGCCTAAATTAAAAAAAAAAGTCTATACATTAAATGGTATGGAAAAGATCAAGTTCTCTGCCTTTTGTTATTGTAAGACTGGACACTGCTGATGGTAAATTACACATGATAAATTTGGCAGGAAATTAAAACACTGAATAGTGGACATCAAAGTGCTATCAGAAGAATCTCCTGTCCAGTGGGAACGTTGGTACTAGCAAAAGGACACCTGTGATATAATATATAATTTTAATTGGACTGTGTCATGACAGGCTGACCAGATGCCAATAAAAAAGCCTGGGAAAAAACTAATATGAAGGGAAGGCAAGGTAATGACTATATCTATATATCTTCCCATTTCCTTTAAACTAAGGGACAGTTTGTAATCTCTTTAAAATGTTTTCTGTTTTAGGTTTTCTATTTTATTTATATATTTTTTTAAGGATGCAACAGTGAAGTATTTCCTATGATCAGTGTAAGGTTCTCTAATAAAGAATTGGGTGAAGGTGGAGAAGGAGTACAGTGCTCCCATTGAAGGGCTGGTGGAAAGGGACTGCCACAGGATTTCTTCTTGAGGAATATCCTGTTAAACCTCCAGTATCACAGGCAACTGTGCAAAAGGGTGTGCAAAACTTCAGTGCAAAGACATGAGTTAAAATCTCTGCATGAAAGTCATAGACAGTCTTAAACAAAGAAACAAAACCTCCCTGTGTAAACACTTTTGGGCTCTGATGGCCTTTACCTTATACACAAGGGACTTGAGGTTTAAGCACCAGCCTCAGCTATTTGTTCAAACCTGCATGCAGAAGCTCCCAGGGCTGAGTCTTACACCTCAAGGACCAGGGAGCTGAGCCTGACTCACTCTTGAAGGTTCAGTGAGAAGTATTTTCAGAGCTCCTACTCTTGTTTCCCACGCAGCGACCACAAGCCACTTCCACCTTGTTTCTCTTTTGCAGGCTGTTCAGCCTACATACAGATGAGACCCAAAGTCCATTTGATGTGGACTTGAGTGAAACCTGAATTCAGAACAGATTCTCTTCTGTTCTGCTCTTTGTGAGCATGCATTGCTCTTGATGCACATCGCTTGTGCAGTGGGGTCAGAAATCCCACAAAACCTAAGAGAAAAAAAGTGTGTTTTTCTGCTTTCACACAGTGTAAACTAATAACTTCAGCAAAAAGCTGTGTCGATGGAGTACTGTTTGAGAATATAATCACTTTATTGTACAGTCTGTCCTGCAAGATGCTGCAACTTCTATACTGTCCACCAAAATCTGCATGCCTGTTGATTCAAAAGCTTGTGCTTCATTGTTTGTTACCTTGGACTAAGACCAAGTTTTCTGTCTAAGTTGAGCATTACTTAAAAAGGAGCCCTGCTTTTTCAGTTGTTGCGCAAGTGATGTCTGTTGGTTCTGGTGAGGGTGCTTGATTCTGTTCCCAGTTAGGGAAATGGACACGTAATTACTGCATAAAGAGCCTGTTCAACTAAAATAATTTAAAAAGAAAAAAATTAAAAATCAGATGTTCTGGAGCCCACGAAATGGATTAGAGGCTGTAATGTGGTATAAAAAAAAGTTTCTAGTATTTGGATTTTTTTTCCAAAAAAAAATATGTGTAATTTTGGAAGTTGCAATATTTTTAATTGATGTGTTTATTTGTTTGTCTAATGTCAAGGTTCAAAACAATAACTTGAGGCCCTTAAAACATCATACTGCAGTGCAGAGGAGTTGAAAGAAGGGAAGCCAAACAGCAGCAATAATAATAAAACTTAAATTATTGATAGAAACTCATAAAAAAACCTTCAGATGCTTTTCTGTGTTGATTAACATGAGACTCTTTTTGAATCAACATCAGAAGTAAATTTGAGAATTTGACCCAAGGGCTTGAAAACATGTCTGTTACAGGGACAGCTTCCTCATTCAGAAGTGTATGTACTGTGTGCACCATTTAGAAAAAATCAGTGCTTAAAACAAGGGAAAACAAATTAAAAGCATAGTTTCAGACTCTGGCAGAACAGAGAAGCAGAAGGTGTGGGAGTCTTCTGCCTTGTACTCTGATAAAATGGACCCTTTTCTATGAGGCAATATCTCCTCTTTCTCATCAAGCTCCTGCTGCCTGGGAGCATCTTCTATTGACTCCTTGTAAGCTTCCTCCAGTGAGGATACCACCATCCCTCAGAGGACTCATGTCTCGTAGTCAAACTTTGTGTGTGTATATATACATGTATAGATATTGTCTATATATTTTCATTCTTCGAAGTTGCAAAAGAGGCTCTTTCCCCTTACATCAATTTCCTCTTGCCAGCCTCTAACGTTAGTCTTTGTGATTTCTGATAAACTTACCGATTCTGTGCTGCTAGCCGCTCTTGTTTATTTCGTCTGGCGGTTGTGGGTTGGGTGTGAGTGTTATGCTGGCGACAAAGGCTGAGGATGTGGCCCTGGGTTTCTACACTTCCACTTAAATAATTATGAATCACTTGGGCTTTATTTCAAAAAGCTCTTTATAAACAAAAAAAGGGTTCTCACTAGATATAAAACACTGCAAAAAGCATTCTTAGAGCTGTTCAATGTACTGAAAAAAGCGAACCAGAGTTGCACAGTGATGTTTACTCTTGGTGAAGCTGGTGGGAGAGGTGTGGAGGGTGTGAGAGGGCTGCGCACAACTGACTGCCGTGTTTCTGTCTCCCCCTCAAGCAGCATGTGGCAGGTTACCCTCAGCGGCCATGAGCCCTCTGCCACAGCAATTATTTTAAAACAATTGTTTCACTCGGACCAAATACTGCGGCACAAGTGCAGGTCCCTTGTTGGTGCCACATTCAATTAAAAGAATGCAGACAAGACACTCAGGGGGCCTGTGGAGCCCTGTCTGATCTCATCATTCAACTGAGCAACCTTGGGGGCTGATGCATGGCTTGGCCCCGCTGTCAGGTGGCCCGAACACGTTGCCCATCCTGGTGTGGCTCAGTGCCCCATCCCTGTGCCAGGATGGCGTATGGCAGCACTGCGAGGGGTGGCTGTGGCAGGGCTGGCAGCTGGCCGGAGCGTGGGGGGGCAGGTGGCGCTGGCCCAGTTGCAGTTGGGGTAGCGATGAGGTATGGCCACTGTGATGGTCTTGCAGATGTCGCTTTCCATGCTACTGGTTGTGGCATGTGACAGACACTGAATGCTGTTGCACAGCCAGGCACGGCTTTAGGGATGGGTTCAACAGCCTGATGACTTGTCTGAAATCGGTTCTTCTGCAGAAAACCGTGTGTTGAGGATGGTGCATGCATGCAGAGAACAAACCTTCAAACCTTTCTGCTTATCCTTTCTCATTTCTTGTCTTTTTTTTCTTTTTTTTTTCTCCCCCCCCCCACCAATTACATCCCACTTATTCAAAACTCATCTCAGAAAGTGGCTGTGTGAGCCAAGATGCCTCCCGCAGATACACACAGTGGGATAATGCTGATGAGCTCAGCCCTCTCCTATGCTTATTGTTTCAGATTGGTGTAGAAAATTTAAAAGTGACTGGTTAACATTGTGTCAAGTTAGGGGGAAATACGATGACTTCAATGGGCTGAATGTGACAGTTATTTTAGAAATTATTTTCTCTGTCAGCAAGCTGAAATTCAGAGCAGAAACATGCACATGAGTGACTCAAAGTTTGTGAGAAGAAGTGAAAGGACAGGGGAAAAAACTGATAGTGAGTGCTGATTACAAGTTTCTTAGCTTTCTAAGCTTTGAAGAGTTTAAAATTAGATTAAAATGTGAATTTTTGGCTATACCTCCAGTTATTGCATTGACTGATAATGATTACCATGATATTCACTACTATTACATGGCATGTTTATCAGTTTAAATTCTGGAAAACCTTGTTTTCTTTCAAAGCAACAAAAAACCCCAAACAAACCAAACAAAAAAAAAAACCAACCAAACAAAACAAAGCCAAAAAAAAAAAAAACCCAAACAAATAAACAAAACTGAACACAAAAAACCCCAAACCAAAACTATAAAAAAAAAAAGCCAAGAAGCACTGCTTACTGATTTTAACAGAAAGAACAGAGACATTTCCACAGATAAAGAGATGTGTTGTGCTTTTTTTTTTTTTTCCCCATAATTGATGATTTATAATGATGTCTGTGATCACTGTTAGGAAGATAAAATGAACATATTGTAATTTGTTACTAGAGCTGCCTACTAGAGATTTAGACTGTATTTCAGGATTTCTAACCTGTGCCAGGAACTTGCCAATATTAACTCTATTAATAGCACTGTGCCTGCCTACCAAATGTGCATATTTTGTTGTCTTTACCTCATTTTGGAATACTCTTTGCTTTAATTACCTTGCTATAAAGTTATTTGAGATCCACAAATGTAAAGCATTTTAAAAGGCTGCACAGTACCTGGTCAATCACCTAAAAAATTACCACGATGAGACAATTCTTCAATACCCTGCCAGTGTTCAGCAGAATTTATTGTGTTAATCTCAAGTGATTTTTAATTAAATGAGATTGCAAGATCCAGTGTATTTATGGTGCACAATAAGAGCAGACCAAGAAACTTGTTAGAAAAATATGTAAGATAAAGTATGGTGAGCATCTGAAAATCTGTTCTGGTAAGCTATTCTCAAGGGAAAAAATCGTGAAAGGTAACTTGCTTGGGAATTAATTTTTTTGGAAAAGAAAAGTGTTTTTTCATGTTTTAGAACATGAAATCATAAACCAGTTATTAGTGTTTTGGTGCTTTTTTAAAAGTTTTTTTTTTTTTTTTTAAGCAGACCAGATTTTTCTTTAGCCCTTTACCACCAGTGGAACTGGAACCTGGAAACCATCTTTGGTCGCAGTGATCAAAGCCAAGCAATTCCAAGACAGGATAAAAACGAATATATGATTGGATCACTTTGTTTTCCAGAAATATTCTTGATCTCTCTGTAGATATCTATGTTTCTGCTGTCTCCTACCACCTACTGCCTTGCAAATGCAGAGTTTTTTCACCCAATCTATAAAAATGAACTGTCCTGAAAGCAAGAATATGAGACTGAGTTCTTCTTTGGGCAAAAAGTGTAAACCCAGTTATATTGTACTGAAGTCCTGTTTAGTTAACTCAACTAGAGAACAGGCTTTGACTAGGTCATTTTCACAGGCAAAGATTTTCACCATGAAATACTTGAAAGCAGAGATCTCAATGGCTTTCCTAAGAAACAGTTTTATCTGTTCTTGGGCTTTTTTTTAAAATTTTTTCTTCCCCATGAGAGAAAGATATGGGGTTGCTGATGTGGACATAACTGATGACACTAAAATCAGAAGCTGGCTCTGCTTTGCAGTTTTGTAACAGTTCTTAGTATTATTCTATTTAGGTGAGTTTTTTGGTGGAATAAGAACAGGGCAAGAACACTGACATTTAATAAAGCAAGTATTGTTTAGTGTGTCTGCTTCAGATGGGAATTGGCACTACCACTTTTATCTCTTCCTGTACAAGCTATAGCAGAAAGCAGCTGGCGCGTCATCCATGCTGTAGCCAGATTGGTGAGGCCACCTCGTTCAGCTCATGGGTTAATGGGAAAGAGCAGACTGAAAGGTTAGGTCTACTGACTCCCCAGTCTGGTGGTTTATCCACTGATTATCGCTCCTCCCAGGAAAAGCTTTTAGCTTTTCTCTCCTGTGAGATCTGGATTTCCACAGATTAAAAGCCCTGTTTTCTTGCTGGTGAAACTTTTAGTACCTTTAGTGAAGTAAAACACTACCATGGGGCATTTGAAGTTCAGGACAGGAGAGTGCTCTTTTCAAGTAAGTCATGATGATACAGTACAGCACTGAATCTAGATGAGAGCTCTGATTTTGTTGCCTTTATGGTATTCTTTAAACAGGAAAATCCTTAATAGTGTTACATTACTTACATTGTATTCTTCCAAATGATCCAATTCAAAATACACTTAACACTACATCATTTGATAGTGATGATGCAGAACATTCCTGATGTAAAATTGATGGTGTAATTTACTTGAAGGGCACATATTGGTAATGTGTTATGAAAACCCTCAGTTTCACATTGCGGTGTTATCAGTGCTGTGGAAACCACTGTTTGCTCTGCCTGCTTCTCTAAGGAGCACAGAAACCTTGTCCTTGGGTAAAGCAAATGCAAATGTGGGAAAAAAAAAAAAAAAAAGAGGGAAAAAAAAGGGGAAAAATCCAAACAAAACATCCCCAAAGCCTAATATATTTGTTTAGTGATTCTATTTTGGCACGAGCACACTTCATATTTTAGCTGATTGTGATTATTTCTGTAATTGGCTGCCTATAATGGCTGCTTCACTACTGTCTGCTGAAATAATGCAAGAGTGCAAAGCCATATCCCAGAGTCAACTGTCCTAAACTTGCAGACTGTTGATCCTGAAGCTTCCTGGCTTACTTCTCTTCCTGTTGGTATAATTGTGTCATTTGGGAAGAAACCAGGGGTGGCCAAAATGCATCCTGGAGGCAAAAAGTCTAAGCCTGAATGATACTGGACCCTTGCAACTTCCTGCAAAACCTCAAACTCCTTCCCCAATATACTCATCATTTTGCAGGATCAGGCACCAAGTGTGGGTATGTTCACTACCATCCACAGTAAGAACTTGATAGCCTTATGTGACAGGCAAGAGGCTTTAGGTTCTGCTGTCTCTCTGCCCTCTGCAAAGCAACCCCCTGTATTGCTCAGCAGTCAAGCTAAGAAGAAATGGGAGACTTTCAGAAGTAGTGAAGTAATAAGAGGCCCTAAATAATATGAGCGCAATACAGACAGCTTTTTTTATCTCTCTGGGAAATGTTGAAATGCCAGTTTCACTCTTTTAGTGCTCATATGAAGCATTGAAGACAATTTCAGCATCAAATTTGTCTCCATTCTTTACAAACGCAAGTGCTTACCTTGACCTCTCTACTCGTCATTCTTCCATCCGTATATACACTGTCTCCCTGCACCCACATTTCCCATTTACACATCCTTCTATTCATTCAATGCTCTGTATTAACTGATCACACAACTAGTAAGAAAATACAACAAATGATATGTGGAACAGAGATATTTTGGATATCCCACACTAATTCAGAGTACATCCACTAGATGAATTTTTCCTGTATTTTCAAAGTTTTCTTCTCAGCTTTCAGGATGAGATGTATGAGTTCTTAGTACTCTCTGCTGCCCTCATGCAAATGGTGTGGCTGGGGAGTGGTAGGTGAGGAGCTCTGGTTAATAATCTGTGTTGATGTCTTAGATTGAAGAGAACTTAAACTCAAAAAGACAGAGGGATACTGTTCTTCTAGATCAGACAGATTTACACATAACTCAGTGAAACACGTAGTCTGTATTGCAATAATACCATATTCCAGCCCTGAAATACCAAGGAGGTTCTTCACATCAGTTTTACAGCTGGGAGAATTGAGGAAAGTAAAGTTACAGTGGCATTTCTTCTCTTTGAAGAGACAAAGGTCAAATAATAGCTCTCCCACAAAGTAGAAAGATATGTATGTTGTGTGAAAATATATGTAGTAGTCAGATGGGTGCACTATGGAAATTTGTTGCTTTTTTTTTTTTTATGGAGAAAATGATTCTTTTAGAAGTATGACTGGTAAAAACTCACTGTATAGATTGGTAAATGTTATACCTTTTATGCACAGTACATTATCTACCACATTGTACATTACTACTACACACTACAATAGATAGAAAAATGGAAAATTGATATTCTGACATTGTTTCATATCAAGGAATTAGAAATAATTGCTCTCAAATAAATTTGGACAGTGCAGATTTCATTTACGCATATTTTTCACAAAATAGAGTAATAGTAGGAGAATTTGGCCCCTTGCTATCTTGTCATAGGGAACGAGACATTCCAGGCATAAAACTTAGTACTTTCAGTTGCTGTGTGACAACTTATAGTCATTCTGTCTCTGTAGCCACAGTGACATGAATCTCTTCAGCGATGTAGTTGTGCATACCTCTGAGCAAAACACAGTGGGAAGCGAAATGAGTACAAAGTACCAAAGGCAGATTATCATGCGCTCAGCAAGTACAATATGTATCTAGTCAAGAAATAAATATTCAAGAAGTGGCACAAATTATCAATATGGATGACCAGGGAAATACAGGAGGAAATCAAGGCCAGGAGACATGCAGCCAAGACATCTATAATTTATTTTTTTTTTAAATGTTTTGCCAAGAAAATCCCACTGAGACCTAACATCTCATTTCCAAGAAATCTCTTAGGATAAATCAGAAGTGTTAGCTCTGAAAGAGAAGGTATAGGAGGCAAAAGAGAAAAGGTAAGGAAATGATCAAGAAAGCTGAGATCGAAAATGAAAGAAAAATTACATAGGACGTGAATATGAATAATAAATGGTTATACAAATGTAAAGTATAAGGAGTAAGAGGTTGATGAGCAAGACTGCAGGCCCTGTGGGGAAATAGTGGAAGGAAACTTATGACAGAAGATGTAGGTATTTCTATGAAAGAGAATGACTTTCTAAAATCAATGTTCACTAGGCAGATTAGCAAGGAGGCTTGGAAGAGTGAATCGGAAATATGATTTTAAGTGGCTTGCTGGGAAGATAACTTCTTACACACAACTTTAAACTTTCAAGCAGTAGCAAGCGACAAAAGCAGAGGAAGCTGTAAAACTTACTGAAAGATTTTGGCTTTACCTTGCTTTATCAAAACTCCAGTTCTGTGAAACCTCTTTACATCAGGAGTATCTAAAACCCTCACCTATGATATAATGGTGGAGAAGTATTATAATTTGGATTTAAATGAACAATTTAGGATAAGTTGGGGTTTTTTTATTTTTTAATATATCTCATTTTTAAAACAGTTTTTGAGCTGTGTTGGAAGCATCTGTGGAATATTGGCATTGGGGATAAAGAGACATTTGATCCAAGGCTTAGGTCAAAACTGTCAGTATTTGCAATGTTTCTCCTACAACCACAGTAGATTAGAATTATACATGTTTTTCTATTGATCCCATAGGATGGGTAAGACGTCAATAAATCTTGCCTAAATGTCATCTAGGTCTCAAGATATTAAATGACAGTAGAAAACAGATGAAACTGTAGAATTAAGAGGGTTTTAAAGTGTAATGCAAGCCTATATGCACTTGCATACAGAGAGCTGAAGTTAGACACTTAAAATTAAATACCTAGGTTGGTTATTTCAGCACTGTAGTTGGGTAAATTTCAGATTTATCTTCCACAAGTACAAGATCCAGAAGCTAATTAGATTGCTGGTTGTACAGCATTGAAGTAAATGCCACAATTAAGTGCCTTAATATAGATGCAGAAGTCAAATTCTAGTCAGACTGTAAAAAAGCAAACTGGTCCAGACACTTACAGTACAAGACATAAAATAGCTGGTGTTTGTGGGCTTTGTCCTTTATTAGGTTTTCCAGTTGCTAATAGTTTTCAAGGTTGATTAGAGCACAGACGGTTCATTTTCTGAAGGATTTGAAAAGATAAGATCTTAGTCTCATTCTAGTCTCATTTTTGAATCAAAAAATTTCTGCACACGGAATTTTCTCTGACAAAACTGAAGTGGTGGATGTGGTTAAGCATATATTTACAGGTTATTCAATGTGTTCTAATTCAGGCAGAACAGTTTAAAATTTGTCTTTATGTTCTACTACATATACAGAAATTTAAGTGAAAATTAATTATAATTTGGTCTTTTTTTGTTGTAAAATAATAATTTTACAGTACTTTGTGGTTACATGTTTCCTCTTTTCCCTCCTGTTCCATTCCTGGTTTTGCCATAAAATTGTGACTTGTCTTGATTTTTATGAAGCAGTTTAACTTTGATGTAATAACAGACATCTGTAGAGTGTGGTCTAATCAAAATATATCCACTTGGTTCTCACAGGCTTCTCTTTAATCCCTAAAGCTTTGACCCTCTCATGTGACAGACTGCTGGTTTTCTATAGAATTTAAACTCTTGAAAATCTTCAATTCTTGGGAGAGATACTGGCCAAGCAGGTAATTTAACTGCCAACTTTGTGATCGTAATGGTGACCCGCTGAGAATAACAGATTGATTAGCTGTTAATTCAAGATAAATAAGATTTTTTTTTTTTTTAGCTCTAATGGTGATATCAGATATCAGAGCTTGAAGAAAAAGTGACTTCTTTTTTTTTTCCTATTTTCTTTGAAGAGAGTGTGTGTCTATATGTAGGAGCAGGAAAAAGAGATTCCTCTAGTCTCAATAAGTTATAAATTGAATGTTAATTCACCGTGATGTAATGCTTATAGGTAGCAAAGGATTTCAGGATACATGAGAAAATGGCATATGTGCCCATGTAACCTTTGAATGAGGAAAGATTTGAGCCACTAATTAAAATAAAGTTAGGGAAAAGCTAGACCAATACAGTCTGGTCAGGAAGTCAGTATGGGTTAATGAAAGGGAGGTCATGCTTCACATATCCAATTAACTCCTCTGAGAAGGAGAGGTGGTCAATGAGTCTTGACAGGGGTAAAGAAAAAGATATAATGTATTATGACTTCAGGAAGGCTTTGTGACACAGTACCACCCAAAAGGCAAGTGCATTTCATTAGCCAGTATGGGATTGATGGTGGAATTAGTCACTGGATACAAAAGGGCTTGGGATCTTGGATCATGGTGAGTAGCAAACTGCTATTCACTGCTTAACAAGTAGTGATGAATGAACAACTGTAGCATTGGTGTCCAGACCAGGTCAGCTTTCAGTACAAGAGAGAGAACTATAAGCAGAGAAGAGCATACAATGAAGCATTAACACTTGTAATAAACAGTAATCTTGGCCTAGATAATTCTCATCAGCGAGCTAAAGGGCCATAGCTAAATTAGAGCCTAGTTAAAAATAGCTTCTTTTGCTATTTTTACTAGCTATTACAAACTAACAGAAATTGTGTGTTTAAAAAAAAAGAGAGAGAAATAAAAGGCATTCTCTTTGAATGAACTCAAGCTACAAGTCATGCTGAATCTGAAAGTTGTGTTAAAATATAACATCTTAGCTGGAATATTAGAAGTGTTCAGCCCCAATGCGCATAGGTCTTAATGATTATGTAGCTTGAAACAGAGCAGATTTAAAAGGTTGCACAGCATTTGGATTCCTGTGCTCCAGGAAATACTGAAGAATATGAAGTGTGAAATTGGGTCGTTGCTGCTTTTTTTTTTTTTTTTAGATTAATTTATGGTATATGGAGGCACAACAGTTACACTTGACACTGATACACAGCTTTTGGGAAGATGTGAGATGGTTGTGTCTGCATGGGTTAGTGCCAGAACCCTTCTTCTGAGAAAAAGAGAAGATACTGGAAAAATGTAGTCCAGATTAGTATTCCTCTAAAAGGTTCTGCAGATTATCAGTCAAAATGCATTGGAAAATCTGTGTGAACCAAGACTTACCTCCCTCCTCTCTACATTGGATGCTTTTATTCAGCTGCTGGCTTTCTTTCCCAGTGCAGTAGCTTTGTGCAGAACTTGTATACTGGATGGACAATAGGCCCAAGACTTTTGTTTCTTTGCCCTGTTGTGATATTGAGATTATGCTACCAGCAATATATTCAAAGAGGGATGAGATTTTTCTAAGCATTCACAACAGATTTACCAGTGCTCCTTAATGGAAGGCAGTGGTAAAATTGCCTTTGATTTCAATGGGAGAAAAGGAGCCAGTACTGCATACTTCTGAAAATCCAATGCTAATGCCTTTCCTCTTGCCTTTGGCCACATGTATATATATATAAGATCTGTTGACTGATTTCAGTAAGAGTTATGCATAAGAAATCAAGAGCAAAATTGGCTACAAAACCTATAGAAGTGAGGCGGGGGGTGAAGGGGATGGAAACCTCAGTTTGATGTTTGTCTTTGAGCCTTTTATTAAAAACACCGATACATACAGCTTCCAAAGAGATTAATAACTATAGAGAACAAGATGTATACAAGGCAGTATTTCTGTACTGCTGTGAAAGCTGTGCCCCTAAATGAAACCCTTCAGCCTAACAAAGTTTTCCTTTCATTTTTTGCACAGTAAAAATATATTTCAGTGAATCATGCTTAGCTTGGCTGGAGGGTGGGCACATTAGTATTGATCTTCGGATAGCGAGAGAAGCGTGTTTTGAGGCTTTGCAAAGTACTTAAGATGATTATCTGTTCTACTGTGGAGTAAGTTGCCCTACAGTATGACCTCTCAGTTTGAGAAGCTTGCTATTGTGTCTTAATTGACTTGTGCTCTTGAGATTTGAGAAAATAAAATAAAAGAAAGCATTCTTCTCAGAAAAAGTATCGTGTATAGCATGTCTTGGATGCAGAATTTCCAGATGTAGCAAAGTCCAGCAAAAGCCTGTTACCGGCAGGCGTCTCACTGTGTCTGAAAGCAAAGCTTGAAGCATTTAAATTGAGTCCTACAGAGACTGGTAGGCTTCTGTTTCTCAGTTCACTGAAGACATCTTGGTTCTTAAGTGATATTTTTCCTTTCTGTAATCAAACAATTACTAGGCTAGTTGCTCTCTCTCTTTCTCTCTCATTTCCCCCCTTGTTCCTGAGTACTCCTATTTTCTCATTCAGATCAATGCTGGTGGTTGGTACACCAGTGACTGTGGCGGCATACCAGGCTTGAATAGAATCGTAGAATCGTCTAGGTTGGAATAGCTGCAGGCGCTAGAGTCCTGTTTTCCTACCGTGCTGGTTATTTTCTCCATCTGTGCCTCTTTGCCTTGTGCTCACAGCTAGTCCTCTAGCAAGACGTAAAACATGTCCCAAGCCCTGAATGTTCAACTTGGCCTCCATTTTGGAAAGCAAGTGTTTTGTGCTTAAAACACTCAGGGGAACACAAATTAATACCTGGGGCAAAATTATAGGCATGATTCACCTGTTGAATTGGACTCTTAGAGACAGATGCTTTTATTCAAAACCTGAATCATCTCTGCAGTGTCTGGAAATATTACCTGAGAGCTAGATTAATAGGAGGCATGCACCAAATGGTGTTAGAACCGTTGTACCATTACTAATACAGGCAAGCCCTCAAGCCTGTTGATTACAATTCAGAAATTGGTCTGACTGCAAGACTAGAATCCCTGGCTTTTTGTTTTGTAAAACAGCATACCACCAGTTGGACTACAGAAGTTTGCACAGTGTTGGGGGTTGTTTTAGCATAAGTAATGCTTTGTCCAGATAAATAGATTTATAAAATATACTGTTTTATCTACAGAGTTGTTGTGGTTGAAAAACATTTACGTTTCTTATTTCAGAATCAGATTCTCATCCCCAGTTGCAGTACCCTGTCAAAAGTAGTTTCTGCCTTCTGAAGTGCTGATATGGTTAAAGTGCCTGTAAATAAGTTAAAAAACAAACAAACAAACAAAACCTTATCAATACTAAAACTGGAATATGTTTTGCTTTAGGTACAGTGTGTTATGTGATTAAAACTAAACATAACTTTATAAATATTAACATTTTAAAAATCTTAGATTTTTTTTTTTTCCCTGGCATACTAATGATTTTAAAATGAATTAGGGAAGAGGCAAATTACCCCAAAGAAATGCTTCTACTTCTGGTTAGATTGATAAAGCATGAGACCTGAAAAACCTTAGAATGCTCTATCAAGAACACAATTTTTTAATTTAAAGGAAATATGAAGGCATTTAAAGTAATTATGGAGGAAAAGTCTACCAAACTGCAGTCATACAGTCATAAGACTGTGTTTGAAAAAGCAAGAAAATTAAGATAACTGACTGAATTCTTTGCTTGCCCACATGGGCAAGGATGAGTTGACTGCCCAGACTCTCTGCGGGTTTTGAAGCTAGCTAGAACCCAGCATTAAACCCTGAAAGAAATCCCATCCAAGAAAAAGAAAGAAATGCAGACAGGCAAGGACCTACCTTTCTGTGCCTGGAGAACTATCTTAAGGTTGGATTTTAAACCTGCTTTGTAACTCATGATTAGATTTAGGATTCTTAAATACTTAGTAAAAAATACTGAAATGAGTGCACCGGTATAACACAACTTTTCCAGCACCACTGTGCTATCGGAATCCAGTAATATCCAAGTGTACCATTAAATTTCCAGGACAGTCTTGGGAGAAGGCAGTGATGTAACATTGAACAGCAATATTCAGCAATCTATTTCTGTCATTACCTAATGGTCATTTACTTTGTAGACCTCTTAGAATTTTCTTGATTTAATTCTAAGTTTAAAAAAACCCACCTAACAAACAAAAAAACCCTCCAGCATTTGGAAAGAAATAATTTAGGTGTGACAAGGATTTTTTTTGGAGAATACAGTCAAAGCTCAGACTTTTGGTGGAACCATGTCAACTGATTCAGCTTTAGTTGGGAATGGCATTTTTATATTCAAGACTAATTTTCATCAGTCAAATATGGATATGTTCCCCATCCCACCCTAAACCCCTACCCCTTCTCCCTGGATTTTAGAGCTTCCTAACTGCATTTTATTTTGGAGGTAAAATCTAAAACAGCAACTGTGATTCTGTCCCTTTCCTCACTGGTTGTGTTCCACCCGTCAGACATAAGGAATTTCCTTTATAGTTCCTGGGCTGAAAGGAAACACAACTGCGAATATGAGTTTCCTACAGGCAAGGCAAGTGTCTTGCCTATGAAGCCAATAGTTAAAGAAGGAGATGTGGGGTTTTGTTTGCTTGGTTTGATTTGCTTTGTGGAAAACTTAAAAGGGGTCTAGTAGCTAAATTGTTCCCCCTATAGAGGAGGAAAACATGTCAGCAGATGAATTAAGTATCTAACTTGAGTCTTAAAGAGTTACAGTGGTAACTATCAGATGGAGATGGGAGATAAGGAATTAGGCATTTTGTTTCCAGTGATCTTATGGCCTCAGTACAAATTTATGCAAGATGGGAATAGCAGTTTTTGGTAACTTTAGATTTGATGAAGAAGTTCAGACATGTAGAACTTGTCAGAGGTTGGAGTCTTAAAGCCTGTTTAAACTGATGCTTACCGTGGCTTTGTTAAAAGGAAGTTTTGTAGTACTGGAATTTGCCTAATAACAGTTGTCACACAGTTTTGGCATGATTTTTTTTTAAAGAGCCTTCTTGAAATTTCCCATGTTCAATGGCATAGTCTTAGAGAAGACTCGAACTTGGATGAGGTGTGGAAGTACAAATAATAATCCACAGTCTACTTTCTATTTTAAGTAATTTGCTAGAGTTAAGAAAGCTGACAAATTCATTAGCACTTCCAATTTTTGCTGACTATACTATCTGTCATCAGGGATATTGCTAGAGTAACAGCTGACAATTGCTAATTATAGCTTCTGTTTGCTTTTGTCATTTACATTTTGCTATAGACATATCTTTTTTCTTTCTTTCTTTTTCCCCCCTTCCCAAAATATTCAGTCTGCTCCTGATTTTTAATCAGTGCTTATGACATAAAGATTTAATTTGGGGTATAAATTAATTGCATTCTCTGAGTTTTCCAAAACCTGCTTTTACCAATACTTAAGGTCATTGCTTACATAGAATGTATGTACTACAAGTGTATTTGGCTTTTATCAAAAAGAAAATGATGCTCACAGTCTTTCTCCAACATTTTTTGGTGTTTGGAAGCATTTCCAAAAATGAACTGCAAATAAGATTCTTGAGGAAGTTACTATTAACTTCTTCAGTCTTCATATTTGATCAATATTCGATTCTGGTTATCTAAAGGTCCAACTGATTAAGGGTCCTTTTCATATTTTATTTCCTTTCCCCGATATTTACCAAAACCCCAGGCACCTGAAATCTCATGAGAAATTTTGTTCTCAAGAGAGCAATCTCTTGGGACCAAGAGACTGAGGAACTTTCAGGTATTCGAATGTTTATGTGGATTACAAGAATAGCAAGAACTACACCTCAGGCTAATGAAATGATGGATGTGACGTTAAACATCATGTTTAATTCTTAAGGTTGTTTAGAAATAAGGATGTATGGGATATATTGGCTCATTCAAGCCATCTACTGAGATAGCTGACCTTGTGTGGCGTGCCTTTGCTTTCAGTGTTGTCTGTGCCAAACATAGACTGAACTTTAGGTCTTTGTCTACAGCGCTGCACCTTAACATCTGCCCATTTCCTGGAGGAAATCTGTGTTTTGTGTTTCAGATCAGCTCCACTCTCCAGGGTTAAAGAAGCCTCCAGATGAGGAGTGCTGATAATAAATGCAATTAATAGCGGCAAGAATGCAAGTAAACCTAGAAAAATGGTGTCCTGCACTGTGCATAAAACCCTTTCTATCAGCACTAAGTAGATGTTCTGAACCCTTTTGAACTGGACAGTGGTCATGTATTTTCTGTTACTGATTAGAGAACAAAAACTATGTAGCTACAACTTATGGTCTCAGTAGTAATGATGTCACAGGACTCTTGACAAGGCGTTGGAGTGGTCAGAGTGTGTTGGCAAATATCGGAGCTTGTCAATGGAAGCTCATTAATATAGCAGAAATCTATCTTAGGTTCTTTTTTTTACGCAGCTGAATTATTGCTTCAATGTCTGTGTCCTATGAGCCTCCTGCAAATAGTTCAGCCTTAATTATTCCACGTGGCACTCTCTCAGATTGCTATCCTTGGCCTGATTATAGAGAGGAAGAAATCACATTTGCATCTGAAGAGTGTCATCATGTTTTTTTCACCTCATATTATTTTCATAAATATCCTTCTGTGCCATTGGTTATCAGTAAGAAAACCCATCTTGTCTCTTTTGAATTTCTGTGCATATCCCAACCTGGTTTGTTTTCTCATTTTTTTCCTATTCAGAAGCAGTCTCTGCTTACTGTACATCTGTTGCAAAACAAAAGATGACAAAGTGGTTTACGTATCAGTTTGATATATAGATAAAGACTTAAACGATAACATGGTAAAGCAGACAAAATCTGAAAAAAAAAACCCCTGGCAGATGAGACACATTAAACGAAAGAGTGGCTATAAACAGCTCAGATGACATGTGTGTGTACCAGCGTTGTCATCAGCATGCATGAATTTCAGTGGAGAGGCTGCTGTAATAAGATGTGTGCAAGCTGATGACTTGAAGATTTTTATTTTTCCCTTTTTTTTTTTCCCCTCCAACTGAGGAGACATTTGCCAGGAGTCTATGAAGTAAAATCTCTATAGGAAATCACAAGAAATTGTTTCTTTTCATGTCTGTATGATACAAACAGGAACATGACAAGACGCCACCCCCAACACACACACATTCTTAAGAAGTGAGTCTTTGTTTGGAGCTCAGTGTTATGGGTGTGAGACTGAAGTTTGGTGAGAGACCCTGTCTGTTTGTTCTCTGTTTCCACTTCTCTTTGATGTTGTGAAGCTGCTGATCAAGGCAGGTACCTAAACCTCCCCCCATCACACCTCAAGACATGATGTCTTTTCTTAAGCGGTGTGCGAGGCTCATGTGGATCACTGCTCCTCTGTGATATGTTGCCTCTGGACATTGAGTGGGCAGTGAGTCGGAGCTGACAGGGATAGAAAGGAGGTTAGTGAAAGCTGTTCTAGTGCAATTCAGGTATTGGAAGGCTGCTGTTATATCCCACCAAACCCTTCTCTCCTCCAGCCTGGACAAGTCTGCTTTCCTCAGCCTTTCCTCACAGGGCAGCTGCTTCAATCCCTGGGACCATCTTGCTGGTCTTCTGCTGAACACGTTCCAGTTGTGTCTAAGTTCATTATTTTCTGGAAACCTGGTGAAGATCTCCACAATACAGAGTGTTCCGCGTGCAGTTAGGTGGGTTGGCTGCACAAATCTGAGCTCAGAGGGTCACGCTCCCAGTAAAGCTACACAAGTTCTTTGTACTTAATTTTTGATCATGCATTTTTGGCACAACTCTAGATCAGGCCCCACACCGGTATACATTTTGGGAAACAGAAAGCGGTCCATTTGCAGCAAAAACTTTGCAAATACTGAATACTGATTTTCCTGCATTTCTATTAAACAAGTACTACCTTCCCTTTGCAGATGAAGAAACTGGAGGCAGATAAATAATGGATAAGAAGTAGACAGCTGCAGAGATAGTGCAGATCAGAGCTAAGGTAAGAGCTTGGCTGTTCAGTAACCCTATTCCTATGATCATACCTATAAACTTCTCTCTCTTAAAAGTTAGTTTGTTACACATTCACAGCAATCTTAATTGCTGAAGCCTAACTACACAGTAGACTTTCATGTCTAAAGAAAGCAGTGTGGTGCCTTGTATCCATAATTCAGATAGTTTGAATTTTTGGCCTTACTTCATTACCTGCAAATCCTGAAGGCCTTTAATTTACTTGCCATTTTCTCAGCCTATTGAGAACAGCCCCTGATCTTCTGATGGCAGGCAGCTCCTTGCTTACATCTGTAGGGTCTCAAAAAACATTTTCTTTTTTTACTACATAATCCATGGTGTAGTCTGACTGTGCCTGTAAGGATGCATACTCACATGTTGAGGAGCATGGACTGTCTAACCACTGGGACATCTGCTGTGTCCTGCTGGAGCATGGTGGGAGCACTCATTTAGGATGTGAAAGACTAGCTAAAAGGCTTGACTGCCCAATTTTGGAACAGTGATTTGAACCCAGCTCTCCCAATCATAAGAAAACCCTAGCTTCTAAAAAGACAAGAAATTTTCAGGAAGGCTTTTCTTAATTTCTTCAGGGGAAGCTATTTCACTGTGTATGATATCTAACATAGGCATATCTCCAACATATGAAAAAATAGAGGGAAAAAATAACTTAGGGAATTGTAGGTAATTCAGGCACTGGTCAGTACACTATTCTTCCAAACTCTGATTCTGCAATAGATGGCACAGTTCCAGCAAGACTTTTTAGCTTTTTCTGAAGTCCGGACAGGCCAGATGCAGGCTTGGTCTATGTAAAATCTCTCTGCTTCACCCTGCATGTGCCAGTAATCTATTTTCTGGAAGGCAATGCAAATGTACTGGAGCTGCCTCTGCTGCCTTAAGTTAGGTCCAGAGGCCTTACTTGGGTCATTGCGTGCAAGCAGTTTAGCTATGCTCGCACAGTGCCTGTATTAGCTAATAAGTCTGCAGATCGGGGCTGGCTGCGGTGGACCTGGGTGTGCCCTCTCTGCATTTGGGACATGCTTAATAACCTGGAGAGAGAATGCTTGGGTAAAGGCGAGTTGCCTCTGTATTAATTTGGCCAGAGGGAATGACCCTACAGTGCTGCTGTTCAAAGCAGTCACCTGGAAGAAAACAGGATTTCTCCCGTTCAATGAATGTGGAAGAATTTCCTACAAGGATGGGCAGGAAGAGCCACTAACACTTTTTGGCTGCACGAAATCACTTTTGATACAAAGGGCTGAACTCTATAAACAGACACAGACAAGCTGTGAATTTCTTGTGGAAGTACAACCAAAACCTACGTGAGGCACCATCCCTCTCCTCAGCATTTCCTAATGTTACTTCAAAGCAATTCACCATCTTTCCTGCTACCTGCATCCCACTCAGGTATTTCTCCCTTTTCCATTCCTTCTCCCATGTGTTGTAATAAGTAGCCTCAGGACATAGCATCCAAAGACATCAAAACCTTTGCCATCACACTGCTGAACCTAAGTTTCCTATGTTGTTCCCATAGCTTCACTGAAGCAAAGCTTGGTTATGATACTTGTGAGGTCTCGTCAAACTTGAGCTTTTCTCCTGTAAGGTCCTGGGCAGAATGTCTAAAAATGACAAAGTACAGGACATCCTCTTCTTATGTAGCCTAACAACCAAGGGGGAAGAGGCTTATGATCTGGCATAAATTTCTATGTTTATCATTGCAAAACTGCGTGTATGGTGAGAATGCTTCCCTTTCATCTGCTTGTATTTTCTCTATAGCTATGTTTGTATAGCTGGGTTTGGTTTGGTTTTGTGTGTGTGTTTCTAGCTGTGGTGGGTATATGTCCCAACTGGGGATTCAAGTCCTATTGTGCTGTATGTTACTTTATAGTAGAAGAAAGTCCCTGATCTAAACAGCTTAGTTTAAGAGACAGGGCAGACACATGATGAGTGAAAGGAAATAGCAACCCAAGTAAATTATTTATTGAGAAATACTGGTTTATTTGGTCCCCCTGCCCTCTCACAGGCACACTATTTATAGAACGATGGAGGGAATCTGAAGTGAATCCCCTCATTGGGAGTTTTGGGTCCAGCATGTCAGCAAAAGCCAAGATATTGTCTCCCTTAATCTCTGAAATAATCATGCAATGCTAAAAATGGAAGCAGTGGTACTGATAGCAACTCTTGTACTGGAGTTTGAAGGGGGAATATTTGAAGTGACTAGAATATTTGATTTTTAAAGGTAAGAGTAAACATGAAAAATCTTTCTTTTTTGTTCTACGAGTTTTGGCAGAGAGAAGGAATTTAATTGCATCTCCTGTACTCTATTCTTTGGTAGTTTTCCCTTAATGACATTTCATTTTCTTTGTGTTTCTCGGAATTACCACAAAAAGAAACTTCTATTATTTGAAAATATCTTTTTATTGTCTGTTATTTCATACAGAATGCTGTTTAAAAGTAGTTAGAAAATATGACTGTGGAATATATTAAGAAAAGAGACGGGAAAAATAAAAGTGTCATTCAGCGTTTTTAAGGAGATAATATACTATTCTTTTTTCCTTCTCTTTTACTCTGTGAAGCAAGCTAATCATCTTAAACAGAGTGAAGAACTGTCTTCTAGTTTTCCTACTTTGAATAGGTTTTTTGGGTTGTGGTTGGTTGGTTTTTTTAGTTAGTTGTCACTGCTTCTCTAGAGCACTTTTAAGTATTGTTTCTCAGATATGAGTGCTCAGGACTGCTGACTCACAAATTAACAGTAATTCACACACAAACATATGCAAGAAACACCCCCAACAGCAACAACAAGCAAAAATAGAGGATTTGGGCAGATCACAACAGTTCTGTGCAGTGTTACAAAATGTAATATAACTGGCTTAAAGATTCTTTACTCTGCAGGCTCCTATGGCTGTCCTCTGAGCAGGGGCATCAGAGGATAACTCAGGTTGGAAAGGACCTCAGGAGATCTCCAGTTTAAAGCAGGGTCAGCTGTGAGGTTAAGCCAGTTTGCTCAGAGATTTATCCTCTTGGGTTTTGAAAACCTGCAAGGTTGGGGATGGCACAGCCTGTCTGGACAACTTATGCCACTGCTTGAATGTCCTTACAAAGGAAACGGTTTCCTTTCTAACCAGTCCAACCCTCCTCAGCTTAAATTCTGTTGCCTAATGTGACAAACCTTGGTGTGACAAGAATCATAGTTTTGGTGGCAGAGGGACTGGGAATTAATTAACCTGCTGTGTGCTTTATTTTCCTTCCTTCGGTTTCCTCTGCAACACTTCCTTCATCCATAAAATTGGGGTAAAAAACCACACCTGTCTCAGTAAAAAATAATTGAAAAAAATACAGATAAGCAACAGGAAAAACACCAGCCTAAGGTTGATTCTCTGCTTATAACCACTGTGAATGAATTGTGATTACTCAGTGCGATAATTCTGTGGCCCTAGGGAAAGGAAGAAAGAGGACAACAGGGAAGTTGGAAATGTATAGCGCTCTCTTGCTTTGTTTGCAAAACAAAGTCAAAGGAGTGCTAATTAGCGTTGAGGGTTATCATATACTGCATGTCAGACATACGTTCACTGTACTTCACATATAATTTCAGTAATTAAAACCTGCAAAGGAATATTACTTAAATGTCCCCTCTCTTGCAAGGATGATCATGATGAACCTTACTAGACATCAGGCAAAATAGTATAAACCAATGACAGCCTCAATTTAGGGGAACCTCTGTAGATTTCCATGTGTTGCTTGTTAAGCAAGTGTTTGGAGTTGTTTTTCTCAAGGATGAGGAATTTTAAGAGTGCAATAACTTGCCACCAGCCCAGTATAATTATACAACATAGGACTAGGATAATACAGTACACTAAGGAAATGAAGAAAAAAATGTCTGTTTCTTTCAGTTAGTTTTTGGAGAAAATGATGTGAAGTATTTTAATATTTTTGTGTTTCAAGTCAGCATGGCTTTTGAATGTCAGTGTTTGAAGGTACTTTTACAGCCCAGTGCTGTTTCTCTTTCATTAATGATTTGAAAATTACCTACTTTAAGGGAAAAAAGATAGGACTAACATCAACATAACTGCTTTGTCATACTAGAGGCAAATATGTTTATTTGTGTTTCTTTATTACAAATGTGTGTTAAATGGAATACCGTGAGATAATTATTATGAACTCTCTAGTGTTACGAATAGTTATGAAACGTACTTACAACTCTGTTTAATTTCCCATGCTGCAACTTGTCCCAGTGAAATCAGCAAATCCAATTGGACTGCACAGAATCAGGCACATCCACGAGCCTTTTCAGGATCAGATCCTGTAAGGGGAAAGCGCAGCACAGCTGGCTGCAGGGTTGAGAGCTCTGGAGTCTCCTACTAAGTTTATGTGCTGAACCTCAGCCTCCTAATACAGCTAGTTGGACCTTCCCCCCATCCCCCCCCAGCCTCTTCCCCTCCAGCTAGCCTGCCCAGCTGCCCCTGTTTCTTTTAGCACAAACTGCGGGAGCTCTCTTGTCTGCTTCCAGAGCTGGCTGGCCATGGAGTCAGGCAACCTTGAAAGGCAACCCTTAGGGATGGGAGGAGGAGGAGAGTGGATGCTTAAAGACAAGCCAGAAAATATTGCTTAAAAAAAAAAAAAGGGGATGTATGTATACACACAGGTTTTATTTCAACTGAAGAAACTTCCCCTTTCCCTCCCCCCTCCCCCCCTGAAATGTGAAATATTTTGCTGGAAGGAAATTGACTTTTCTGAGTTAGTTGTGTGTTAGTTACCCAAAGTAAAAATTAATAATCACATCCACCTTCTGTAGTCTTTGGTGCACCTTGGAGACTTTACAAATGTCGACCAGTGAGTTTTGTTGTAGAAAAAGCATGACCATGGCTTGCACAGGTTATGAAATGACTACTTTGAGAGGTGATATGAGAGACCTCTCCTTGGAGAGGGGTGTATACCACAGCTCTGATCTGTGTCTGAAATTCACTGCACCTTTCCTGTTTCTTAGAAAGGAATTTGGTAAATTACTCTCATTCTCTGTGCTGCACTTAAGCTTGGCTATGAAATGGAAACAGGAGTCACTTAATTTCCCTGTTCATTCAGAACACATGTGAAGTAGCACTCGTTATACTACACAAAGTTCCATCGGTTACGAGGACTTGGTATTCAGCAGAAGGAAGGGATAAAAAAAAAAGCCCAAAGGCTCTTCCAATGTGTATTTTCCATAAAGGAGGAAATTCAGTGGAGAGTAAAAGAGAGGAAGAATTCCTAAATCTTATGATTTGTAAACTGATATGAACGTTGTGTTAGTTCAGAAGAATTTAGAGAGACCTTGGTGGCTCTTTGTGAAGCTGCATATCCTTATGGAAGTTACCTTTATTGTTAGATTTCTTGAGTTATGTACCAAGTATGTGCACAAGGAAAAAAAGAATCTTGACTAGCTAGAGTTAATTTTGTGTAAGTTTTAGGTGGACTTATATCTCTGCTAGTTTCTGAGCCCTCTGGTTAGAAAAATGTAGTACTCCTTGTCTAAATCTTTTCAGTTGTAATCAAATGGGATAAAATTTTCTTAGGTCAGATTTTGAGCCAAAGGGGGTGAAATAAGGGGGAGGGGACTTCCACTGTCTTAATCTGGACTGGAGTATGATAAAGATTTCAAAGAGCTGTATAGTATCAGCAGAAAAACTCCTCTCAGTCATGGTAAATTAATACATGATTAAGATCAATTAGGTTAATTTTCCACAGGAATTTGTATACTACTTTACATGATAAAGTAAATATAAAGAAATTTAACCATGCTTGTATCTGACAGTCTCCAATCACTAAAACACTGCCAAGCTTCCAGTATGAGATAATATATGTAAATTGTAGTCCAAGGTGTTATTTTTGAGTTTGAATGCTTGAGAGTTTATTAGGCAAGAGGAGCTCATTCGACCTTATAACAAGCTTATCCTGTTGCACTTTAGATCAAAAAGATTTAGAGACAGGCATTGTTATTAGATAAAAATGAAAAAAAAAAAGGGCAATTTTGCTCATGGACAAGCTGTTTCTAGAGCACCAATCGCAAAAGAAGAACGTGTCTTTTGTTTGCAACAAGTTACTGCAGTTTATGGTCTATTTCATTGCATCATAAATGTTATAATGACCAACTGTGCCAAGATGGTAAAAGCACATGAGTTATAGCTACAGTACTGATTTCAGATGGAACAGGAGGAGGGAGGGGTTTGTCTCAAGCTGAGATAGCACTGGCTTCGTATAAGCCAAATATTTCATCTCAGATTTTTTTTTTGCCATCTAATTTCTCTTTTCCAACTGACTCACAGTTTAAACGCAGAATTAGTAAATGGCCTTGATCACAATTTTTGACATGTTGCCAATATTTCTGCATTTAAAGTAATGTGTACCTTATTTATTGCTAATACTAAAATGCTTCTATAGAAAAAAGGTTGCTAATTTACGGCTGCTTGTTCATTTAAAGCATGTTGTAATATGGTAGGTGGAATAAAATTATATCCTTGGTTGTTGAGCTTTGGGATGCTTGTTTTTGTCATAGTTATTCCATGTGGAGGATTGAGTCCTTTGACAAAAGTGTTTTGGTTATCTACAGGCAGAAGTGCTGTACACATGTGAAAAATGTAAATTATGACTTCCTAGCTCTGACTTTTCACTGACATTTTTGTTTCAGGTTGCAGTGTGCAATATACAATTGCATCTTTTTGCCTATTTAAGTTAACTCAACCTTGTTGCAATTAATGGCTTTGACTATATATTGCATAAGCATCCAGCAGGGTAGCTTACTTCAGATGCCAAAATCCCACCAATGAAGAGATAAAACAGTACAGAAGCACAGATTAGAATGTTTCAGTCTGTTTCTCTCTCTGCATGACACTGGATAAAGTCTCTTAAAGGATAAAATCACTTCAGATATTAGTTCTACAGTAAAGAGGAAAAAAGAAATTTTATGCTTTGATAGAGTAGAAATACTGACCTAGCCTCGTTTCAGATTCCTGTGCTGGGAGCAGAAGACGTAAGTGATGAGGAGATGAAAGTGGATTTGGGAGGGTGATGACAGAGGTTGGTCAATTAACTGCAACTTTTACATAGAGAAGATGTTACGTAATTAACCTGGCAAACAGCTATATGGCAGAAGAAAAATTTTATGCAAGTGAGGGAATGGGGAAAGGCAAAGATCTGGAGAACACAGGGATAAACATCTACAGAAGGAATAGTCTCCTATATCAGCTTTTCTTCACTTCTAAACAGTGAAGTTTAGTTAGCATCCTTGTTCTGTATAGCTGAGGACACCTTGTGCACAGCCTTTTAGTAGCTTCAAATGCAATTACTGTGCATGATAAGCAATGGCCTTAATTCTCCTCTTATTAATATGTGGTGCCAATACATTTTTCCATCATGAAGGCACATTCTGGATGCATCATTGTGGGGTTATTTTCTTTAAAGGGTTTAGTTTGCAGTGGGATTCATACCTGTAAGTTTCTCGCATTTGGAAGTCTCTTAACAGGAAGATGCTTGACTGCTTTGTAGGTGGTTTTTTTTGCCACTGTTCAGCCTTTCTTACTTGTCCTTCTGTTTTCTTCTTTAAACAATTTGAAACACTTGAAATTTAGGCCACTTCTCAAATGCAGGATTGGAACTATCTGGCATCATCTTGATAAAATAATATTTAATACTTGGAAGTGAAAATTATATTAATATAATATCTGTGACATGGAAACTGCAAAATCTGAATCTAAAACTGTAACGTTGTCAATATTATTAATGTAACATTATTATGATTATATGTTTGCTCTTAAATCTTCAACAAACTAGAGATGTATTCTGTTTCAGCTTGGCACAGAGTTTAAAAAGGTATGATGCAGTCTATGTTAGGGTTGTTCATTAACTGAAACAAACATGAATTCTCATTGTTTCCTCTCTTATATAGTTGTGGAAGTAGTTGCTGTAGCAGAGTTTACGTTTAAGAAAAACAAAGTCAATGAGGGAATAACATTAGCCAAAAATATACTGAAAATATAGTTGTGTTGAATCTATTTCACCTTGAAAGCTTGATAAAGAGAGCAGGCTGATGAAGAATCTCTGTCACTTATCCGTTTTCCTGTGGAAATAGATCAGTTCCTTCTGAAGAATAAGTGAATTGTACTGGAAAGTAATGACATTGTTTATTTTTCTGTGATACTTATGACAAAGCAAACATTTGTTTTGAAATGATAAATGGTAAAATTAGCTTTTTGTCAGACAAGATAAAGCGGAGTTCTATTTGCATTTTTGGTAATTACTTTGTGTTAAAAGCAAAAAAGTCTTTAAAAAAGTTGAAATGTTGCCTCTCATTTTTCTAATGAGCAAAATGAAAAAACAAAGCAGACCTTTACTGAGAACATTTGGTTTGTCAATCTCATGAAGAGAGAAGTTTTTCAGAAAAAAATTATCAAGCAGTTCAAATAAGAAGTTTGGATAATGACGTGTGAAGTGTTTGAAGGACAGGCTGTTCCTGAATATCCACTGAAAATTTAGACTCAAACTTTTTGTAGTTGATGTTATACTTGTGTTTTCTACTGGGATTTGATCAGGATGTGTTAATAATACAAAAAAATATGCTGCTTTT
>JAOXNO010000033.1:28399486-28459229 GCA_028565335.1 Limnodromus scolopaceus
AAGAGAGAAGTTTTTCAGAAAAAAATTATCAAGCAGTTCAAATAAGAAGTTTGGATAATGACGTGTGAAGTGTTTGATAGAAACTGTAAGCCCAAAGGACAGGCTGTTCCTGAATATCCACTGAAAATTTAGACTCAAACTTTTTTAGTTGATGTTATACTTGTGTTTTCTACTGGGATTTGATCAGGATGTGTTAATAATACAAAAAAATATGCTGCTTTTCCTTATAATTCCCATCCGGTTTTGCAGATCTACGGGGTGGTAATCTGTTTGCAGGAAACTAATGTTTGGTGAGATTGTTGAAGGGGGTATGCGAGGAAGAGAAGAACATTTTTAACTGAAAGAAAGGAACCCAAATATTTTGGAGTGCTCTGTCCAATAAACAGTACTTTTGCTTCCACCTGCTTTTATTGACTTGCATTAAGAATCTGATGTGACTGAAAGGTAGGGCAGAGGCCAAGTTCCCATGCCAATCGTGAGGGGTGTAACCTAAAGTATGCCCTCTGAATTGGCAAAGGAAAAATGAATTTCTACTAGCAGAAGAAGGAACTTGTTCCAAAATGATTCGTTGCAACATGCACAGCCATTCTTTTAAATACAAATGATTTACATTCTTGAAACTCTTTAATAAAAGGAGTAGGATGTTTATTTCAATTTCAGCAGATCTGAACCCTGAATCATTTGCACTGTAAGATACACAACCCGCTACCTGCATGCTCTGATTCTTACAGGACTTTCATTCCTTGCTTCCTTCTATATATTCTTCTGGTTAATATGGTTTTTCTGAGAAAGAAAATACATTTATTTATTACTTTACTATTTTCCATGGAGGATTTATGTGGTATTGTATACAGAACACAACACAGTCTATGGAAAAAGAATCAAATTACTGTAGGTCTTGTTTCCTAGGCACTGTTACATCTCCCAAATAGATTAATAATATGACAGAGCAGAGTCTTGCTAATCTGTACACAAGGGAAAAACTGCAGACTTGATTAGTGAGATTTGGAGACTGCCCACCTGTGGATAGTGTTGTGGTGGGTGCGAACAGGGAATTTTTCAACTTGGAAGCTTTTTCTGATGCAAGATGACCTTTTCTCAACATTATTGGGTAGAAATCTTTCTCTATCTGGTTCTAGATTGCTCACCTGGAAGCCTGTTAGTGCTTTCACTCTATTATGAAACAGCCAGGGTGTCCTGCCTGCTACTCCAGCATGGGCAGAAGATTTGCCATGTTGATGGTTATCACCATTGACCCCCTCAAAGAATAACCACCTTCCTTCCCAAAGCTGTACCAGTGCCTGGATGAGGATGTGGGAGAGCGTTGTAAAATACTGTGTTCCCCCTTGAGGGGGTGGGGAGGCAGCCTTGCTGGAGGCTGTGTGGTAGCACAGCTGGGAAGCTGCTGCACGACCAAAGACCCGTGTTTGGTGCAGGTTTGCAGATGTTCAGTTTGTTCACACTGGGGACTTCTGTCCCTGTATATGACATCCCCTGTTCTTCTGTATCAGCGTGTGGCAATCACTTGAGTAATACAACATTACTGAGGGCAAAAGCAGTAATCTCATCTGATGGTAGTGCCTGCAGCCATCAAACCTTGTATTTGTGTCTTGAGACATAAGCACAGTTGGGCTTAGTCTCTGTTAATTAGAATTTCAGTGACTTCACCTGAATTAGAACTTCACTTGCAATAATAGCTGTTGACTACACTGCGTTCAACTGGGAGGTGAAATATTGAGCATTGTTATCAAGCTTGAATTTAATGTGGTTTCCAAACTGCCAGCCTTTAGAAAGGTGATGGGGGAGAAAAATGATGGGTGTTGCTAAGGGATTACTCAGTTTATCTGTAAGAGGAATGAAATTATTTCACATCAAGCCATTGCCAAAAACATTGCTACCCTTTTCACCCATCCAGTGTAAGTCTTTTTAGAAACAGAAAAACAAGAATCTTCCATTCTGTGGAAAAGAAAAAAAAAGAAAGATCCTGCCGGCAGCTACAGCAGCTGCATACTGCTAATTTTGGGTTTTGTTAATGATTATGGAATGTCACAAAGAAAAGAAAGAGAAAATAGCTTTTTCATTTATAAAAGGATGCTTTTTTCTTACCATGTACTTATATACTGATATACTTGCAGCTGTGATGTTTTGCAAAATTCTCACAGTTTGCAAGAAACAAAGCAGAATGAATGCCATGCGTGGATACTGCAATGCTGAAGATCAACAAATTGCTTATAAAAGATGTACCCAGGGAAGATTTCAATTTTTACTAGCAGCGGCATTTGATGGTCTTTCTCCAATGAATAAAAAATGCAACTTAGTTAAACTAAGGTTAGGTAGCTAATATACTGTGGCCTCTGGCTGTTGCGATGAGCTGTTTCCCCATGCTCTCTTACTCATTATACTCTGTGTGAGTCTCTTTTCTTACATATTTTAAACTGCCTGGGACAAGTGCCACAGTTTCTGGGTTTCTGTAATATAGCTTGTCCAGAGTTATCATAGTTTTTTTGTTATAATCTATGATTTGAGTAGTATTATCACTGTTGAATTATGGCAGTTGTAAAGCAACAATTTTTGTGTAACACGCTTCCCTCCTACCTCTAGTAAAAGCTAGGCTAGAATGACTTTTAATTAAATTTAACAGACGTTTTTAAGTTAAGCTGCTAGTCAGTAATAGTCTTACAGTATACTGCATATAACTACAGAAGAATATAGTATGGTCCATCCTAAATTACATGTATCACAAATAAAAAAATCTCAAATGATTGATGGGAACTGCACCCAATAACATCACAGCAGTAAGCATAGTAAAAATTGGTGAACTTTGGGGAAAGAGTGGGCAGAGATCCTATGATTTATCCCAGAGGAGACCAACAGGGTCCTTCTGGTTTTAGGAGAAATACTCAGTAGGATAAAACAGCTGAAATAAATTCTAGATAATATTACTCTTCCATTAGCACTTTTATTTTTTTTATTATTTTAAATAAAGGCAGGGAATTGCCTTTTTTTTTATTAGCAGAATGTCTTGAAAGAGACACACCTGTGAAATGGCATGGAAGCTGTGAGGAGACTGAATAACACACATTGGGGGTTTTTTTGTGAGCTTGTTTGGTTTGTTTTTTTTCTGAGCAAGATGTAGGGGTTTTTAATTGTGTTATTAGTCCAGACAAGATGGTGCCCTGTGCCGAAACTCATATTTTTGTTAGAAATTGTCATGTCCCAGAATATTACTTAATACAGTAAAACCACCTCAGATGGAAAATGAGATTTTTAGGAGGTTGATCTCTTTGTTTCTTGGCATCTGTTTACATTTTTCTATGTTTCTCAGGCACAAATACATCTGTGTAACTAGCCATGCATACTTCTAATTTCTTAATGTATAGAAAAAGTAGAATTGTTCCCAGTCCTAATGTTTTTGGAGAGATAGATGTTAACATAACTAAGGCATAAGTTGAATTTGCAGCTGCAAAACAGGGAAGAAAATGTGTTCCATTCCAGTGTTTTGTGGGCATGGGTAAAAGCTGAGTAAAAACCTTATTTAAATTGAGCTATAATATTTTATTGCTCTAGGAATTTCTACTCTTTAATCCACCCTTGGATGCCATTTTTTTGAAATAAAGGCTTTTACAGTCAAATTTGTGGTTCATGTACATCAATCTGGCTTAATAATTTGAAAAACATTCCTTTAAAATAACCATGTAATTAGACTTTTACAACTCTGGGTGCTAGTGATAATCAGCAAATGGCATTGACTTCAATAGGCTATTGGTTCAATAATTGTTTTCAAAGGAAATTAAGTGATTGAGCTCTCTAAAATGATTTTTTTTTATTCTTTAAAAATTATTCTCCAGTTTTTCAGAGTTATCCCAGGTGAGAAGCAAACTAGTCTGATCACAAAAATTAGACCAGCCCAAAGTTTTGCAGCCAGTCTGCAGTATCCCCTCTGGTGCTACCTTGGTCCATTTACTTGGCCGCAAATTAACCTTCTTTGTTTTGCAAGAAGCTGTGTATTTTTAAGAAGCTGTTTGACCTGGGTATTCAGTAGAAATACAGGAAGCCACTGGAAGCTCAGCCTCACTATGAATACCTTGGAAAGTGAGTAGGTTATCAGCTGAGTGAATGCATACCTCAGGCCCTGTCCTAAGCACCCAGCTGAACCAGACAGCCTGAGTTCAGATTACCATTAAGTTCAGCAGATGTTTCTACATGATGAGGAGGTGGTTGAAGGGAGTAGGATATTTATAGCTGAGTGAGAATCTGGATTGACTCTCTAATGGAGAGAAAACTTGCAGGGGTCTGTTTGTAAACCAGTGCTTTTACCTTGGCCAGAAGGCAAACACATTGCCCAGCTGCCAAGTAACATCACTGTATTTGACAAAGATGATCCCCTAAAAAAATGCAGAGGCACAGCTGTGCTTGGGCTGGTAATGAGAGCTGAGCAATGACAGTGTTTTCTAACCTGGGTGGTGTTTGTTCAGAGCAGCAGCCCAACAAGAAAAGGCTGAGCTCAGTTTGGAACATTTCAGCAGACTACGTGCTCTGCCCTTACTGCTTTATCTTCTCTCTTGAGAGTTTAAACTTGCAGTGACTTTGCACTTGAATTCATTCCTCCTTTTGGCACTTTGGTATTTTCTGCCACTGTTGCTGGGGGCTCCTCAAGATTTCCCGGCCCCTTTTATCAGAGCTCTGCACGCAGGCTGACACTTGGCTGCTCTACATGCTATTCTGGAGGCTGTGGCGTAATGGATAGAAAAACTAGCAAGTGCTGATCTTTTTAGAGTAGCAGACTGTGTAAATTATTCTGCACAGATACATCTAAAAATATTATTTTGAAATCGAAGTGAACTATTTTTTCAATTTATCAGCCATTTATAGACTGTAGATAGCTTAAATACCCAAGTAAAAAATTGTTGTGAATATAAACAAATTTAATAAAAATGAACCCTGAAAGCCAAGAACATAACGCAAGTCATCCCACTCTTATGAACTCATTTAGTTTTCATGAATAACAATTTTAGAGTGAAAAAACTCATTCATGAAAGGTGTCTGAGTAACTGTAGAACCAGGAGCTGGGAGGCAGGCAAACACTTCTTTAATGTTTTAAGAAAGAGCTGAAGAAGAACTACTTGAACGTAAGTCTCAGAGCTCAGTGGTATAGATAGCATAGAAATTAATTTTTAAAGTGGCCATCAGTCACTTAGACAAATATGAAGACTAAACCAGCATATTTCCATAAAAGCTGAATTTTTCTTGACAAATCTGGCTAAGAGAAGGCTTACAAAAATTGTAGGCATACTGCAGAGGACATGCAAATGGTTATCATCTGTGCGAGTCTGGAAAATACATGTAATGCAATGCTGTGTTCTCCACAGGATTATTCATAAAGCATGTATGAAAGTTACGTTGCTTAAGGATCAAAATCTCACTGGGTGATTGAAATCACAGCTCAGTGCTGAAAAATTAAGATTGTCTCTGGAAAAGGTAGTATCAAAGGCTTAGAGACTAACGTTGCATGTGTTCATGCCACGCACAAATATCTTGGAGAAGGACTTCCTTCCCTTATGCTAAATTTTGACATGGAGTGTGCTTTCAATACCACGCTGTCATAAAAAAGGCATAGACCTTCAGGAAGGTTGACCTGTGAATTCTGCTGGCATTTTAGATTAAATTACAGGAATCCGTGAAGTTTTGAGATACAGCTCTGAGTTCAGCTGGCAAGCCAACACTGAGAATGAGAAAGTCCTAAAAGGATCACTACTTTTGTGATGCCAGGAGAAGATGGGTTGCCTGCTGCAAACTGCATTCTGTCACCTGGGGAAGGACAGCAGACCAAAAAGGTGGTCCAAGGAGAAAGTGGGAAAACTAGCATGTGGTTGCCCCTGTGGACCAAGGGAAGAAGACCTTGACTGTTGTGTCACTTAGGATACTTGCTGAAAGTCATGCCCTGATCTTGAACAGACTACAGGACATGAGGGGGGAGGTGCCCTACCCTCCCTGCTGGAAACAATCCTAGGATGTCTCAGATGAGAGCCTAGCACCTGAAGAAAGCTGTCTGCTCGTTTCCCTGGGTAATCATATGTATGGACTGATGACTCTGTGTATCCACCGAACTATAGGAGTGCATAGGAATGTTTTCTGTTATTTAATCTGTCCTGACAAAAAGTATTTTAAATCCTAATTTAGCCCATGATAGCTAACTTTATAGGTTCTATGTCAACAGAAGACATCAAGATAAAGTGCTGTATTCAGAGAGACGTGAAAAAGTAAATGGCATAAACAGATAAACTTGTCTTTAATTTTAAATCGGTCAGGTATGAGGTCATATAGCATCAGTTTAAAAATAGACATCACTGTGTGTATACATATGCATGTAACAAGGAGATGTTCCGAACATCAGCACCGTATCAAGAGGACCATTTTAAGATGTAAAACGGTATGGAGATTGTGGTGAGGCCAAGACTTAAAGAGGATGAAGGATGTTAATAAGTACAGACATGGAACTGAAGTTCAAAGTCAACAGGAATATGTATCCTCTTTTACAAAGGCCTGCCTTTGTCTATCTTTCCATTCCAATTTCTGTTTGCTACTCCTCAGATTTGAGGCAACAGAAGTAATATGCTAAACAGCTGCTTTCTCTTTGTCTTTTAATTCCCTGCCTCTTAGTTTGGTTTCTGAGACTCAGACTTTACTTCCCCTAATTTGAGATATTTAAGCTGAGCTTCCAGGCTTAAATCCCTTTGCTTGTGATAAGAGTGGGGATCCCCTCTTTCTTCAATGGGAAAAACAAATATTTTTATTTCATTGCAAATACAACAAAGAAGAAGGCAGGCATAATTTATCATCCCCTGAGCTCTACAAAATTTCATATATCCATGTCATTAGAAATAGCCAGATACTACTGAGAGTTTGTGTTGCTCTTCCTCATCTGTTGGTAAACCCCAAACCAGCTTATAGTGGACGAGCAAGTGCCTTCTGATGTTAGCTGTCATTTGTTATTCCCTTATCTTTTATTTCTGGAGTTTTCTTGCTGTTTGCAGCTTTTCTTTTCTTCCAACATCTTTTCCCACAGAAGTGTTTTTGTAACATGCTCTTCACATTTCTCTTGCTGCGTCTAGTGCCTGTCATAAATGCGAACATGAATGCTGAGGCTCTTAACGATGGCTGTGAGCTGTAACTGTTTAATAATAAAAAGCTTTATGTGTTATTAGTGCTCTTGTAGTATGGTGCTGGGAATGGCATAGATTAATAAGAACACTTTCCATTGAAGATATATTCCCAGAACAGGTGTCTTCTAACAGCTAGTCATGTCCTGTGATTCTTCACAACTTTTTGCCAGCCTAAGGACTTGGTATTTACATAATAAAAGCAAGATGGGTATTTTGGAAGCTTTAGATACAGTATTAGTAGAAATACGTAAGATTTCCATTACTTTTTTTTTTTTCAAATGGGCATATGATGCAAAAAAAACCCTAGGATGAGTTATTTATTCTAAGGGTGGCAGTTGAAATTTTAAGTGTAAGTTTCTATTCTATACCATACCTGGAAGGAAGCTACTGTCTTTTTTCTGCAAATCTGCAGTGTGAGATTTAGTTAACATTACCTTGTAAAGATCTGCTTCTTCAATGGGTTATAAAACTATGATTCAAGCTTTTATATCTCTGGATTAATTTCTTATTGTCTTCCACAGAGGAGGAAAAATCCCTTTTTTTTATAGCTCATTCATTTTTACATTTCCTTCTGTGTCATATCCCTCTCTATAAGCACAAAGACTACTTTTATTTTATATGCCTGTAAAAAGCAGCAGGCTTCTCTCTTAATCAGTGTTGTCTAGGTTCATTGCTGGAGGGCTTAGGTCATTAGTAATAAAGGTCATTACTTGGCGTTTCCAACGCATAGAGACTTTCAGATGATCCCTCCCTCCCTCATTTAATCTCCCAGTGACTAGAAACACGCTTGGCCTCGTGTTATTAAACTAATTTTATATTCTTAAAGAATAAAGTGCTGGACTCCTGGAAACAAAATCTCTATAACTGCGGTGGTGTGTGCACAATAGATGCGAAGGTATGACAGAGCACACAAGAACTGAAAGCTGAGGCGCAAGGGAAAAGGTGCAAGCACCTACTATTAGATTCACCGCAGGTTTCTCCAAGGGGCTGAATCAAATGCTGAAGGAAAATCCCATGGAGCCCTAAGGCTGCCATGTCATGCTTGCCCTCATTACCTTACATCTTAGCCTCCTCTGATTCCTAGCATCCTAATTGAAAAGACACTTTGTAGTAAAAAGCTGTGTTTGAATCACTTTGAAAGCCAAGCTCCTCTGGTGTTTTTCTCAGCAAATGTTTTCCTCGGATTTTTGAGCTTCTGAATGATCTTCTGAAGTTTCTTGGAGTGCAGGCATAACTCTGCTGCCCCTGAATAAGGACAAAAATAGCAGATTCTAAATGCAGTATTATGTCCAGGGTTTTAATCAGCCTGGCTTCTGAATATTTTCCTTCCCCTTCATATTTTGGCTTCTGTCATTGTCCCCTCTGTCTCCACAGTTAAAAAAATGACGTGTAGTTAGTCGAGGATTTGGGTTGGGTTTTGGTTGCTAGTTTTTGTGGTTTGTTTTGTTTTACACTAAGAAGAAAGTATTAAAAAAGAAAAAGAGGAAAAACAACCTAGGTGTTTTGTTTATACAGAGATGGGAATTTTGGAAAACAAAATTCTATCATTAAAGCGCTTTGAGATGTCCTCTCCAGAGGGAAAAAGGTATTTATAGTAGATCTGGATGAAGCCCCATTCTTCCAATTTTCGTTCAGTAAGAACAAGATGAGAGGAGAGAAGAAAATCCAAATCTAATTCTGTTTTTTTTATCCTCGTCCCCCTGCTGCTTCTGTTTTGCAGTGCACAGAGAAGTGTGTGTCAATAGTTTATTGGTGAATTGCAGATTCTTTCCTGAAGTAAGTGCCATCTGAGGTTTTCCTGAGAGTTATTAAAATACCTTTGAGGAGGGATTTTTGGAGGTGGCAAGTTAAATATGTTTAACTTGAGCCAAGGGTCAGATATAAAGGGCAAAGGGTGACCTAAGGCAAGCACTAATAACTCCTAAAATCTACATCCATTAAACTTTCGGACAAATTTTACATTTATTTGGCCACCTGTGTCACTGCTGGGTATTCTCCAGCTTTTCAAATTGATTCCTTTCCTGAGAACAGTTAAAGAGAAGTCTTGCATAAGCTGATTCCACTCTGTTTTACTTCAGCCACAACTTTCCTCAACATTGGATGGTGCCTACCAGCCTATAGCACTTTTCTCCTTCTGGTCCATCAAAACCCCATCCTGCAATTCCCCACTCTCTCATAGAAAAATTGTAACTGAACAATGCTCATTGGAAAAAATAACAAAAGGAATTGTCAGATAGACGTGTGAAAGGAAGATAAACATCAACTCCAATGACTTCTGAGAAAATAAATGTTTTGTCAATTTAAAGCCCCTTTCCCTCTCCCATAGCTAGCTTTTAAAGTATTGCTTCATAAATTGAATTCTTGGGCACACCAGCAGTTTCTAAAGATCAATGATAAATCATAAACAGTTACACTTTGAAGAAAGCTTTCTTTCTTTATTAAGAAACATAGTGGTATTCGCAATTGCTCTGTTATTGCTTAGTACATTCACAGACTGGCCTTTAATAAGACTTAGTAGTGATGTTTTCCGCATCTATATTTAGGGACCTTGAAAAAGCTTATAAATAGAACGCCTTGCAGTGCTGTAGGTAGTTTGGTGTCCTCATTGTGCAGATGGGTCAGCTGTGGCAGAGAGATAATAAATGACCTTCTCTATTTCATATGACAATTCTGTTTGCCAATTTACAGGTCTTTGCTCATCTCAGATTTCAGTATTTCATTTAATCTTTAACATGCCAGTTTTATAGACAGGTGAAATTAAGTGCTCAGTGGAATGTGAGTCTTGTAAAACTCTGTATCAGTCCAGCAGAAAGCATGTTATTTTGAAATGGTCCGATCCATATAATGTGCAACTATTCTGCACTGACTTGAAGCTAGAGGAACAAAGCAAAACAAATTAAGTGATTCTTATGGGGATCATTGTTTTTGCATGCCTGAACTTGATATGGGAGATTAACCATTCTAACTGGGAATTGCAGAGGATATGAATTTTAAGAGGTAGATTTCTGAAGACTCTTCAAAACAAAGCAAGAAGTCAGTTTCTTTGTCCCAAAACACAGAGGTGCTTATTCATCGCAATGCTACTCTGTTCTGTGGCATATAATTTCATTGAATGGAAGCACATAGTGTAGAATAAGCCTGTGGTATTCATTTTTAAAAATATAATAATTTGTAGAATTAGTATAATTTGAAGGATTTCTTATTGGCTTATGGTGCCACTTCCTTTTTTGTGCAATTAGATTTTGTCATGTTTTATGGAATGCTTTATTTGCTTTATATACTTGAGTTCTTTAATATGTAATAAATTTAAAATAAAGTGCAAAATTATGTGGATATTAAATACAGAATACATTTTTATCATCTGCATGCCAAGCCAGGAAAGAAAATAGAATATCAATACTGAAGACGTATTTCATAAACAAGAACCCAACTTTTATTTGTAAAGATACTTAGAATAATTCAGTTTTATTTTAAAATTATGAATTAATGTGCATTTCCTTCAGGAATAAGAGAATAACAAAATTCCTAGTTATACTGAAAACAGAGATATTTCTAATTATACATGGTTTTAATGATTCAGTAGATGCATTAAAAAAAATACTTGAAGGTTGTTAGGCATGATTAAAACCAAACTGGCTTTAACAATCCCATCAAAATCTCTTAAAAGAAAAATAAATCACTTAAGCAGAGTGTGAGCTGCTGCCCTTAGGTGAATCTGTAGTCATAATAAAGTGAAGTTCAGAGGAGGAAGCTGAAGAGGATAGAATTATGTGAATTATGAGAGAAAAGTTTCCTTTGATAGGAGCAGCCTCTGTGCACAGGGGCCAACGAGAAGCCCACCAGCCCGGGTGCTGGATTCAGTTAAGCTGTAGTAAATTGTATGATGGAGAAAAATCCTGCACCAGCAGGATGATTTAACTCTAATGTCTTTTTTTCAACACCGCGTGATACTCACAGGAAGGTAATTAGCTCAAAAACAACAGGGAACTTGTAGCAAGTAGTACCTGGAAAGGTTAGCATTTAGGGTAATACAGGAAGTGTTTGCTGCGGGTGTAAAATTGGCTGCTCAGGCAAAGCTTTTAACAAGCATTAGTGCCTGTTAAATCATATAACCATTTACCTCTGGTGGTTTAGGTCAAACTGTATCCTTCCACAAAAACATAAAAGCCAATTGATGCATGTTAAGCTGTAGCACTGGTGACAATGGGATGAGAGTGTGTTGTTTTTCAGAAAGCCATTGGATTTTCTGCTTTTGAAATACACTGGTTGCTGTTGCAGTACCTCATTAAAGGAGAGAGTTTACTGCTGCAGGAGAGTTCCCTGCGTTTACTTAGAGGCTCGCAGGGTCTTTTCTGATAGGGCTTCTGATATTCTGGATGAAAAGGACAACAAATATAATAACTGTGCCAAATCACATTTAGATTGCCTAACCCAGTGAGTTGAAAGATACCACTAACGTGCTACTGTTGCACTCATTTTCATGAGGCTGGTTGGATGCAATCAAAATTTTCTATTTTACAGGAACTACAGAGGTTCTTGACCTAAGAGATATTTAAGAATTGAATCCTGCACCATTTTCCTGGTTGATGACTGCTTGTTGGATGCCTATCAGATCAGAAAAATATGCTTGTGTACACAGTTGTGGACCATTATCATCATAACCGTAGTATTACCACACAGTTTAGCAGGCACTGTGATGCAGGCTCTCAGATTATTTGGGGCATGTAATTCCCACTGAAATAAAAAAAGACCTTTTCTCCAAGTTCCTCAGTGGAGATGATTCTTTGTGAAAACCTTTGGTAGTAAACTAGGGTTTTGTAGTATACAACCCTTCGTGACTGATCATGGCCTTAAAACAGATTGTCACTGAAGCTTGCATTTATCCATAATTAGAAACTCCCAGTATTGCTGCCAGCTGCTGGGCGGGGTTAAAATTAACATCAGGATTTAGAACTGAAATAACTATGTAATCCAGTTGGATTTTTGGGTAGGTTTTAGGATCTGATCTGGAACTCCCAGTTCACATTGGTAGACTTTGATTCACGTCTGTTATCAGAAGAGGAACAAACGTAAATTGTGAAATGTTTTCCTTCTTCTTTATCTGCTCTCCCCCTGCACTTAAAGTTTTGCCCTTATTAGGTAATTGATCTACCCTATGACTGCTCTACCCTTAACAAGCACTGGCTCTCTTCAGAACTAAAGAGCAGGGAGGACTTAGAAAGAGAATTGAAGCAATGATCACCTTAATGAAATCCATCTCCAGAGCTGTTACAGACTTCAACCAGAATGCGAAAAAATTGGGGCTCAGGACTCTGGAGTGTAAGAAGCTGTAAGAATGCAATATTTTTATTTTCTTTGGGAGGTACTACTACATTCTAAATTGCTCTGTCTGAATACACAGTTTAGGAAACATTCTGTGGTGATGGCATTAGGGAATAACCTATATAATTTCTCACAAACTCTTTTTGTGACCCGCTTGTTTTGCTTTTTTCTTTCTAAACCATGTGTTCTTTTGCTAAACTTTCAGCAAATATTGGGAAATATTAAATTTCACTCCATTACTAACAAGTACATGGAGAATTTTTTTGTTTTTTTTTTTTTAAATTCCTCCAAATTGAAACAGGGAAGAATATGCAGTCATTAGATTCTAATTTAGGTAAATAAAGAGGAGAAAATGGGCAGCACATTTTTAAAATAGGGATTTACTTTAAATTTAAAATATTAAATTTGTATTTAATTCAATTTCTATTAAAATCCTTAATATCTGCAAGTTGCTCCATTTGAATATATAGATGATTATGATATCCTGCAGAATGCATCAGCTATTGAAATATCTTGATAAATTACTAGTGTCTACCAGCTGAGAACGGATGGCATGATAAAAGCCAAAATTTGATTGAGAAAACTCTGAATGTCAGCAAACGAAACAAACCTAACATAAGCCCTAGGTCATCAAAATTTTGTTCCCTTATCCCTGGGCTATTTCTGTTTTGTTATTACAGAAGCCAGATAACAGAAGAAATTTTTTAAACGTCCATGAAGAAAAGGCCAAATCTTTTAAGTCCACTTTTAAGCCTCTGAATATGTTGAAGCTGTGTGTAGTATAGAGGGGAGTAAGATTGGTGGTGTATTGGTGGGGACATCTCATGGGCACCAGTGTCACTTACAGCAGGTGGCAGCTGAGCAGGGTTTGGTGGATGCCAGTTCTAGACATGAGCATTTACAGGAATATTTTGGCTGAATGGATCAAAGTCTCACTGTCGTGCCTATTAATATTGCACACCCCAGTATTCTGGTAAATAATTTTATGTAGATGTAAGTTGAGAATATATCCATTAAAAGCAAGATCTTAACACAGATAAGTTACCCTCGACAGGCCTTTTGAAAACATTTGACTTAAGCAATGTAGAATTCTCTACGCTATCTGGCCAGTTAGGACTGAAAATAACTGAGGTGATCTAAATTTGAGTTTCAGAATCTTGCTGCTCCAGTAAAATGTCATTCTTTTTCCCACATGCTGTCTCTCAATTTAAAATAAATAAATAAATAAAACATTTGCTGGCAGGAGGTAGAGGCCAGCTCTGTGTTAGATATATAATTTGGAAAATAGAAATAGATATTTCTTGAAAATTCAGCAAGTAGTAGATGCATGCATTCCCACTAGATTTTGTAGGTGTTTTTCATCTCTCTCCTGTTTTTCCTGCGTACAGTAGTTAGGACTAGGTATAGTAAAAGGCATTTTCCTCTTAGATGTGAGACTGCGTTGTGGTTGCTCTTCATCTCAGTAGCTGTCAACCAAAGGTTTGTACTCTAATCAGGTGAAATACGAACTTCGTTTTCAGCACATCTAAATAAAAGGGCAGTTTAACAAAAGAATTTTCCTATCAGATTTTTGAGCAGGTGGGGAAAGGCAATTCACACAGTCATAAGGTTCAAGAATTATATTTTAAATCAATGAAAAATATAACTTAAAACAAGCTTTTATCCACTTCGAATTTCTTCAAGAATCATAGATCACATTACTTGTATGTAGACTACAGTAAGAATCTGGTATTAACATTCAGCCCGGGTTCCAGTAGGGGAAAAGTTTAGCACAAACAGTACAATAATAAGTGGTATTTCTTTAAAAGACAATTTAGATTTTCCAAAATGGGCTCTGGACTTGGTAAAATTCAAATGGCTATGTCAGAATGACGTCAATTAGAAACAAAGGCGCGAGCCATACTGTGTTTGTCTGTGTTTTATTTTTGGCAGAGAGAAGGAAGCAGAGGGAAAAAAGCTGTTTGTTAGTTTACTTAATAAAGCAGTCTGAGTGGTTTCAGGAGAGTTTTGAATGGCAGCCAGCACTTTGCAAATTATTATTATTATTATTATTATTATTATTATTATTATTATTATTATTATTCCAATGCTAGTTACTTCTGAAGTGAATGCTATCACACTTATATTATACAATATGTACATTGTTTTATTTCGGATCACAACAACACACTGCTTGAGAATGTAATCTTTTGAGAGATGTTTTTGCTTTGAGAGTAAAGCTGCATATGGCTACAATATTTATTTCATACCATAAGTGTTTGCATGTCAGTGTGCTGTGCAAAATGGCTTTCCACATTAAACTGACAGATTTGACCCTCTGTGTTTATGCCACAAACAAAGTAAGTCTCATATAGAAAACAGTAGTTGTCTAATCAAATCCAAGACAGCTTCTCTATAATTTAACTATGGTGAGAGTATTTATGCATATTCTGTAACAAGGATTATTTTTTATTTCAGTGTTATAAAAAGAGAGGACAGAGGAACAGGAAGTTGTTCTAGGATGTTGAGAGAGACTGAGACAGGTTTCTTGAATGCAACCAACTTGGCTTTGGCTACCTGTAGAAGTGGATGGCACCTCCCAGGGTCCAAATATCCACCCTCTCAAGCCATGTTGGCATGAGGATTGTGAGTGCCATGAAGGAGAGAGTTGGAAATGGCAGGAAAAGGGTTGAAAGCCATAGAGGGAAAGAAAGGAAACCAAATTTTAAAAATAAAAAAATTAACTTGAGAAGCATTATTTGGAATGTCTACTGATTTTGCATAATATCTAGAAGGGACTTTGCATGGAAAATGTGTAGCAAAAATGTGGTATTCAGTGAATGCAATGATGGACAAAGTAGTAGATATATAGAGCTCCACTCCTAAACATGATAGTAACTTGCATTAGTCAAATACTTAGATGAATAGTGAAGAAATAGAGATGATATGGGAATCTGAAGGAAAAAAGTAATATTCAATGCCAGAATGAAGTGTACTTTATGTTAAATGCCTGTAAAGGATATGAAATGCAGGACAGTTGGCAGCTGAATAGTGTAACAGAGCAGGGAGTACTGAGATAGCGCATATTTCAGAGTCATAAATATGAGTGAGATATGCTCAAAATACCTTTTATAACACATGTCTGCTGCTGTTTTTTTTTTTCTTCACAAAACATTTTTCATTTTGAAGAGATGGAAATGTTCATGAAAAAGTTTTTTTCCCTCAAGAACATGACTTTACAAGTACAAAAAATGTCTCTTGTTCTAGGAGATTTTGCCTTCTCATATCTCAATATAAAACTGAAAGGGAGTAGGAAAAAAAAAATAAATACAAAACCAATGGAAATGCTTTGTTTCCTCAAAATTCTCCAGGGAAAAATATGAGTGAAATTAAGGTTTGCTTTAGTTAAAAAGTTTTGGTTTGGTTTCAAATTTGTACTAGTTTTTTCAGTCTTACTTTGAGTAATTCTTTTCAGCTTGTCTAGGAAAAGAAATTCGTAGCAAATTTTTCTTCTCTCTTACTGCATATAGTATGCCTGTCACAAAATACGTAGTAGTGTTCTTGGAGGAAAAAGCAGAAGTAAGGAACAATTATATCTTTATCACTCATGTAGGTAGTAACAAAAAGGATCTCTGAAGTTAGGAAGACTGAGAGATATATAGATATATATATAGATGCATATATATTTGCACTTGCGGTGATAAAAATTAATAGATTTTAGATGTTAAGCATTAGGCTGTTTTTCTGCATTCAGTTATGTTTTCCAACTGCTTAAAGGAATCATAACTTATTTACACAGTGGCAGTGCATGGGAGCATGAATCATGGACCGTGGTCAGACTGTGCTGTGTGAAATATAGGTAGAAAAAAAAAAAAAGATGACTAGAGCACTTCTCTTAGACAGATTTTTTAATTATTTATACACATTGGTGGGTTTCTTAGAGGGTCAGAAATGTAATGTGGTAATTTCTGGGATCAGTTTGCTGGAAACAAAGGCATGAGCAGATTGCTGTGTCTTTGTAGCCTTTGAATTGGGCTGAACTCTGCACAGATGTAAGCAAATGCAGGATCTAGCTTTTGCATTTAGGACTAAAAATACCCAGTCTGAGTGATACAGATATTACTGTTAATCTACTTATGAATGAACATATAGAGGTGCTTATACCATTAGAAAGGGATAATTGTTTTTTAGGACAGTGATACTGAAAATTTTCTCAATGGAGATAGATGAGTGTCCTGAATTTAGATTAGAATGCAAATCTATTTTTAAACGTTCTGAGCTGTGAGGTTGCAGTTAGAGACTGTAACACTATATACATTGAGATCCTGTAATGAATGATAGGAGAGGCTGAAGTGACCGCACAGTCTCTAAAGTGCAAATGTATGCTCTAATTTTTCAGTGTGTTCAGTGCTCCTGTTTTAGTCTGCATCATGGAGAGTTTCTCCCACTGGTTCCAGAATTAAAGAGCAAGGGGATCAACAGAGACTCTCACTGTTTTCCTGAATGAGAAAATAAAATGGTGTAGTAGTGGTAGTCACTGAAAAAGTAGCAGGAAAGCTTTAGCAGTGCTGGCTGATCTTTAAACTGTTTAGAGAGATTGGTAAAAGTGGAATAAGAAGATTTGAAAAGGATTTAAGTATTTATAATGACAACAGCTTTTCCCAAGTGAGAATGCAGCACAAAGTCAGCCTCTGATTCAAGATGATAAGTAAATGTGGGATGAGGGATAGCAGTGGCACAGAAAGAGCCAACTGCCCAATACAGGGTTTGCCCTCCTGGAGAGAGTGACCCAACATAATCTGTGGGAGAAAAAGTTTCTCCAGCAGCTTGTCCACCCAGAATTTCATGGCAGCTCAGAAGGAATAGCAGTTTCTATTGCTGCAACTGTGCTGGCACCAAAACTCATTGGCTTGTCACTTCTACCTGTACTCACATTGTTCTTGTGTAAGGCTGACAAAGCTTCATTTGCCTTTTGAGTTAATATTTTTACTAATAGTGCTGAATAATTATAACCATGTCTAAACGACTGATATGCCAGGAGATATCTGTAAAAGTGGGTTTTCCATTGTCTACCTGGGCTCTTTAGGGTGCCTGATCCAATCAGACCTGACCTCCTCCTGTTTGAAGAACTGGCTTGAAATGGTCTCTCCTCCAGAAGCTCTGTTTGGCATGGGTGGGATCAGTTTGCAAAGCTGTCTCCATTTCACCTGTGGGGGCTCTTCTCTGTGCCCACAAACTTATAGCAGACCTGTCACCCCCAGTTCAGCATCTGTTTCGTCTAATCTTCAGAAGATTTCCAGTCGCTCCTCCCCCACTATTTCTTGAAAGGCTAAAGAAAGAGTCTCGGCGTTTGATAATAAAGCACGTTAGATGCTTCTCTATTCCTTTCAGAAGGAGTTCAAGGACTGAGGGTTGCAAAGACTGATAGGTATGATATAAACACAGATGACAGGCAAGGAAAAAGCATCGGTTACAAAGGGCTGTTGGGTTTTTCATAATGTTTGTCACTAAATGTAAGAAACTGTATATTATTTATTAACTTCCTCCTTCCTTTTTTTCTTCTTCTTCTGAGGGAAAAATCTGTGATCTGATCATTTTAAGAAGCTGTTGCTTTTGGAAAGGATGCTAGGAACTCCCATGGACTGCGTTCTCATAGGAAAGGAGTCATGTGTGCTAGGTGAAAGTCTGACCCTAAAATAAAAGGTTATTTAATTTTCTTAAGTTTAAAAAATATTTTTCCAGTGGAAGTTGACAGATTCAAAATGAAATAAATGAGTTACCTCTGGCAGTCTTGCAGTTCACCTTGGATGCATATGTGTACTCAGTTTTGCTTACCATTCTCTCTCCTTCCTTCCCTCCCTCCCTCCTCTCCAGCCTTCCTTTGTTGCTGACTTCAGGCCTTGCGGTTCACCAGGCTTGTTCCCTTTCAAGGACAATGCAACATAATAAAGATATTGGGCAATGTTTCTATAGGGTATACATTTTTATCTGGCTTCACAGAAAGAGGAAAGCTTATGAGAAATGCATGAAAGTAATTGTTAAGTTCAGAGAAAGCTGATCTGACTAATTTACAGGGTCTGAAGTGTTTGAATGTTGGAGGGGAAACAATCCAACCAATAGGATATTCTGCCAGCAGCACATCGCTTTGCCAGTTCTGGTACCCAGGTGCAGGTGACTGTTTCCAAGCTCCTGACCGTTAGAGGCTGAATTACCAGAGTGGCGAGAGATATAATCTGCAGACAGTGGAGTTACAGCTGCAATCCTGAAAAAACTATCATGCCAGCCAATGCAGGAAGCTGCTTGGATATTTTCATAAAAGGAAACTTTTTCCAACTATCTCCTTAAAAGTTGGATTAAGGGAACTAAATTGGTAGTTAGAAGGACTGAAACAGTAAGGGAACATTACTGAAATAAAGAAAAAAAAGAAACTTTCCCTCAGTTACGTTCTAGTTCTGCAAAAGCTAGAGATACTCTCCATCACTTTTTTTTCAGGTACAGAGGCAGCATGGAAAATATGCTAAAGAGACTCTGTGTGTGTGGGAAATCCTACAAAGAGAAAGATGCTTTTGTTTTAACTCCTTTTCATTCCTCTAATTGTTTTTTTGTTTGCTTCTTTGTTGTTTTTTTTTTAATTTTATTTAAGAGAAATAAGACTCTCAAATGAGGATCCTTGAGGCAAAAAGGGCACACCACCATGCTCGTGTCTTCTGGTTTGCCTATACCTCTTGGCTTTCAAATTTTGTTTCTTTAAGAAAAGGGACTTGTTAAAAATAAAAAATCAAATTGCCATTAGCAATTATGTTTCTCATCACTGACATCACTGACTTCATATTTTGATGGTGATGATCCTGATGGAGAAAGATGTGTATGGCACTGGATTCTATGACAGAAGGGAAGAGTGCAGGAGATTACTCCCCAGTTCACTTGATTTTTACCTGATGATTTACAAGGTATGTAAATGAGGAGACAACCACAGAAGGTACACTTAATGGCATCTTAATGCATCATGGAATTTACGACAGGGCATGAATAGCTTGTGCACTCAACTGTTGGAAGCAGATGCTGCTATAATTCTACTTAATACTTAGAAGCAAAGTAAAGCATATTGTTTTTTGTACAAATGTTTATGAAACATTAATAAGAATAACATGCACCATTCAATGCTGAACATATAATGTGAAATCCTCTCTTATAAATATTAATGAGGGTGACATTTTGGTTCACTATATAAATTGATTCCAAGTAGCACTTCTGAGATTCTCTGGTTTTTTCCATTGTAGTCAAGAAAGGTACAGTGGATAAAACTCAGTGACATAAATATATAACAGCTGATTTCAGCTGGGAAAAGACACATCTCCTTGTGTAGTAGAACAGGATATTTGATATTTAGCAGTTTGAAGCCAAGACTTTTTACTTATAATGCAAGTTTTTTGCTACTGTTATGAGAGGAATTAGTGAGCCTCATTAAATCTAATGGCATGTATATATTCTAGATTACAATGGTCCTTGTCTTCTATAAAATGAACTCTGGCAAAATAAGCAGTTTTCTACAGGTAATTGAAAAGTTTGAATTAGTTGTTGACCATTATCAGTTATGTGTTTTTCAAGGAGTTCAGTATATTTACAACAAAAGCCTCTGTCCCCTTTTCTGTATAAATTTGATTTACACACTGCAAAAATTATTGTCTGTCTTTATTTTTTAACTAGAATGACAAGGCTTCCAACAATGTTATTTTCATTAGGGTAACCGCCTTTCAATCCACACTTCTCTGACATTTTGACAATGATACTTAGGAGCCAACAAAATGCTATGGTAACTCTTCCAGCTTGAATGGGAGATTCAAGCTGTGCAAACATTTATTATTTTTTTTTTTGACTTTTTTTTTCCAGCTTTGAATCTTCCTTAATTGCTAAATATCTCTTATTATTTAGGGTCTAGTATTTTATAATATCTTGAAATGGACAGAAAATACTAAAGTTTTGATAGAAAATGTAGCCACATCTTTATTTTATACAAAGAATTTACTCTTGAAAAATTTTTACTCTAAATCTTAAGCTTCTTAAGAATGTTGGAAGTGGTTCAGTGAAGTTGGATGTAGCAGAAGGTATGCTATTTATGAGCTTCGAATGAACCACAGCAAAATATTTGAGGTTTGAATGAGCATCTTAGTACAAAGCCTTTGGGAGACATCTCCAAAGATCCTTAGAACACTCAGGTAAGGTGAAAAGTCAAGCGGAGCTTGTTGCACAGAGATCTGCCAGGGTCCACTCTAAACATTGTAAATCTTGATGATTTGTCCTGTTTGAAAATTCTCTCCTTGGAAAAGTCTGAACTTCTGCTAAAAAACAAACCCTAGTTTTTTGGTATTTAATCTTTAGTATTTGTATTTTGGCGTACTGTCACGATATCTCAGACGATTCTTATTTTAGTGTCTCACGTCTCCGTTAATCTACCTTGTTTATGCCACCAGCCAATTTACATGTTACAGAAAGCATCATAGTCTTTCCTTAAAGCATCTAGCATAATTTGTCTCTAGCTGCTGTGAAACACTCCAGTGACATGTCTGGATCAAAATATTTTTATTTCCCGGATATTGTTTTGATGGAAAAATATGGAAAGCAGACACTTGAATTTAGTTGAACTGACAATTTTCTGTCAAGCAATTTGTTTTTGTGGAAAAGCACATAGGTGCTGCTGCTGGCAACATCCCTGCTTAAGTTTTGGTTGGAAAAGGGGAGGCTCAGGCTGCATTTCGAGTGGTAGTAAATAATAATTTTGTATGAAGAATTAACCTAGGAGGGCAATGAATCCTGGGTTGTCTTTCTGAAAGGGTAGAGGTGGAGCTGCTAACATACAGAGTTTTCCACGTCTACATATTTCAGTGGAAATGCCACTAAAATTGAGAGATATAAATCAGCACTATGATACATAAGTTCTCTGTGTTTAAGTGTAAATTCATTTGGGAACATATACAGTGTTGGCAAAAACAAATACTGACATAGTGGTACCATATAATTAAATTGCATTTCAGAATTGACTTTTTGCACTTTTAATTCAGTAGCATTTCTGAAAGAGAATGAAATTTCTAACTTATTGTGTTGCAGAATTTCCAAAAGATAAAATTTGGCTTATTTCAAATACACAAGAGGGAAATTCTTTTAAACAATCAGCTGAGTTGTGTTTTATGCACTTGTCCAACAAGCACTTCTTTAGTGGTCCTATGATTTAATATTAAATTATTTGTTCAACACTAGGAGTGTGAAAGTGCCCTAAAGATAAATAATTCCATATTAGTTCCAAAAAAGCATATAATTGAAGTTACGATTTAGCAATTGCAGAGGATTTGAGAAATTAGGAAAACTGGCCTAATATAGTTTCCTTCTTTGATTTTAAAGGTCTCATTCTCTAATTTCATGAAGCTCAGCTGTGATATGATGTGCTTTTGAACAGCTTTTTGAATCAGTTTGTCTCTGGAAAAATCTGTCTGAATTTTTTCTTTTATTTTTACTTCTTTTTTCTTTTTAAAGAATTCTTCTTTCTCTTCTTTTCTTCTGTTGGGGAAGTTGGCAGTTGAGGGAGAGGGACAAGACAACATGGTTAGTTAGTTTACTGTAGTCATAATAATGTGAGAGCGCTATTAAATTTAATTTAAAATGTTTAATGACCAAAATGTTAATGCTGTAACAGTTTAGTATTAGGTTCAAGCCTTAATGTTATTATTTTTACTAATTAATTCAAAGCTGCTACAAGCCTTCCGACTGTTTGAATATGCAGTCTATGGCGTGACTTATCTTGATTATACAACCCCCCTGAAAATGAAGAATATCTACCAATATTTGTGGACTTTCCACTGAGCTTCAATAGTGTACTTGTAATATGGATCCGACTCATTCCCACAAAAAAGGGCTTGAATGATCCAGTGAGGAGGAGAAAAGCATTGTAGCCAGTCCTGGCTGCATGGCATGCTCTTTATGGTGTGTATGTAATAAGAGAAATTCAATTACTTGGTGATGCAGTCAGTTTACTGTTCTACAGAGTCCAAAACAAAGAAGCTCAAAATTATAAGAAAGGAATAATAAAGGCCAAAGGAACATTGGCTCCCAAATAATTATTGTTCTCATTAACTCTTACTGAGTTCTGCAAATGGTATTAACATGCTGATACGCTAATGCTGTGAATATATTCCATTAGCAGGATATACCTGCTAAGAAAATTAACATGCTTTTGCTTCTAGGTATACCATTATAATTTCTATTACTTGTTAAATTCTTTTAAAAAAAAAGTGCAATTAAATATTTATTTATTATTTAATATATAAATTATTTGTAAGGAATTATTTGAAAAGGTCCAAACATTTTTACAGCACTGTGAGTGTCTTGTTTCTATTTTACTTGCCTAGTAAAAGTCAGGCTGCATTTCTTGGTTTTGGAGACATTTGGAAATTAGAGCTCTGTATTTGCTGAGAGAGTCCTAAGAGGCACACATGTAATGAGTGAGAGAGATATTCGGGGTGTTCTATCGCACTCCTCGCAGCATTTTCACATGGGATGTCCTAGGACCAGAGGAAAAGGGCAACACTGAGGAAGGAAGCTAGGGGCCAGGAGAGGAACTGCAGCATGTACAGTCCTAGAGGACAGATCACACTATAAGCAGAAACACAGATAAAAGTAACAATGTTGGGGAACTGCCCCTATCTTTGATGGCTCTGTGTGGGTTTGGTTCTGGTTGCCCAGCTTTTGTGTGGTTCTGTCTCATCAATGCCATTTAAGTCAATCTCACGCTTCTGACAGTGGTATTTATGTGCTAACATCATGATTTTTCTTTTACTATGACACCTGTTAACTTTTTTTTTATAGGTGCACAGTATAGACTGTGGGTAGCAACTATTTAAACTGCATGGTATATGTGCTGTTTTTCACCAGTTTATTTGAAAACTCATAATGAAAGCAACACAGCCTTGTAGTGTGGAATTTGATGTGCAATTTCTTAAATGTTCATATTAGTTTAGACTGCATTAGTGTTTGATGTTATCAAAAGCCTAAATCCTTCACAAAAAGAAAACAAAGAGCCAGTAATGGATATTATGACAGTCTGGTTTTTAGATAAGCATTTAAGTGTTAGGAAGACTATCTAATGTTAAACTAGGTTTAAGGGCCTTTTTCTGATCAGCAAATATGCCTTTCAAATACTCCCAGAAACCAGAAAATATATACTTTAGTGTTACCAAGACATCCCTCTCTACCCTCAGTCATTTGAGGTCTTAAATGGACTACAGGTTGCCTCTTGTCTGTCATGCAGAGTTGAGTATAATCTTCTGACATGTTAGAGCTGCAAAATTGGGTTAGAAGTCTTACTAGAACATGCTGAAAGCTTTTTATATATCTGAAGCTTTTCTGGTTTTGATCAGATAAAGAAAGCCAATGCGGTAACAACCCCTGAGGTAAAATAATACAGCTTTGACTTCCAAAGCTATGGTTTAAACTGTAGCATTTAGATTCAAAAGGTTCTGGATTTATGGTGTTTCTGTAGCCCTAACTCAAACCAAAAGGTTTTGCGTTTCCTGATACATGTACATTGACAGACCACTTGAGACTGGAAAATCATGCAACCTATATTATACTTGCAGAAAAAATTCTGATCCAAGTAGATCTTGTTTTGGACAAGATTTCAATCAGTTATTTATCAGATTACATTTTATTTTTTTATAATATAAATGGACTGAAAAAAAAGCATGTCCACATTCCTGAAATATTTTCTCAGGCTTGCAAGATCTGTCAGAAATCACTTTTTGCTGCTGATCTTTCTTGCTGGCAGAATTTAACTGTTATCAACCCTGGGTAACAGAACTTCTTTTTTTTTTTTTCTTCATATTTTTATGTCAGAATTGTTTTATTAACAGTACTACATTATTTGCAAATAACCCAGCATATGTGATTTGGCATAGCAAAGTTTCTACTGGTTTCCTCTATTCACTGCTTTTTGTAACTGATAGACAAAAGGAATCAACTGCTTATTTTTATGGATTGTTTTTTCTAGATACTCTGAAGATTTATATATACTCTGAGTAGAATTTGCCAACATTTTTCAAGTTTCAGTTATCTATGGTAATATTCAAGAAAGATTTATGTTGTAATCTGAGGTTAGAGAATACTTTCAGAAAGAAAAAAGCGGAAAAGGTGGTTTTTTCTCTTGAATTTTCATTTGCAGCACCAAAGTGAGTGCCAACGCATCCTCTTTCAGCTATTCCAAGTCAGATCCAAATGCTCAGGTCAGCAAGTGAATCCAAACTCTTCCAAGGGCTATGAATTTTAGTGCGAATGTGAATTATATATAATGGAGTTGGCTCCAAGGGAGCTGTAAAAATCTCTCTTATGAGATAAAGCCAGTGCTGATCTGTCTTTAACTGTAACTTCAATAGCAGACTGCAGTCTACTAGCTTCAGTCAAATAGTGATCTTACATCTGGGAAAGTAAGAGCCTATTGTCAGCTTGAGGCAAGAGGTTTTAGCTGTTCACTTGCCATTAGGAAGAGATATCTAGCTAAACCGAAAGAACCTCCAGTTTGAATCTACTTCTGAAAATAATCTCAGAATATTGAAAAAATGTCACCTTTTTCAGATGCCTTTCTCTGATCAGTTGATATTTCCATTTGTAATATCACACCTGGAAGTGGGAAGTTGGCTATGCCATTTGTAAGAAAGCGCTTAGATTACAAAAGTTCAGCTTTCCTCTTTCTTTAGATAATTGCTCAGAATATAAAAATGTCTTTGGCAGATAAAAGTAAGAGCCAGTGCATGAAATTTTAAACCAAACAGGACCTATGAGATCATCTGGTTTGATTATCTGCATGATACAGTCCAGAAAAACTCATGCAGTAATTTGGACTTTTGAAACAGTTTTGCAATAAAAATAGAAAGTGGTCTTAGAAACAGCATGGACTTGACTGCATCTAGCTAAATGCACATGCCACATCCTAAAGTTCATATAGCTTAAGAGCAAAGGGACCCTGAGCCTGTGTGGATCAATTTGAGTTCTTTCAGGTAGCTAATTATGTTTTTCACTCAGCTACCCTGGGTGTGCCCAAAATATACTGAGTTTTTGCTAAAGAGTGTCTTCCAGAAAGGTATCTGATCGTCATTTTGGCATCACTTCCTCTGGGAATTTGTTTCAGCGGTTGATCCTCTCTCAGTAAAAGTCTGTGCACAATTTCCAGTAGAGTATTGGGATGGGAGTAGGAATGGGAATGACTCGGCCTTTTGGTTTGAAGCTGCTCCCTTATGTTCAAAGTAATTCAAGGTTTATTAGGCCAAAGGAGAACAATGTCTACAATCAACCGGATAACTAACGTCTATAACCATTGAGGCTTGGGACAAAAGGACTTTTATTCCTGTTCTAATATCTGAATGATTTTTTTTGTCCCATATTGTGTAATAATGTCTTCAGGTAAAACAGAACCAGTTTTCTGTTCAGTAATTTTACTTTTTAGCTAAGCCTCTTCTAACTAACTGAACTCTGAAATTAACAGCATATTATAGAGACACTGGTCGTTCTCAGAGTGATAAGACCTGATTATGCCAAGGAATGGTATGCAGAGAGGCTCTTCTTTACACTTATTGCTATAACAACAAAGGTCAACTAACTTTGTTATTTGCCCCGTTGGAGGGTCTGAAGCAGAAAAAAGTAGAAGGAGGAGAGGACGGGACAGGTGATCCAAAACTGACCAGCAGGGTATTCAATCCCGTCTGCATCAAGCTCAGTATAAAAGCTGAGGGATAAAGGGTCAGCCCCTCTTCTTCAATAGCTGGTGTCCAAGGGGGAGGCTGTCTGTTCGTCTGCCTTTGATACCGATCCATGCATTCCTGAATCCAGATTCAGAATCCAGTTCCTGTCCATCACTGAGTCCAGTCAGGGAGTTCCCCAGGGCTTGCTGGTGATGTGATCATCATCCTGGGAGCTTGGTACGGTTTTGTATATATTGTATATACTTCATTATTTTATTCTTTATTATTTTATTAATTTATTAACATTTTCATTAAAGTAGTTTAGTTTTTTCCTAAACTCATAAATCTCTTTATCTCTCTTTCTCATCTCCTTGGAGAGAGATCTGTCATTCCTCTCGGTGGCAGTCCAGCCCAAACCATGAAAGTAATATATAAGAACTGTTAGAGGAGGGACTGGAATTGAGGATTCTCCAGATTAAGGTTTAATGTAGGCTGCATAGTCCTATTCATTCTTGTTCTCACTGTCTTGAAACTCGATTTTATTTTTTATATATATGTAAAATATATATATACATATAATAGATACGCACACACATATACACACATGATTTTAAAAAAAGAGTTGAGCAGTTTCAAGAAGAGGAGGTAATTGTGTCCTGTCCAGCATCCTGGGGAATGAGAAATATTCATTGGGGAAGCCACAGTTCCTCTAGGACCTGAAAAGTATTAACGTCAAAACCAAAGATGTCTAGGGATTGTACAGGCTTAGATGATCAGTGACAGGGGAATTTGAGAAGCAGTTTTGGAATTAGGGCACCACAGGGGGAATTTGGTTGGATTTAGGCAACCATCTCCTTAATGTAGCTGTAGGCTCTTTGTGGATAACATTATATAGTTATGGGTGGGGAATTTAAGTGCAAAATTCCTGTGATTCTTAGTAATAAGAGACAGGAAGGAGTAAGTCATATGCTTCAGGGCATACCTGTGAGAGCTAAGAGGTTTTGAAAGAACTCTGAGGCCTATTTAAATTTATCTGCTGTTACAATTTACATCTGCAGACTGGATTATTACATGTATCTATGTAGTGAGATTTCTTTCTATGCATTTTTGGATATTTGCTTCATACAAACACACAAATTTGTGCTGGATGCATGAGGAGGTACAGAAACACTTTCAGACTGGCACCAGGAAATTGTTTTTCCTAAAAATTGACCTCCACATGTTTCAACTTTAATGCAGTGAGAACCTAATTCAAACTTACGTCTGTCAATGGGAAGATTCTCATTGACTTAAATGGGCTTTTAATGAGACTCCCAAATGCCTGGGGAAAAAGTGTTTTAATTTGGCAAAGAAATTTCAGCATCAGGGACTCACTTAACCAGAGGAATTTTATCTTCACTCAGAGACATTATATTGTTGTCGTTAATAATCACGGTCCAAAGTAATTGAATTTGTGATGGTATTACATGGGTCTGTGTCTAGTCCAAAATGTGAGTGCAAGACCTTTTCTTTTGGTTTGATTTGACTCCCGTTGCAAGACACAGTGAGCAATTGTATTGTGCTGTTTGTCAGAGTGATTAATTGCTGTTACTTAACAGGTGAACTGTACCATACTGAAAATGAATGTGGGGAGGAGCAAGTGCACATCTCAAATTACATGCTCTATTATGTAAATTACAGGTGGTGGGTGGCAAGAGTCCTAAAAAATGGATGGGTTGGCTAAAATCATGCCAGTGCTTTTGTAGTGCATACCAAGAAGAATCATACGTAAACCTGGAAGCTCTAAGTTTCCAGGTGTATATGATACTTGCTTTTGCTTAAATGCAAGAAAAAAATTTCATTGAAAATACCTGAATTTAAAGAATTACCTCCTACTTTCACTTTGCTGGAGAGAACAAGAAAATACACTGTTTTCTTGGCTAGTTTTTTATTCTCATTAGCAAACTTTAAAGTTTTATTCCACTTTGTATAAACAATCTGAATCAATTTCATACTAAGCAGGCTTACAGATTCAAGCAATGTTCTAGAACCGCATATATTAAATACCTATATCTATGTGTGTGTGTATGCATGTATTTATTATTGGTTCAGTGACGTTTTAAAGAGCAGAATCTTTCAAAACATTCTGAGAAGTTCTGAAGAGATTATGCTAGATTTTTTGTAGCTAGGTAAATAGCAGTCTCTTTAAGAGCCATCTACTTAGTCTCTTTTACTATTGTTTCTTATATGTCTACTGTATTTGCTTTTATTTATTTAAAAGCTGACTTACTGAATAGATTCATGTGATGTGCATCTCACTATTTTGTGTTCCTCGGTACCGTTTGAGAGCCTAGAAGTCTTATTTCAATTTGTTTCGTTTGAGCACTTGTGATATGAGGTATTCAATCTTAAATAGTAAATAACAGCAGTGAGTAGCTCCCATCTCAATTCAAGAAATAATGAAAGTTCTTGAAAATAAGAGAGCAAAAGTTTCTAAAAATGAAGCAGTGTTAGTACACATTTAGTGAAATTAGCAGCTTAGTCCTAGCTGCTTGGATATATAACCCGCCTGAATTTTATAATTGGTATTTCTATTTTTCCAGACCAATAATTAAATTTCTGATGTTTTATGCATAAAGCTAATAAAATTATCGCACAGAGCATATTTGAAGACCTTTCAAGCTATCCATTATTATGCTGAGTAATCTTGTGCTGCAGTAAATGGGCACTGCTGTTGGCCTGTGGCTGTAGACCAGCTATGAAGAGCAGACTGAGTTCCTATCGAAGGTGGACCTGAGGAATTATTGGCATTTGCATGTGAAAGATACTTCCTTTATGCTCTATACAAAGTATAACTTGTAATTTTCATTAGGAAGACACTTCATCAAGCCTGCAGTAGTGTTCAAATGCAGCATTAAACCCATGCAGTCGTTAGTAGACAGCTAAATTCTGCTGTTGTTTTACATGTGTAAATTGAAATAACTTCAGGATAAAACACATGAGTATTCTTGACTTGCAATGAATGAAGTATATAATGAAGGAAAATGGTATTTCCAGTAGATAAATTCAGTAAGCAAATATAATGGTGAAAGTAATTCAGATATTTTGCTGCTGATTAACCCACACATGCAGGAAGATGAGTGTTATGGCTTGCAGATTGTACTCTGGCTTCATTTGGATAGTCAAGCAGTCAGTAAACAGAGTTGCCTAATTTGGATTCTACACAAAGTATCAAAGACAACACCAAATGATTTGTTCAGTTAGAGCAGAGAATATTGGATGCAAATGTTGATCTTTTTCTGGTTTTCTACTGTATTGATTTTTTTCATTCGCAGTCTCACTGTGAATGAAAAAAAATTTTACTGAAACATTTGGTGACATCTTTCAGAATCTTCTATGACAGTAAAACTGAAGGCGAGGTGGGTATTTTTCTCATGAAATTATTTTTATCTGGTCAATATCTGTGAAGAAAATTTTATGTGTTTCAGTGCAGAACTTAATCATTTTGACTGGAAAAAAAAATGTAATAATAAATATGAAGTGGTAGAATTGTCATGAGTTTTCTTTCAAACAATTATGACACAGACCACAAAGTAATAACAAGGCCAGGTTGGATGGGGCTTTGAGCAACCTGGTCTAGTGGAAGGTGTCCCTGCCCAGGGCAAATCCCCGTTCCAAACCCCCGTTTGGAACTAGATAATCTTTAAGGTTCATTCCAACTATAACCATTCTATGATTATATGATTTTGAACTTTTGCAAAACTTTCTTTCTCAAGTTCTCAGTCAGGGAAATGTACACAATGAAAGTGGATATCCATAGGTCTCAGTGCCAGAACGGGAGGGGGCTGTCTGGATTATGTCTTGAGAATGATAGAAGCTGACTCAGTTCAATGAAATTTTATAACAGAAGAAACCTGACCAGGGCAGAAAAGCAGGCATCTAGCTGGGAACCCGAGAGGTGAAGTTTTATGTGGGGAGAGGATAGCTCAAAACAATGACTTTTCAGCTTGTAGGTCATGCTGTGGTTCTTGATCACTGGGTGGCTTGCTGCCTTCTGGCAGTCTATCATAGGGGGTTCTTACAGTCCTGGTTGAAATAACTCTATTATAGACAATCGTTGGTCTGTCAATGACTTCTGTTTTATGATTAAAAGTTTAAAAAAAAAAGAAAGAAAGAGAAAAAGAGCTGTGATAGCTGAGATATTCTTGTATATAACTGGGAGGGAGCGAAATTCAGCTTTTACTGAAAGCAACGGTAGCATTAATCTGAAATCTTATTGATCAGTTTAAAGATACAGAAATATTGACAGGGTTTCATGTTCTGACTTGAGAATAAACAGCATAGCAGCACCTGTTACAAATGATGAAGAAATAATATTCAGAGGTTTCCCTCCACCCCCCCAAAAGCACGTCCTAATTAAAGATCTTGGTGTGTAGCTATTGGTAAACTTCATCCTCGTGTTTGGATGAAAAAAATGTGTGTTAACCTTGGTTCAGAATTTAAAAAAACGGCTGCTGAGAAGAAAAGAGGAAAGAAACTGTCAGCCCGTGGATAGCGAGTAATACTGGCATATTGTGGAGGTGATAATATTCTTAGCAGACAGTACTTACCTTCAGTTTTCTCTATAAGCTCTGATACATTTGTATTACCAGGTAAATCCTGCTTAGGCTTGCAGCTGCTTTAAAAAAATTCCCTCTTTCAGTAATCACCTGCCAGCTGGGACGGAATTTTATCCTTTTCTTATATCAGGAGACCTCACTTTCTGCTTGGCTTTTTTTTTTTTTTTTTTTTTTTTTTTTTTAAGAACTCAGTTGCAGTGCTTGTGAGGTTATGTAGATAAAGGGAGAGTTACTCCCTGACGCCAGGGTGAATGAAGGCGGCTGCAGGGACTCCACGGTTCCCTCTCCTCATTGATCTCTCCCCCACAGCGGGCATCAGCACCTCGGACAGCGACTCCCTCCTTGGCGCCCTGTGCGGGGGCGGCCCCCCTCCGCACCCTCTCTGCCGGGCGGGAGCTCAGAGCACTCGGGGCACTTGAGCAGAGTTGTAGCTGCTCTGAAGCGCACCTTTTTTTTTAACAGAGACAACTTCCCAGGCATCTTTAAAGGACGTGACAAAGTAGCCTGAGGAAATGGTAGTACTTACGGCAGCAAATTTCTGCTTTTGTTAATAGAGAAAGAAAATATGAGTGGTTTTGTCTGATTTTACAGATATTTCCCTCCTTTGGAGGTATCCTTCTTTAATGCCTTGGAAAGGGCAGAAACAGGGTATTTTGGGCTCAAAGCACAGCCCGTGGTGATCCTCCCCCTGCATCTCAGGCTGTGCACGAGCACAGAGAAGGATGGAGGAAACTGCTTTCCCCCAAAAGTTGGAGTGACCAACTCTCTGCCAGCAGTGTGCAGGGGATCCTGAGGGCAGGGGAACACCTTTGACTACCCGTGAAAGCAATGACAACAACATTTGCACTGTGAGCTGTGAAATCAGGAAGGGTAAGAGAGCTGCAGCACCAATATAAGGAATTGCAGGGTTGATAATTTAACCTTCTCTGAAGGGAAAGAAACCATTATAATACATATATATATAAGCTATATACTTCAACTGCTTGGAGGTACATTTTGATGTGCCCTACAAAAACCCTTGGGTGAAGGTCAAGTTTAAGTACCAGAGACATCTGAAACAAGCAGGAGAATCTGAGATCCTAAAAAACAATGCGGAGGGAAAGAGCTCATCCAGCCATTGCAAGATTGTGTTGCATTATTAATGCAGAGACTCTATATTGCCTACTCTGACTATGATGTGCCAAATTGAAACAGTTGTGTAAGTATAGCCAGCTGTTGTGCTGGCCTGCAGTTTGTTGGATGACTCTGCTTAAGTTTCATTAGTTTATACTAAGAGGGGAAAAAAGGAAGGATTTGTATGCTGGTGTATGATAGTATATCCTAGTGTGCAAAGACTAACCCAGTCAGCAGAGACATGATAATACAGTGGAACAGTTGTTTTCCGCTATTTTAAGTATTTTTAGAAGTGCATAGATGATTTTATCTAAGCAAAATAAATCTCATCATGTTTTCTTTGATTTGGTTCAGATGGCTATGAGACTGGGACTTTGATGACAAACTCCTAGTTTTATTTTTTACTCTCTGTTCAAATGTGGGTTTCTTGGTTTGTTTTCGTTTGGGTGGTTGGTTTTTTTTCCTTTCTCGTTCCCCAGGTTTTACAGATTTTAACAAAGAAAATAAAAAAAGTTGTTTCTTGTTTCTGTTAGAAAAACCTTTTGAAAGGGTAACTACTTTGCTTAGAATTGGCTAACCTTTTCTGTAGTGCACATGATGAGAGATTGTGTCCTGTGTTTCAATTCACTGTGAAGGAAGAAAAGATAAACAACCAAAACTTGTAGAAAAAGCGGTATGGCATTACTGCTGATTCACAACACCTAGGGCAGCAGCAAGAGCCAAGGGATCTCTGCTAAAGCCAGTAAAGAAACCATTTGCCAAGTGACTTTGGCTCATTTTCTGTTCAGGCTGCTGAGCACAGGTGCCACTAGAAAGGTACACGGTGTCCTTTATTTGACCCTCTCTTGATGTTAGAGAAGTCTTCTTGGTTTTCCTTTAGCTTTAAACTGCTGCTTGCAGTGAAAAATCTAAAAAAATTTAGGAATTTAATTAAAAAAGAAAAAGCAAAGAAAAGCTGAATGGAACCTAATTTCATTTCTTCAGCTCTTTGGTTTATTTTGAGCTCCTAAAAAAGCCTCCTTTCTTTCAGAATGACTCTACACAATATTATTATCTTCCTGTTGGTAGTGTAGGAGGAAGTGTGCTTTCTGATAGGACAATCTGTCCTTGCTGGAAAGGAAGATTATAAGCAGAACTGTACTTAAATGACGGAAGGGGGGGGGATTAAAAAAGTAAAATGGCAGATTTTCTTATTTATTTTTTTTCCCTAAACAGTTTACTTCAGTTTTAAAGAGTGCAGCATTTTGACAGCCAGGAGCTAATTTGCAATTTTTCCTTTGAATTCTAGTTTCAAATGAGTTTTCCCTGTCCCCCCCTCCAATGAAATGAAATGAATTTCAAGCTGACAGATCTTACTGTGTGCAGCCACTAGAGCTCCTCTCTGATTTCATGGATTTTGGACAAAATGATCAAAAAAAAAAGGCATAAAGTAGAAATACTGTTATATGGGAGAACAGTCCATCCCAAAGACTGTCAGTAAAGCTTTGTTGTTTTCTGCACCATGATCTGCAATTTCTAGTTGGAGTCATGGATTTGTTGTATAGTCATAACATGTAAATGCTAAATATTTTTTAAATAAAATAGAGAAAAGTATAAATAGACCAGAAAAACTAGGCTGCAGCCTAAACTAACCTCTATTTTCTTTAGATAGAAGTGGAAGTTAAGGATACATAAGCAAAAAAAAAGGCTAGGCTTGGATTACATAATTTTTCTTCCTAAAGAAAACATTAAGTAGAAAAGACCATTGTTTTTCCTATCCAGCGGGTAAGATTACATGAAAGTTTTATTGTAATTTGTTCCCTTTAGTACCCTTTAGTATGTTCTATTACTTAAAACTGCAATTATTAAAGGTACTTTGCTCATTTCTTTTACTTTAAGTTACTTATGAATGTAAACATTTTATGAAGTCTATTTTTCTGCTTAGAAACATATGTTAGGTAATGATAAATCAAACTCTGCATATCCCTGCATGAAAATGGTTGCAGCGTGTTTGGCTTTGCATATACAGGTTTTATTTAGTGCTTTTTCATGGAAATACGGACAGTACCTCAGCTAGATATTTTTGTCACATTTTTTGCTTTTTTGTGTTTTGGGATGAACATTACTGGTTAATTATAAAGCCACATAGCGTTAATAAAGAAATCCGTTCTTTCTCCTGGCTGCACAGTTGACTTTCCCAGTGATATCTGGAGAATTGTTTAGTCTCTGTGTGCTTTAGTTTTCTCTGTTGGTTTCTGACCACTTCTTGTATGCATGACAAAAAGTGGGAGAGGGAAGGCCTGAACCAAAGGACTTTGACATAGATACAGAGAAGAGAGATTGTGGTTCTGATTTCTGAATATTTTAAAGGTTTAGTTTTTATTTTTAATTTATTTTTAATTTTTTTTTTTTTAGTTTTAATTAAAAAAAAATCAGAAACTGTTTAAAAAAAACCTGTGTGTGGGAAAGTATTGTTGCCCAAACAATACCACTGTATTTCACATAGTCAGGAAAAGATTTTATGCAAAGATAGCTGAAATTGAAATATTATAATAACTTGAATGGAAAGCCCCATACAGATGATTGTCAGAAAATAAGAAGTATTTCTGTTACCTCTGTTGCTGCTGTATCTTGCCCTACCCAGTCAGCCTTTGGAAGCAACAATACCTTTGTAAAACAAACTGAAAATATAGGATTGACATTCCAGATGGAAATTTTCTCAGATTTTTCAGAGGACATCCTTCTGTAATGCAGGTCATTAGCGGAGATTCTCTTCCGGTCACAATTTTATTTCTAATCCCAAATAGCTCAGGGTTGGTTTATAAACTGAAATATGAAGTGTTACAAGATAGCTTGCATAATCGTGAATGGTCTCATGCTAGTTATATAAGAAGTGAATTCTCTCTTGAATAAATAGGCATTTTTCTTACCAACGAATTTGAATCTTATAAGTATTTTTTAAAGAGAAAATAAGCCACTTCTTGCAGGAAATAGAGTGCTAAATTTGAAATGTCATTTTAAAATTCAGACTACTGTGATCTGACTGATAACATTTCCCGAGATATTTTGTTTTGCATTTTTTCATGGTGTCTTGCTTAGGAAGTACCTATATGTGCCATCTGCCATGTTTTCTATGTGCAAATAAATTTCTAGATGACTGTACACACAAGTGGGCATTTTGTCACCTTATAAATATCTGGGTAACAAAACTACGTCCATGTGAGTGGGCTGTAGATATCAGCACTCAGCTTAAATTGTATCTGCCTATGTCAGACTAGCTAAAGGACTAGGGCAATAGTACACAGAAGTGTTGCATCTGCCTTGACCTGTCCCTTTGCACAAGAATTAGTTTCAGTTTGTTTGTTCTTACATTTGGGACCTTGCTGTTTGAACACTTGACCACTGATGAGCTTTGGATTATGTCTGGAGTGATTGTGGATCTCTGCAGTATCGTCCTTCCTCACACTTGCTCACCAGAAATACAAATTACCCCAGGATGTTCATTAGCTTTTAGGTAAAGTGATAGATTGTACCGTCATTTGATTTTGTAATATTTTATATCTATTTTTGTGTATGTAATTAAAAGGCAAGAAGTAAGGCTATTCAGAATAAGATGAATAGTGGTCCTGCCTGGTGGACCACCACTTCAGCAGCATGAAACACAGGTGCCCCAGTGTTTCCTGGTAGTGGTTTTGGTAAAGTTAGACCTTATTATCAATGTGGGGACTTGAACAGCTGTACTTAAGATCATAGTGCTTTGAGCAGAAAATTTTCTTTAGCCCTCATGCTAAGAGTTTTCATCTTGGTGGTAGGATATGTAGAATATTGATGTCAGCAGGGAGCACGTATTCAGTTAGCTTTTGATTGGACTTCTCCACATCTAAAGACTCATTAATGCTTATCCCCCTTGGATATTGTTCTCTAGCAGTTTAACACTAGCCAGAATGGCTTTCATCCCCTCTGCCACACTTCCTGGGATTGCTGCTTGCTGCTTTGGTTCTTTTATAGGCTCTTTGCAGCATGCTCCAGTTCTGGTTACATGGGTTTCCATCTCATCGACCTTCCTTAATAGCTGCTTATATTTGTTACCCCGTCCAGCTGCAGCAAACTTCGGATGGGTTTTCGTTGCTTTTTCCAACAAGGCAGTGCCTGTTCAGACTGCGGGCTAAGCGCTGAAACGCAGCGCTTTAGGCTACAGATGACTGCCCAGCAGTCCAGCTGCTAAGGGTGCACCACTTGGTATGAAGGAAAAATATCATGCTACTATTTTGTTTTGACACTTTTTGGGTCTCCAGTGCACTTGTCATTCACCAGCAGGTATGCTTTGTGTTGCCTTTGTGCTGTTAATACAACAGCAATAGCTACTTGGAGATCCACTGAAGTGCAACCACTTCTGCTGGCAATCCCCTGCGTTTCCCTTTAAATTACAGTCCTCCTGCTGTGATTTACTTGCTGCCATCAGACTTTTATACAAAGACTGGTATGAAATAAGATTTTTTAAATGTCACCCAGTGGAATTATTCTAGAGGAAAACCTGTGCTTGTGAGACTGATCATTGACTTGAGACACCTTTTAAGCAGGTACACTCCAGTGGTTCCAGTTCTCAGCTTTTTGGTGTTAATGTTAAGCTGTAACAACTTTATTGAAATTAATAGAGTGGTTCTGTGTTTCCAAGAGTGTCATTGGGACTAAGTTATTCTGCACTTGATTCCACACTATTATTCATAAATATTTATTTTAATAAGATCAAAGTCACTTGGAATCCTTACAAAAAAATTGAGGAATTTATGGACAGGTATAATGTGTGCCCTTCAGTTTGGCTCTGATGAAAGACAAAAAAAATTCACCTCAGACTAGTTCTTCTGGACCTGTTCCAAAAGTGTGGAATTTTTTTTTCCTTTAGGCTACGATCTTGCAGTTGGTGGGGATTCTCCACAGTTGATAGTAGCTCTGTCATTTCTCTTAGCATAAAGAACCCAAACCAAAGTCAAATCCAAGCCTGCTAGTTTATTTTAACAAAAACTTTAATTATTAAAAAAAAATTTAAAAAGTACTTTTTAAAAAAACGAAATTATGGAATATAGTTGCATTTGGTCTTGATTTTCACTAACTCAAAAGAAGAAAGTGAGGAAAAATATAAAATAACTCCTCTTAACTTTCAACAGGCTGTATTTGGATTTTGCCAGCTTAGACGTGAATGTTCATCAGAATCTTTTGGTACTTGTTATGGATCCAAAAAAAGGGGACCTTTTTTGTCCTCTTTTTATAGCATTTCATTCTGTCATGGGCTCAGCTCTCTGTTGAGATCTCACATTCTCAATATGCCAAGTTTTACTCCCTGAGAGCTGCCCCTCTTTGCCTGTGGTTGCTTCCTTGAGTGCTCCTTGTGAAACTACCATGTCCCAGTTTGGTTAAGAGAGGGGATATCTCCCTGGCACCTCCTCTGCAGTGAGTTCTGGCAGGAAGGAAAACAGGGGACAGAGGGTCACCAAAGCCCCAGAGCCAAGATATGTATTTGAAATAGATGCAAACATGGAAATGAGAAGGTCAGTACATTCATATACTGAACATAGCCATTAATAATAAGAAAATGTGCAGATTATTATCTTCCTTAGTTTCAGTATCTGGATAAAAATGCTGTATTTTAAGTGATTTTGTTTTGTCCAGGGGTGGTACTACAAAATAAGAGCACGTTTCAGCATTGTTAATGCAACTAATGTACCTTTCCTATACTTTAGGACTGAAATTAAGTATGATTCTAGCTTATTACAACAATTTTCCTTTGTGTGTGTTTTAGTTCAATGCCTTTATATCTCTGTGAATAATTATTTGTATGAAAATGTTTCTTAAAACATTTAGAATGTTGTGTATATGATTATCATATGCTAAGGTTTGGTGTCTGTTTAAAAGAATACGTGTGTTTTAATGACCAGAAGCTATGCTACTGTTTGTGAAATCTAGACTAAGAGAGGAATGGTACAGAAATTATAAGAAAAAAAAGAAAAAAAGATTGTTTACTTTTACCTGACAGCATTATTGGTTTATAGCCAGTTTCCAATAACACATTCAGGTAAAATATTTCCTGAATTTTGAAAATAGGACTTTGAGAAAACAAGTTTGTTCAAATATCATGGTTTTGCTGCTTTGGGAAGCTATGCTGGTACGATTATGGAGTTAGATGTATTTGTTTTCAATCCAAGTTTTCCTCCTAGCTTTTACATAATATTTAAAAATATTTAATTGTTAGAACTAAAGAAAAGCTGAAAAAATTCTTTGCAACGAATCAGACACAGTTTTATATGTTAAGTATTAGAATTCCGGAGGATTAGAATTTTGGGGGGGAATTTCACCTAGATCTGCAAACGATTTCTGCAGAAAACACGAATTTAGGAAAGGCAAAATGCATATTTTTGCCCATTTTGGAATGAAATATCAGACCACTGCTTAATTCTCTGCCCTACAAAACTTGTTAAACTTTAAAAAAACAAAAGTTTGAGATGTTAGAAATGTAAGTTACTCAGTTGAAATCGGTAAATTGGTTAGGAGGGGAAAATGTTGTGTATATCACCATTATCATTAAAACCAAACCCAAGCCCCTTTTGTCAATCACATATCTTTTGGAGGACTTAAAGAATCACGGAGAATATGACCTAGGACATAATCTGGTCAGTGATGGGTAGAGGGATAAGATATGTATGCTGTGAAGCCTGCGAAATTCGATTTGCAGCCTGGAATTCCTGCTATTTGTCCCCTAATGTATCTAAGAGAATGTAATAATGTCCAATTCTATAGCTGCACATCAGTTAATCGTAATTGTTTCAGTTTTTATGATTGATCTATCAGAAAATATTACAGGAAAGTCTGGATGATCTATAATTTGTAAGTGAACTTCTATTAAGCAAAGAGTTTATGGGCATGTGACAGGTGATTACAGCAGTGGAGAAGCAGTATCTTACCGCTTCTAATGCTGAAGGAGCTATTAGCAATGATAGTCTGAGTGTGTCTCTGTGTGCTTTGGAAGTTGTGGAACATGCACATCTATGGCAGCAGCTCCCTCCATCAGTTTCCTCAAAGGCAATAGATGCCAAATATTTATTTCCTGTTGCTAAAACGAGGACAGATCATCTGCCTTTCTGTGACACTCACTGTTTCAATAATAATGTAAAATATTCCCAGACTGAAATATGAAATAAACTATCCTACTGTTGGTTTTACTTAGTGTAAAAGATATTTTCTGGTGCACTGCAAGTTACAAGATCTTGCTAATATTGCTCATGATAAGACTTGCACTTATTTCAATAAGTGGGATAAGACTGCTGAAACATATCCTGTGAGAAAACTTAGTATTAGCATCACATCACTTAAATGATAGAAGTCTTTCAGAAATACCATGACACTTTTTAAAAAAAAAAAAAAAAAAATTTTAAAAATAGATGTAGCTTCAATTTCTGGATTATTACATTAAAACTGAGTGATAGAAGCAACTCCTTTTTCTCCAGAAGTAGAAAAAAGGAGTGAGTAAAGTAGGTTTCTTCAAGGAGTAAGTTAATAATGCTTTTAGGAATCGGTTCCCAGACTAGTATCCTCAAGGGAATGAAGGTACTTCTCTGACATCTTTAAGGCAGATTATCTAAACTCTAGGGAGGTGAGATTTCTTCAGTATGGTTAGTATCTCCTAGTATCTAGTTCTAGGTAATTGCCTACCTTCTATGCACATATTTCAGATGATCTTTCATGCACTGTAATAGATTCTTAACCCTAGAGACCAGGAGTTTTTCAGTCTTGAGCTTCCCTGCTGTGCCATCTCACTAGAAACTTCCTGAATCCCTCACTGGAACCAGTCCATACGCAGAGAAAAATATCTGTCTCCCCATCATCAATACGCAATGCATGCGTATTTTCTCTCTCTGTCTCTCTATTGCAAGCTCACACACAAATTAAATTTTAATTATGGATCTGTATCAGCCATTGAATCAAAATACTAGCTATTAAACCACAGACAACAGCAATAATCCCCCTTGCCAACAGTCCTTAGTCCTTTGCTTACAATGGGGCCATTTATTACTCTACTAGTCTAAACAATTGTACTGTAATAGCTGAAGTGAAACATTACCACATAACTCAAGGTGCTTGCTTTTTCTAGTGTCTTCAAGGCGTCCAGCTCAAGGTGATGTAAAATAATTCTAGCTGGACTTCAGAAATATGAAAAATGTAAGAACTTGCTGTGTGCTCTGTGAGGTGCTGATCATAAATTAGATTTTACAGTATTACGTTGTACAAACTATCCTTTAATATCGAAAGCAGTTATTGCCCAAGAAGCTAGGCCAAATTATTTTGGTTTGGTTTTCATTTCGTTTTTATTATTTAATGCAGACCTAGTATAGACATTTTTTTTATTTTGTATGCAACTTCATCCTATTCCTTCAAAATTGGAACTTCCTCCCCATCCCTCTCACCAGTACTTTTTCCTCCTGGAATTCTGGGGAATAAATCCAGAGGAGTTGTAGTAAGGAAGGAGAAGTTCAGTAAGAGACTGAAAATTACTGATACTGAGATGTGATTGAACTGGAGAAACAAGTTTGCTGGAGTAGGATGTGGTCTTCATTAGGATGACAGGAAAAAAGAGCGGCTGCTGATTTAAGTGGAGCTATGCTGTGTTTCCACTGATATATAGCGGAAGCAGAATAAAGTCTAGTCACAACCCCAGGATGTTGATTCCTATGGTTCTACTTACTGTATTTACAAATTTTCCTCTGAATAAATATACAATGACTGGTGGAGATAAAGTGGGGCCAGAGGTATTAAATAACTTCTGTTGCAAGAAGTTTTATTTAGGTCCATTTGAGGACTGAGGAGCTGCATCTGTCTCACTGGTGGAGAAAAAAAATACCTAGTATAGAGAAGCAAGATCCAGTAAGAACTGGGCAGGGGAAGGAACTAGCAAAACCCTTTCACCCTTCATTTTTTCACCTCGTTACATGTCCGTCCTGCCAAGCCAGGGATCTTCATAGTCCATCCCTTTTGCTTTCAGGAAACGCACCCTTGTACCAGCAGAAACTTTGCTGCTAAATCTGTGAAGGCAGGTTTACAGCCTTGCACAATGATGCTGCCCTGAATTTGAGGGCTGTGCAAACAAATGGAGGGAAGAAAAACGCTGCAAAAAGCAGACTTGCACAGACTCAAATGTAATAGCATTTTCTAGACATTTACTCAGTTAATATTGCTCTGGCAACAGCAGGTCCTCCAACAACACCAGCAAAACAGTCATCCACTGCTCAAAATCTACCTGTGAGTACGCAGGGTGCTTTCTCTCCTTTTCTGCTCCTACCCTCAGCTATTTTGTATCTCAAGGACCAGGGAAGTCAGGAGCAATGGTGCTTTGGTCTAGACCTACTCATAAAAACCCCAAATGAGTTAGGTTTTAATCTGCTGCTTCTGACTCTCAGCTCTGTCATATTGCTTTTATTCATGGCATATTTCCCAAACAATAACAAAAAGTGCTCCTTGGAGACTAGGTTCAAGAAGTAACTAACACTCAGGTTCATTAGGAAGTGTGTTTGTGAGCACTTTGTAGGAACAAGCTTTAGTTTTTCTGGAACCCTTGACTAGTGTTTTTAGTCTTAATTTTTATTTTTCACAAATGCATCCCGTGAGTAAAATTTGTGACTTAATTTGAAATTGCATTGTATTTTGTCATTATCAGTTCATTCCCCCACTTCTCCAGGTTCCATGTTTCTGACAGACTTATGGGGGAAAAAAGGCTTTTGCAAGGAGAATTTCACTCATCTCTGTTTATTTTCCATTAATGCAAAACATTACAAATATATTAACCACTCTCTTCTCCTGTAAGATGTCTGGTTTATTTAATGGATTTTGTCATCAATATAATTTCATAACTTATTTTAATTCCCCAAATGTATTTCCAGCACGTAGCTAATATCAGCAGTAGCTTCCATGACTGAAAACTTGATTAATTTATCACAAGACTTAAGTTCTACAGAAATGAACATTTCTCTCTTTTTGACTTTTTGCTGCTGAAATCACAGAAACATACTTAATTTTTAAAAAAGGAGGAAAAAGAAAAGGGCAGAGAGACAGTCAGGGCTCCGTGAGGACGCTCAGGGCTCCGTGAGGAAGAACAGAGTTCCATGATAAACTAGGCCACTTAGAATAGGCTTCTTTGAGAGGCTTGTGAAAAAATGTTCAAATAGGAGCCTTGAATTGACCTTATTTTCCTGTTGGTTACTGTGCTTTCCAGATTAAAAGCTGTTTTCTTTTATTGAAATCGAAATGTGCCAAACATTGAACTTGCTTTGTAAGACATACATCAAGAGAGAAAATATTTCAGTGCAATGACATGACCTGACATTTTAAAGCAGATAATAAATGACACCTTGTCAATGCCACCGATTTATTATTCCCTCTCTTGTACCTCTGTGTCACAGTGGGATACCACATTCTTTTTAATGATGGGCCTGTGTTAAACAAATTTTTAACAGAAAAGAATATAAAATGCCCTTAGTTGTTTCCTGCTCACTGACCTCCCAGCCATCCCACTGTAACATATAAAGACAAAAGCTGTGTTAAATTTTTCATTATTTTATTCAATTTCTGATCCAATTACATGAGGGTCTTCCATCACTAACATGAATGTATATGCTATAATGTCAGCTGCTACACATTAATCAGGCTTTTTTTTTTTTTATTCAGTGGACACTGGTGCTAAATCATCTCACTGAAAAAAGTGGGACAAGAAAGAGATGCAAATGAATAAGGAGGAAACTCCTTTTTGTGCAATTACAGCAGGAAATCATTAGAGTGGGTGGCCTTCCAATCAAGCCCCCAGGGACCTGGAAAAGCACCAAGCAGTTGTACGTCTTTCATTTTCACCAATTAAAAAAATAAAAAATCAGAGATTCTTCTTCCTGTGGCTTCACTTTTCACTACTTCTTATACGCCTGCATCAACCACTTGAACTGTGGTTGGGATGCTGACCTTGTTGAATTCTTGTAAAACTCTCATAATGAATATGCCAGTAAGCTGAAAATTCTTCTTTCAAATTAAGACTATTTCGGCTCAGGTTCAGGTCAAATATCTCTTGATATGTTTTGTTTTAATTGCATCCCATTTCAATAGGCAGTTTAAGTTACTCTCCAAAACCTCCTGTCAGGACTACCGACAATATTTCTTTACACTCTGAAATGGCTTAAGTGTTACAGTCGATCTGGTGAAGTAGTATTTAGCTTGTAAAATGCTAAGGATCACTTGGTTGAAAGGCATTATATCATCCAAACTAGGTGCTATTACAGTATCATTACTTGCTCCATAGTGCTTTTTCCCCTCATTCATGACAAACTTCAGCTGCAGTGTGTCCCATGACTCCCAGCACTGGTACTTGATGGAGTAGCCAGTCAGCACTATTTCCTGCTGTCTTGATGCTTTCTCTCTAAAATAGGACAAATATAGCTTAATTGCCTTCAAGGTGGCATGTTGATGCGGCAACAACCAGGAGAGTGGATGGAGTGCAGCATCAGATAGATATAACCTGTTGCAAGTGACCACAGGTGACTGGCTGGTCTAGACTGCTTAAAGAGAATTAATATTCAACAGTTGAATTATATGTGTCACTTACTCCTTCAGCTTTGTTGGTTTAGAAGAAATACTAGTGGCTGATGGCAGTGTGGTGTATTTACTAGGAGGTATACTGAATGAAAGGGTTAAAAGACTACAATTACATTGCAAAAATAACACAAAAGATAGATATAAAAAAGAATGAGTTGTCTTATAAAGATATAACGTTTCTCTAACTCTGCTGTCCTTAGTGTATTAGGGAGTAATATCTATGATACGGATGTAATACGGTATATGAGTTTCCACACTTTGCTAAGCCTTCTACACAAGTAAATGTCCCTAGTGAAGCTTAGCCTGGCCTGTGAAGGATAAGAGTGAGTGACTGAAATAAATAATTTTTCATTCGTTCTGAGTATAGCTTTTTTGGCAGCCTGGGTAAGAGTGCAGTCAAAAATTTATGCCGTTTGGGGCTTCTCATCACAAAACTGAAATTAACAGATTACAGGAGATTCAGGAGAGGACAGCTAAAATGCAAATAAACTAACATGCAATTATGTCTTACATAATACACGCAGTATTTTGTAGTAATAAATTTTTTATATTTCGTCAAAGAGAAAGCTTTTCTGTCTTCAGTAGGCTTTGATGAACGTTATTTAATCAAACGTAAGTAAGGAGCATATCCCTGTAACATAAGTACCTTTACTAAGAAGCGTAAGAAGGACATGTTTAATAATGGTGGCAGAACTCAGAGTAGAAGCTTCAAGAACAATAAAGGGAAGGAGAAAGGCTTGGGGTTTTTTTTTTGTTTGGTTGGTTTTTGTTTTTAAATATATGGTAAAACTGAACAGCAATGCAAAATAGAAATGGTTACAAACAGAAGAAAATTTCCTGAAGACAGTGACCTTCAGGAAAGACACAATGATCTGATTGGCACCAGTGTCAATCCAGGATCATTTTGCTGAAGCCTGGAGTTATCCTGTCTGGCAACAGGAAGAAAAATCTGCTCTCAGGAGATTTATTCTGCGGAATAGCCAAGATAGTAAAATCAGCTGCATAGTGAGAACTCAGCATTTTTGTTACAGGAAACTTCTAAAACATCGGTAAAATCCCGTTGATCTTAGCACTAAGTAGAAATCACAGTGGAATACGAAAGTCTGAACTCACTTCAGAGTCATGGTTTTGGTGTCCTCTCAAACCTCAACTTTTTTGTGAACTGTACATACGCTCTATTTAACAATCCTACTTTGAGCTTTTTTGTCTTGGCATTTAGTCCTTATCAGCTTCCAACAACACTATTTCACATGCAGCTTTATCAAGTTTCCCAAATCATGTCACTGAAAATCTTTGCAGACCTACAGCTTCTAATTTGCCTGCATTCTTGTTTTGGTATCCTATTAAAACAAATCCAGTTATGCCACAGCAGCAGAGCCCTCTTATAAAAGCAGTCAAAACTTCCGGAAATTAGGCTGAAATCAATGATTACAACTGAAAAGAAGTCAATAGTGTTTACATGATTAATAGTACCATGTTAAATATGGTAACCTAGATAGGAAAATCAGAAGGCAGGATAATATGAATATTACAAGCAGCACATCAAAACCTTGAAGTCCACAGGGGGTACATTCAGGAACCCGTTTTTCCCCTGTCAGGAGACATTGGAAATTTTTTTTTATTGTCAACTTTGGTGACATTTATACCAGTATAAAATTGTGTAAGGGAAAAATTCAGTGTCTGGTTTCTGGAGATTAAAGGTTAACTATTACAGAGATTAACTGTTACAGTAGTCTCCTGTGCCATTTTTGAATGCAGGTCTACCATGTACACTGCTCCAGATAGCTGCAACTGAGCTCACACACATACAACTTGGGAGGGTGAGAGGTCACCCTTTCCGCAAAGCCTCTTACTGAGGGGATCTCGTTAATCCATATAGCCTGGTTCAAGCTAATTAGGATAGATATGGACATTGTAAAGAGAAAAATAGACCACCTGTCCTTGAGAAATCCCCAGGGACACAGGAGTGGAGAGATAGCTGCACAACTGCTGACTCTGAGGAAGGATCTGCAGCAGACTGTGTTGTGTCCATCACCTTCTGGCATACCTGATGAAAAGCAATGGCTCTCAGCTTTTAAAGGTGAACTGCAAGAGCAAAGCAAAAATTAAACCTAATTAAGCACCAGTTCCTGTGCTGAGCTCTTCCTCTGAAAAGGCAATGTGATAGTCAGAAGGGAAGAACATGATAAGCCCTTTATTTCAAAATCTTATGCCCGTGGACTTTCTTAAGGTCTGTTTCTTCTCTGGCAGGTCACCATTCAACAATATTTTGGTTTGGTTTTTTTAATTGTTAATAGCAGTGAGTCACAGAATCATAGAATTGTCTAGGTTGGAATGGACCTTTCAGACCATCTAGTCCAACCATCAACCTAACACTGACAAAAACCATCTTGGTTTTTATTATTTTTTGGTGCATATATTTTTATCACTTAGGAAAAAGAAAGGAGGCACAGCAGTTTATCTAACCAGTTCTTGCTCTGAATTATTCTGAGCAAGGCAGGAGCTGCTCATGGTGATGGACGGTCTCTGCTGGTTCTTGTTTCTCCTGGTTTTGACAGCCTCAGCTCTGGACAGGGACATGGCCAGTTGCATGCTCCTGTCTTCACTCTCCTCCACCGCTCAGCCAGAGAGTGTTGCAGCTTTGTACAGGGAGGTTGACCTAAGGATAAGAAAACACACATAGCGCCAGCCTGTACCATCTCATAGTCCTGTAGGCAGCTGGAATGTCCCAGCAGCTGTGAACAAAGGAAGCTCCACCCCACCCATCTTCTCTGTAGCCTGTCATGGTCTCATAAAACAAACAAATAAACAAACAAACAATATCAAATGAAAGAAGATGACAGTATAACTCAAATGAAACGGATATTTTTAAGTTTTTCACCTTTATACAGAGTGGCCCAGCTTTCCAAGACTGTACAGTAGTATATTAAATATTCTGGGTTGTTCAGCATTTTTCAGAAAATCAGGGCCTTTTTCTGTGTTGCCGATGAGAAACATAAATTCACTGGTCACCTTTGGAAATCTTGGTCAAAGCCTGAATAACTTTTAAAAGTGGTTGTAATTCAAAATTTATTTTCTTCTTTTATAGTTTTGTCCTTCCTTACTTCAGCATTTCCCTTAAGAAGAACTTCAAAGAACATAAGCAAAGCTGCAAAGGGGATCATGCAGATCACCACTGCAGGTTGCAGGCATAAATTTCCTCTGAACCACCTTCACCTTCACTGTACTTGAGACATGTACTTGAGAATACAGACACCTCAGCATACTTGGTGAATATTCTGACCCACAGCTGATAAAATTTTCACAGCTCCTTTAAGATCACTGCTACTATATCAGTCTATGGTGTTTGGGCTGTAAAGACTTGCAAGAAGTTATCCAGTGACACTCTCAAAAGTTTTCTTTCATTCAGCAAGCAGAATATGTAGGATCTAATTATCACATGAACACAGATCATTTGATCAATGCCATAGGGCCACATAGTAGGAGTCAATGAGACCAGCGTACCACAGATCAGCACAAACCAAAAGAACTGAAGAACACTAGTTTTGCAGAAATAACGCTTTTCATGTGCAAAGCAGCACATGTTGTCTAACAAAGGCTCAGAAAGAGACAAGAAGTGGAAGAATATTAGATGTATACATTTAAAATACAGATGAGAATGTAGAAAATGTGACTTGATGTGAGCTTTTTCTTCAAGATCTTACAAATAATTCTTCTGTGTTTTACATAAGCAAATTCTTAAATATTATGCAAAATGCCACTGCTCTTTACAACTAAAGTGTTGACGAAAAGCAAACACAATGGCATAATTTAAAGTCTGAAGTGCAAACAGATGTTGCTTTTGAATGAACTTCCATTGCTTAACCACTGACTCTAGTTATTGCCATCTAAAGAGGAAGATGAAGCAACTTTGCATGCTGTGGATGCCGGCTGTCAATTTGCAGCATGCAAATGAAATTGTAGCTAATCCTTAAACGGCAGTTCCTCTAAACGCAAGGGGTGGGCTCAATTTTTCAATGCCGTTTGGCTGCAAGTTGCCTTTGGAATCACCTTTTTTTTTTTTTTTTTCCTTTATGCCAACTCTGCCAGCTCCTCATGTTAGAAATGGAAAACTAACAGGTGGGACAGATACTTTAACCCGGGCCACTATTGTAGTGTGATTTCTTGATCAAATGCCCCAGAAACACATTTCTTGCCCCATCTTTGTTTCCTTATTATCAAGCAGAGCCTTGCACTTGCAGAGCACTCGTACATGCCTGCAGCTGGGCTGGGCAGTTTGGCAGTGGGACAAGCCCTAATTCAGAGAGTGTACAAGTGCATGGTAAGAAGATGGAATGGCTTAGGTGCTGCTGAAATGCCAAAATCTTTGCTTAGAATAATTGCTTCCTGAACATTATTGCAGGCATATCTAAAAATCTAAATTATGCCAAGATGTGGGAGTGCTCAATGATGGCGTTAAGCTGACTTGGCCCTTATTTCACTGCCCTTCTGCTGTGTCAGCAGATCTTGGATGCAACCAGTCATCTGACCCAAAGTATTTATTTGTAATTAGGTGTCAAAAATAAAGTGATAACAGCAGTCTAATTCCAGTGGGTCTGTCTACCTGAAATGCAAATCTCTCTCCATTTGAGTAATTAAGCTATGAAATTTAGAATGCTCAAAGCCTTTGATGATTTGAAGTAATTAGCAATATGGGGAAAGATACTGCTTTCTGCAAGTACTAACAGCTGATTTGTAGTAAAACCAATGTGTTTGGTTTTCTGTTATTAACTACGTTGTATTTTTCATTATTTACCGGTATTTTGCCAGCTGCCAGCATTTGTAAAAATGTTTGTATAGCCCAAATGTACTGCAAAGATGAGCACAAACGGTTAGAATCATTAATTACTGTTCACATGACTGTAGCATGTAGGAAGTGATACTTATCATGCAACGAAGCCCTATCATGCAAGGGCCTGTACAAATTAAAACAAAATTGTTTCAAATTTGATAGCAGGCAATACTGAATAATGAACAAAACAAATATTCAGGAAAGAATTTTAAACATCAGGTCCTCTGCTGTTTGGTTTTTTATGGGATTGTGGTAAAATGCTTCCTGTTCAGAATCACATGAAGACATGCATGCCCTTAGTGACTGTTAGGTAGTTTGCAAGCTGTTGAATATTGTATTCCTGGGCTGGTGCACAAAGCACTTGGAGAAACAGGCTGGTTTCCTTCCATGGACACTGACGTGTTAGACGGGGTCTGCTGGAGACTGGGCACAGAGAAAGGGAGCAGAAGTGGTGGGTCAAGGGAGGGAGCGTATCCAGGTTTGGGGAAGTCGTGGCAGGCACCAAACAAAGTACAGGAGAGAATTAACCAAGCTTCAGGATTGCATTCCTGGTTGGGAGATTTACATTTAAATGCTTCGCATTAGAGACCGTGCATTTGTCCAGACCAGGTCGTTTCTCTGTTGAATTTTGTCAGGTGCCACTGGCAAATGTGTCTGCGAGCAGCCGTGTGTATTGGGAAATACTTAGCACTTTTTCTTTCTCCAGCTTACTAAAATACAAACTCCTGCCCCTATAACTCTGATGTATGTTCTAGCAATGATCTTTGAAATATTTGTCTTCATAGCAGCTGGACTGGTGTGCTAAATGCTTATAGTTCTCATACAGGGGTATGGGAACTGCTGCTTTAACCTCAGACTTGCCACATTTTCATCTGGAGAGCTTCTACAGGCTCATCTGGAGAGCTAACTGGCCTGGAAAAATACATTTCTTACTTTGATTTGCTCCTGTTTTAAGTATTTGTTGCTTATGGAAGTAGGAATCGTTTATTTGATGAGTTGTGTTTATTATTCTAATTATTTTATAAACAGCTGATAGTGATCACAGGCCGTTAGCAGTCTGCAGGCCAAGATGGGAGTAATTCCAAGTTCAGCTGTTCACCTCCTGCAAAGGTAGCATGTTATCCATCCCCACTTGGTCTTTGTCTAACCTGTTCTTAAAATCCTGCAAAAATAGACCTTTCCCATAAGTTCTGGGGGACCTATCTGGTATTTAGCTGTTATTTAATGACATAAACTGGGGATAGTAGGCTTATGTAATACACAGGACAACAAATGCTGTACTTCTAACTGAAGAACAAACAAGCTGCTGTAAAATATTCACTAAGGTAAGAGTAAAGTTCCTATTGTTTTATCAGTACTGAAATTATAAATCATTTTGCAAAGAGGCTTAAAAGTATTCTGAGCTGTTTACCAGGTGTTTTGTAATCTAATTAATTTGGGATGTTGATGCTGCTATCTGAAATGAGCGTGTTTAGATACGGATTGGGTCTAGTGAAACATGCTTTTGATCAGTCACAACAAAGCTTAAACTTGTTTGTGAAAAATATGAATTGAGGCTGTTTATAAACCTATTCATAAATGCTGGGTATGGATCTGATTTGAATCACTTCTAGGATAACTTACGTGCTTTATTCATCTCTCATCAGAAAATGCAAGTTTACGGTGTTTCGCTAATGGAAATGATATTTTAATTAGCAGTCTAGTGAACTGATTCTGGGAATAGCGTCTTCCCTTTCAGTGTAGCTATGCAGGGATGAGGGATAAGGGAGTATCATTTACACCACAGTGTAATGGGGTGCGAAGTGTGCAAATACTTTCAAGGATTTGCATATGGTCCTGATTGTGAGCATAAAAGACTGCTGATGGCGGGGTCCATGTCCTTAAGTTGAGCAGGTGCACAAATCTTTCAGCATCTATAAATACAATGGATCAAAACATTCTCTTCCTATTAGAGTATTTCAATCCTGCAATATCTGCAGAATACCCTGAGACATTTTTGAAAACATACATCATGCACATACAATGCCACTTAGAGATACAAATGGTGTCTCTACTGCAGTGTTACAGTAACAGTCACCTTGTGTGATTGCTAGCAACGTGGATGGGAACAGAATAACAGGCTTAGAGATGCTTCACAGAATGACAGATAATGAGAAAAGTTTAGAGGCAGGTTTCCAGAAGACAACTAAATCACAATTTCTTAACTCCCTTCCCTTCTCCCCAGCATCAAGCTTTTCACGGGCTTTAGAGGTTTTTTTAAAAAAATTAAAATAACACACGCATACAAAGGCAAAGGTATTACACACCTGACACAGTGCTTCTGTTTATACCTGCAGGTGCAACATTAGTACATAAAGATGGCTATTTGCATACCCAACTCCACAGATAGAGATGCAAATCAAGCTCAGTTTATTTGCACACATTTCATAATTTTCCTTACTTAGTTCATGGATGAGGCTCTGTAAACACTATGACGTCTACAGTACTTAGTTCTCTGATGGTTTGCTTTGAAGCTGGTATATGAGCTTGGAGCATACTGCGAGTCTTAAAAAATCAAACCAGTTTGAGAATCGCTGCTGAGTTAATGGAGGTAAATAATGACCTTTCATATTATATTTTGCTGCCATTCAATTAGTTACTTTACTTCTGCAACAAACAAACTGAGAATTTTCTTTTCTATCCAAAACCAATGCTGCTATCTATGCTGTTGGCAAAGCTCTCACATGTAGTCTGAGTTTATTTTCAGAGATGTAAATCTATTGTTTAGATGGGTGATGTGTTAAAAGATACAGGTGGCCTGTGAATCCTCAAGGTAAGGAGGAGGCACTTGAGAGGTTTTTAACTCCTGAATGATTTGAAAGAAGAGGTATAAATAGTGGCTTGTAGAGGTATTAAAAAGCTTTACCTACATAGAAACTGGGGCAATATTTACTGCAAGTAATAAATATTTGTAATTTTTATGTGGTGCTTTTCAAATGATATTTCATGTCTAGTTTTATTTTGAGTTATTTTTTAAAACTTCAGTTCCTCATGAAAACAAGTTGTATAGCTTATGGTATTACTCCAGCAAAATTATTTCCATAAATAAAGCAAGAGGCAATAGAAGGGAACATATATAAAGATTAATGCATCAGACTTTTAAGCTTACACTGACTAACAATAATTTCTGAGACTTAAGTTATTGGGAAGAAAATCTCTCATGTGGAAACAGGCAACAAATCCAAAACTACCTGAGCAGCATGGGCAATTTGCTTTCCTTCCACTTAAAGAATTGCATTTTTATAGCCATTTTCCCTGAGCTTATTGATTTCTTATGCAATTTTCTCCAAAGACAGAAAGCAGCTAGATTTAGCACACAAATGGATGTAGACAGCAATTAATGTTTTTGCTGTTTGTGGGTCTAAGGTAGCTGGTGAGAACTGTGGTGAGCATTCCCTTCCCACAAAACTGAGTGGGGAGGTGACCAGGTGCCTGTGGAGAGAGGGCACTGAAAAGGCAATGGCAGATCCAGTCCTTTAGATTTGGTGAAGCTAACACATGCACATATAGAGACAGGCAGTTAATATTTCCCTCTTTAAAAAGAGAAAAGCCACAAACAGAAGTAACCAGAAAATGACACCTTCTATTCTTCGCTTTCAAATTAATTTCCATTGAATTAAGTGTGGAACAAATAGGTGAACAAAACGTCAGAAAATGTAAAGTCAATTTGCTAATAAAAGGCACGTAACAATCTTGCCATTAAGCCCTAGGTGCTGAAAAATACCAAAACCAAAAACACCACCAAAAATCCAACATAGGCTAGATCCCAGTTAGCATCTGTAGTGTGTAGGAGCCAAATACCATCAATTTCTTTTAGAGGTTTCAGTTTCATTTCTTATATGGTGAAAATAACAATGAAGTTCATTAGGAATCAGGTTAGAAGCACTTTAGATAGAAATAAAGGGAGAATAGGGGCCTAAATTGTTAATATATTATTATATCTTCCTTAAATAATGTAAAGATCACAAAATAATAAATAATAATATCAGGGAAAAACCAAAATTAGAATATTCATTAAGATCTTTCTTTAAAAAATAAGAGAAATAAGAATTTCAGGAGAAAAAATTAGCTCAATTTTTATTTCATTGTAGCTTATAACTCTTTGTTACAAAGAACGAAAACAAACCATTAAACAAGATTCAAATGTTTGGCAGGTACTGCCAGTTAAAGAACTGATGCTGTTTTGCAACGGTGCATGATGCAGTTGTCTCATGTATGGTGCATGTTACGAGTAGAGCAGATAATTTGAGCCCAAAAAGGCTTTGCTACAAACTCATTATGTATTATACAAACCACATATTACTGAGATTCTCTTACTGTACCTAGAATAACAGAGGTGTCAATGCTATGGCTCTGCAGATGGGAACATGTTAATTATTAAATGACATCCTGTGCCAGTGAATGAACCACTAGTGTTCACTCTTTTTTCTTTTCCATTTAAAAAACATATTCAGTATAGTTGGCAATCATCAAAACAGGCCAGAATCAAAACTGACATCTCATGCTTCTAATGATGAACAAGCTGCACACATTTTAAAACAATACCTTGGAAATACCGGAGATCCGGTGCAACCTTTCACCCTCCAGACCTACCTACTTTAAATCCTTCCTTGATTTCTGCTGCCTTGCCATTTCCTCTGTCACTGCACGGTGATCCCTTTCAACGGGTAATAACCCAGCGTATTGTGTCTCGCAGGCTAAAGAAGCACGCTAGACTGGATAGGTACAGTTCCCACACGACATACCTTATTAACTTCAAACGAAACCGACAGGGTAAACTGATGATCAGAAATCCTTACAAGAATGTATGGTTAGAAATAAATCATGAAGGAGAATCAGGAAATTCAGCTATTCACAGCGAATCTCAAGACTGACGGGGAAGATGCCTTGACATTCTCAGGAACCTGATTCCTCATTTTCGCTCTCCTTGTTTCTGCCAGAGCTGCTTTGCATCTTGCGTTATTTTTGGAATAAGGTTTTTTTTTTTGTTTCTAAGGACTTCAGGAAGCCTTCATCCATGGCACACAGTTTGTACAGCCTCTGTTTACAGTTTGCAGGTGAAAAAATTGACAATTTGCAGCACAGAACTTTGGTTCATATTCGATTACAACAAATGCACTTTGTATGGAGCGTAATGACACTAACATCTTTGGCTAGTGCACAGCGTCACAGAGCATCGTTCTGCAGGCGGCTGAGTACCTGCTCTGAGGCATGGCGTCCCTGAGCACGCTGCAGAATTAAGCCTCTAATGAGGCATGCCTTTTGCATGCTTTTTTCAAAGTAAGCCACTGTTTGTCTGCAAAGTGTAAGGAAGGCAGGCAGGAGCCAGACATGGTGCAATTAGAGAACAGTTTTGAAACGTGTCTTGTGTTGTGGGCGGTGAGGTTGTAAGACATTTCATTCCAGAGAGTACGGCGTCCTGAGCTCTGACTTTTACAGGGCGTCAGTGCAAGGGGCAGAGTGTGGGTATCTCCTGCTGCTTGGACTGCCTGTAGGAGCCCTAAGGCTCTTCTCATTTATTCAAGGGTCTGTGCAGCCAGCTTTGCTTTCTTGCGCTCCTTCCACGTGCTCAGGATCCCACAGTTCCAAAAATGATTTAAACCTTTGTATGTGGAAGGTGACTCTTTGGCCTTGCACATGCACACAGTTGTCAAAGCAGCACTGGTGAGCAGCAGTATGGGACAGTGTGTGCCAGCAGAAATCACAGCAATGAGGGAAGGCGAGAGCTCTGAAGTAAGACACAGGAAGGTTTTAGTTTGCAGAGGAGTTTGGTAGAGAAAAACATCCTTCTGATGTAGACAACGGAGACAATTCCTGTTATGGCCTGGTATATACCCTGGACAGAAAATGCATTATCTACCAAAACAATCATATGTAGTTTTTCCTGCAGAAACTAAGGGTGCTATGAAAAATCGTTCCTAGATTTGGGACTTCATAGTATAGAAATATCAAAGTTAGTTTGAGTGAAGGATTTTTGTCCTCACTTGGATGTGGCATATGAAAAGGGAGAGTGTGTTTAATTTATACTCGCATCCGTTACTGCTGTTCAAATATGTTATATTTGTGTATGTTCAGCTTTCTTCTAATGAAGGAAACCAAACACATATTGACTCTTTGAAATGCATATTGTCCTGATATGAAGGCGCTTGTCACTATGCTAAAAGGTACTTGAAATACCTCCCATATGATATCTATCAGAATAATAAATTCTGAGGTTTTGATACCCATAATCCTTTTCTAAAAGAAATCGGAGAGCTTTTGCTATTTTTCTATGATAAAGCTCATCAATCATACTGGTCTCAACCGTACAATCTCTCATTATTGCATTGTGAATTTATTTCCTATAGCTCCATTGCTTCTTAGTGTTTTGCATATGCACTCTTTGTCCCTAGAAGATTTATGCACCTTGGTCTTGACCTTCACAATAGTTTAACAGGTATTTAAGTAAAATTATTTTAGGTAAACATCAGAAGTCACTGCGTGCCATTTATTGATTGGGAGTTGGATAAGGCAGGAGTTCAGAGGGCTGTAAATTGTGTTTAAGCTTGTAATATAGTAACAAATCATCTCATACATACGAGTGGTTCACCTGCGTGAGTATCAGACAAATGCCCTGAGCAGACAGGAGAAGGGCATGCCTGTCCCATGTGTTACAGTTCAAGGGGGGTGTTTAACCAAACCATAAATTAGGGCTCTCCACAAATCGTTGCTTCTTTTGGGAAATAAGACAAGTTTCAACTCAGTTTACAGTTATGCTTCTTGGGAAGTGAAAGGAGGTATCACCTAGTTTGGATGTAGTCTCTTTACCCAAAAATCCAGCTAGAACTGCTTTCTCAGCTGCGTAACTATCTTAAGGTTTATTGAGAAACTTAGCAAACCTAGTGCATTTGGAGCTGCTGGTAGCATCACCTGGATTTCTAGGCTCTAACTTAAGTCTTATTCTTTCTTGGATACAGTGATTTCAATATGCACGTGTGGTGTGTTAGCCAGCAGCCACTCTGTTACTCCCTCTTCTTAATAAGGCAGGGTAAGAAAATATGATGAAAAAGGCTCATGGGTCAAAATAAAGACATGTGCCACTTACCATAACAGGAAAACAGACTTAGGGAAAATGAATTTAATTTATTGCCAATTAAAATAGGTTTGGACAGTGAGAAACAAAGACAAAATTAAAACATCACCTTACCCCCCTCCTGCTTTTTCCAAGGCTCAACTTCACTCCTTCATTCCCACTCTTCTACCTCCTCCCACCCAACAGTGCGGGGAGGTGGTGAATGGGTAGTTGTGGCCAGTCCATAATAGCTCCTCTTTGCTGCTCCTTCCTCCTTATACTGTTCCCCTGCTCTGGTGTGCGTCCTCCATGGGCAGCAGTCCTTCAGGATAAGCCTGCATCAGCAAGGGTTCCTTCTTCAGGGAATATCCACCTGCTCCAGCACGGGTCCTTCTTGGACAGCCGTGTGGATATCTGCTCCAGCGCGGTCTCTACAGGGGCTGCAGGGGCATCTCTGCAGCAAAGATTTATGTTGTTGGGAATTTCACTTCTAAACAGGTTCTCAGATGAGGTATGTGGAAGGAGTCACTGTACTTGTGCAGGGGTCAGCATGGCAGAGCAGTGGGAGCTCAGATGCAGAAAGAACAGATGTATTTCAGGGTCACTCAGAGCCAGGGTGTCTCATTAAAGCACTGGCTCCCTTTAGACAGCGATAGGATATTTTCAAATGTTTTATTCCTGTCACAGTAGAGGTTGATGTTTCTCTGCCTATAGCACATTCTTTGCAGTTATTTATTGCAGTTAATTTTGCAAACGTTGCTGTGTTTTCAGACTGGCTTGTGGGGTTATGTTGAACACCCTACCATTAACAGTCTTGCCCTCAAGCCCACTGCAAACATTACCAGCCTGTCTGAAAATGCGTTCAGCCAGGATGCACAAACCCAGTGTGCTGGTCAGGAGGCTGCTTTTGGCATTAGCATCTGCTTTTTTCCCCACTTGCTTTTTTGTGTGCTCTTGAGACACTTTACCCTGAAGCACTGCTCCATCATCAGTTATGCCACCTTTAACTACAAACTATTACTGACGTATTTTTTTCAACTGTAGTTCAGATGAGTTAAGAGTGTGCTGCTTAATCATGTTTCCCTACCTTACAAGGCAGTGGGTTTTACACTTGATCGTGGACAAAGGGCCAGATATGGGAACCCTCTGTCTGAAGTCATATGTCTTTATTTGTGGACAGTTTGTAAGATTAAATTAGATATTAATATTTGCTTACTCTGCCACTTGATTAATGCACTGCAAACAGATTTAGAATCATGTTTTGTATAGGATTTTTGAGAGCTGGTTAATAAGTTTACTTTTGAAAGTACTTGCCTATTAGATTGAACATACACAAAACAAATCATCTAAACAGTGATTAAAAAGAAAGCGTATTTGACCACCATATCATATAATTAAGACCAAACGTTTCTGTAGAATTGCTGGACTATGGCAGATGAAAAGAGCAATTCCTACCTTAACAGCTCACAAAAGTGCAATCGCTGTAGAGAAAGATCAGATGGGTATCATGGAGGCAAAGTGCCTTGACAGTAGCTGTGATACACTGTGTAACGGAGGGGGTTTCAAGAGGTTCTCCATCTTGTTACACTTCTACTAATGCACTGAAGTGATGAAGAGGCATCTAAAGCCAGCCTGCTGCTGGGAAGCTCTTTATGGTTCCCAAGGACACTACATATAGTGGGACATATACCAGGACCTTATTAGGTTTACATGCAAGACTCAGTGAGGATAAACGCTCCCTGATGAAAATACCCTGAATGTGTCTGCCTTGTAGATCCGTATCAGTACCAGCAGTCTTTGAGAAATGATCATTTGTTCCCTGGTGCTATACTGACAGAGTCCCAAAGTAAGGACTGGTCAATGCCCAGTGTGCTTTGCGCTTGCTTGCTTTTTGTTTTTCTTTCCTTTCCCCCAAAAGGTGTAAACCTGTAACGTCCTCTTTCTCAGAATCCAATTTGTGACCTACTATAAGGGGCACTGCCTCATTAATCAGTGAAAGCAGAAACAACACATCAGGCTCATAAAAAATTATGGATCTGGCTTGCTAACAATTGGAGTTCTCTGGACAAATAAGATGTACAGTTGTTTCACAAAGCCTTTGAGAAAAAGCCACTGAATGTAATTAAGGATCTGGCATGGCTGCCTTTAAACTGTTTGTGGTACAGCACTGGCTGCACAAAGACGACTTCCTCTGTATTATCAATGCAAGCTACGCCGGTAACTGTTACTGTGCACGGAGTGGCTCTTGAAAGGCTTCTCCAGTGAGTGTTAAGGATGCTCAGAACTTCAGGGGGCTACAGGAAACTCATTTGATTTAGATATTCCTTTATTTAGAAATAAGGGCATAGAATAACCCATACATAAATACAGTCAAGAGACAAATACGCAAAGACAGAAGACCTGAGCTGAAGCACGTAGCATATGTATTGGTTTAGTCCCTGGACTCCTCTCTTAACTATTTTTTATCACTCCGTATTGTACATATCTCTGTGGCTTTCCAAGACCCTTTCTGTCACACCCGCTTTTATGCTGTTGTATTTTTACACTTCCGTAAAACACGTTGACTGTTATCCCAACTGCACTGATACATAAGAAGCAGATAATTCCCCAAAACTGTTCCACAGGCTGCAAGGTTAAAAGTATTGAAGGAAAACGAGTGAAGCTTTCCTACCAACTTTTGGGCAGCTATAAAACCAGCCAAGGCTCTTCAGCCAGCTTTAGAGGCGGTTGAGGGAGATGCGAGAAGCTTTCAGACACAATTTGGCTACTATAGCTCTCCTAATTGTAGGTTGGTTTTGTTTTTTCCTTTTCTTCCCAATTCATTATGCCATTCAAGTCTGCACAGTTATTAGGGAAGGCCATAGTTGTAGATATTATTGACTGCTATGATTAGTCAGTTTACGTTATGTGTTCAATTTTACAATTTTTGTTCCATTTTCTTCTTTCCCTTACTGGAGGTATACCATGGCCCTCACTGTTTGAATCTGATTTTTCATATTATTGTCTCACTTGCTCACAACCTTTTGAAGATGTTTTGTATCTATAAATTAACAAGGAAATGGTCAAGCTATATAACTTATGAACCTATTTCTGTGAAGATAGCATTTCACCTCATTCTTTGTGTGATCAGAAGAGGATTGTGAAACTTATTTGGTATTTCTGTCAATGTACAGGTCTATATCATACCTCAGTCACTGCAGAGGGCTTTTCTTCTCCTAAGTCATACTGAATTACTGAATAAAAAAACCTACATTTAGATCTTACTTGATTGAAGGGATAAATTTCAATTACTGTAGTTCTTCCTGCCCTAAGAAATGATAAAAAACCTTCCATAACTACATCATGGCACATTGACAGTCATATTCTTCCACCTAGGTCCTATATGGTATCTCCCTTGTTTTGTACAGAAATTAGATATACAATACGGTGGCCCACATTGGACACCTGAAGAATTGGCATTCACTTTGACACAAATAAATCACAGGTAATAAGTAATAACATTTGTCTGTATCCTTTTTACGTTATCTTGTATTTCTGCAGCATGGCCTGAAGGCTTTCCTGTGAGAGTGAGGAGCCATGCATGGCTCTTGTTGCTTCTCTTCAAGTGAGATAATTACTTGATGAGTTTTGCTGTCATAGAGTGAGATGTCAGCAATGGACCGAGTACAGTACAAGGACATTGGGCAAGAAGACTTTAGTTTAGATGGGATAAATAGGACAATTTATTGATGAAGGGGCAGTGGTCTGCCAAATAGAGCCCTAAGGTAGCATTCACAAAGAGTTCACCTCCTTTTTTCTGTGTTCATTAGGCTTCACCTTTTCAGTTCTCTCTGCAAAACAAATATATTCAGTGCCCAAATTTACAGCTTTGAAAAACACGGATGGTCCTGCCATAGTATTTGGCGCTATCTTATGTATATACCTGAAATAGTAGGGCTCTATAAATAATAACCTATGCTGCTACCTCAGCATGTCAGTTCCTTTAATGAGACACATGTGACAGTCCCACATGCTTTACAGAGCGTGTCTAGAAGGAACATCTTCTTGTCAGCACAGCAAAAATATCTGTGTCTTCCAGCAATGTGAGTCTGCTCCAGCCTGGCACTATTTCAAAGACTGGAACTCAGGAAAAGATTTTGTTTCTAAATAAAACACACCTGAAACAATCACCTCCTTTGAGGTTCTGTCGAGCTGTGTTGTGCTGTCACATCAAGCTGCTGACATAACTTGTTACATCAGATAAAGTCTGATATGACAAAAAACCAACCTTACACAACATATGCTAACAGGACTGGATTATGTGTCTTTTTTTTATTTCGGGGGGG
>JAOXNO010000033.1:28459329-28482551 GCA_028565335.1 Limnodromus scolopaceus
TGTGTCTTTTTTTTATTTCTGGCCCCCCCCCCCCAAAAAAAAAAAAAGAGAACGTGCTGTCTTTAAGATTGCTGTGTGCTCACTCATCTAGCCTTCATTTATCTGTAAAACACTGACTCAGAATAGTCACACATTCTCAGGGATGCTGAGCTTCCGTTTACTCTTTTTATGCTTTCGTTCTGAACATCTAGTTTCGTTTTATTTTCTTTTTTCTTTTTAAAGCTTTTATTAAGTAGCAGTATCAGAGATCTGGGGCTGAAAGATGACAAATCCTCTGAGAATATACCAGACAGGTATTGTGGGGTATTTGCAGTGTGAGAATGACAGAGTATCACTCCAGGATGCATTGGAGTGGGACACGGAGCCAGCACCCATTTTCTGTTTGTTTGTTTGTTTGTTTTTTAAAGTTGGGGAAGAACCATAACAGGCACCTAATTCCACTTTTTGCACATCGCAGGCCAAAGCACCTTTAATATTTGCATGTCCAAAAGTTTAACTTTTTTTTTTTTTCATTCTAGGTAGTCATGCAAATTAATGACCCCAAGTAATGGGGAAACCCATCTGTACAATCTGTTCCTATATCCCTCCCATCTTCACTTAAAACTGTTGTGCATTTCATTCCCAGCTTAATTTTCCTATTATGAACATCATGCATAAAGCAGGGGTAGACATCTTTTCATTCTTCTGGTACTTAAGACTTCAGTGTTCATAGTTTAAATGTGTTTTGAGTACTGCCATTGAAAGATAAAAATCAATTTTATTTATTTTAGTGGAAACAGAGATGCTAGGAATGAAATAATTACAGCAGTTGGAGGCTTTATGAAAAATCCCTAAATCATGAGACTTGCAATAAAGGTGAAAAAATCCCATCAATTAAAATCACTGAAATTTATGTAGCTTCTGTTCCCATCCACTGGCAACATCTTGCAGTGTCTTCTTTTATTAGGTTGAAGAAACATCTGGTGTTGTTTTTTTTTTTTTTCTTTTTCCCGTGTAAGTATTAGTAAACCTGAATGGATCATTTTGTAATCTTTTCGTGGATAAACTAATTAAATCAAGGATCCCTGATTTCTAGATGTGTCACTTGACTGATGTTAAGCAATAGCTCCATTCAGAATCACCGCAAAGTTCCTGGGTGTGTGCAATTGCCCAAGTGGTCCAAGGCAGCACAAGAACTAATGCAGTCACCCGCAAACGGCACAGGCCCAGCAAGTCTAACACATGCCAGCTGCCCTCACCCAGCTCAGGTTACTTGGACAGGGCCAGCGACTTGGCGACACTGTCTTCAGGTAGATTTTATGGAAACTCTTCAGATGATCTAGCAAGATCAGCCCAACAAGTATCCCATTTTGTGGTTAATCTGTTATGGTGTTAACCACATGCAGCCTAACTTCTGTCTTTCTGAGCGAGCCATCACTTGCCGTAAAGCAAGTACACTTTTAATGGAACTCAGCACAGTACGTTCAGCAGTTTCATCCACCTTTCATGTAATGCATCAGTCTCATGTAATTAATCGGTCTTTCATGTCATGCATTAGTTTCAGTTGAGCTAATTATGCCAGGTGTCTCTCCTAACGTGCTATTTTTAATTTTTCGTCTTATTGCATACGATTCTGTAGTATGAGTGTAAAAGCAGTCCTTCAGTGTGGGGAAAAAATGTTGGTGCAATTCAAAATGCTGCTGTGACAGTGGGTAAATCGCGTAATCATTTTGTGCCTCAGGTCTTCATCTGTAAGGTTGTAATACCTTTACTTCTCCAGGATGGGAGGGAGTGTTGTGAGGATAAGCCTGTAAGTACTTGGAATGCAATGGGATATTGCAATTAGATTTGTTAGCAAAGATCTTACTAATAACAAGCAGAGAATCCTTGCTGGAGATACCAAAGTTCTGAGGGCTGAATTTAGATTTTAACAGGACAATGCAAAACAGCTTTGAAAAGTAGCTTGGTTTCGTTGGTGGTGGTTGTTTTTTTGGTTTTTGGTTTTTTTATGCTATGAAAAACCATCTACACAGTAAGGAATAAAATGAATGGCTCGCAGCGATATTGTGCTTTTAGCTCCCTAGACACTGAGCTTGGATGAAGTTGTTTAAGGGGGCAAGAACAGCCCTTCTCTCCTCAGCCTGAGCTAAAACTTAGAATAATGCACAGCTTTGTTGAAAGTTTCAATGAATTTAAGGTTTCCTTACAGTTTTTTTCATTAGTTTAATCAATGGGTCAAACCACAAGATGGAGTTTGTGCAGTTTCTCAGTAAGACTTGTGCTTTGGTTGGATGCCAGCGTTGTCAAATTCTTTGAATGCTGTGTTATAGGAAGGATATTAACATTCACACTCCCAATTCCAGGTTAGCAATGGCAGACATTAAGAGAAATTGCAGTAAAATATACTGTGCTAGGAAAAATGAAATAAAAAGTTCTGATTCAGGAGTTAGCCAGGATGGAATGCACCACGTTTGCTGGGAAATGATATATGAGGTGGAGCTGAAATGCCCCAAATTTATTTTATTACTCCTTGGAACTGTCTTTGTTTAAAGTTCCTAATTTGTGCATAAATGTTTTGTTTCAGAGAGAAAGTGAGAAGGGGGGAAATGATGTGACAGGTTTAATTATATTTAAGAGAATACAGAGGAGATCAAAGCCAAAGAGATAAAAGCTGCAACTACTGTATGGGCTGGAAATTTCTTCTGAATCGTAAACACCCTTAAGTGTAGTGCTTCAGAGGCAGCCGCCCTGAATTCAGGACAGAGTCCCAGCTGAAATGGAAATCCTCTATTACAGTGTTTTATGACCTGCATTGGCTGCTGTTGGCGAGCCCCGTACTTACGCAGGCACCAAAATGTCTGGGAGCATTCACGAGAAAACAGTAAACCAAACAGTGCCGCCCAGGTCAGCGGCTCTAAAATAACCCCCCCATGGGCTCTATTGCTGTGAACTCTTTGCAGAGATGGCAGTTGACTGTGGGCCAAGAAAAATCAATCTTGTATCAACAGATGTAATCAGAACCCCTATGGTGGTAATGACTCTGTCACAGTTTTCATTAGCTGGGAATGCTTTAGCTTTGGGAGGAATGGTTCTCCCACTCCCTCCTCCCCTCCGCCCCCCACCTTTTTATTGGTGCTATATGATCTGTTACCAAACCAAAGTAATCAAACTGCTGCATCTCCTTTCTGAAAGCCAATACTTAATAAAGGAAGTGTAAGCCAAAGCAAGATGCTGCCAATATTTTAAGCAAAGGTCCATCTCCACGCTTTTTGCTTGTTGGTTTGCCCTAAATCCACTAATCCTATGCTCTGCTTTCCTCAAAGCATTGCTGCTGTATTTGCCCTATTCAGAGGAGAACAAACCCAGAAGTCCCACACTGCTCCCTGGGATACCCCTCACCCCTCTGTCCCCCCAACCTCTGCACCCTGATCATCTAGACCCAGTGCTCCTCCATCTCAAATTTCTAATGGAAATTTCTTGTCTTCTTGAAGAAGGCCACAGTAAGATGTCTGTTGCCTCTGCTACCAAGACCTGTGGTAAAAAGAAGAAAGGAATTAGGTTGCCTGGGGCTTGGGGGCGTTTGGTTGAATGAAAGAGCAAGTATTTTTCTTGAGGAGTGGGAGTCAGGTACTCAGTGTGATCCTTTTGCTTTCTCAGGGGTTGGTATCTGTTGTTGGTGCATGGAAGTGGGTAAAGCTTCTGTGAGAAATAAGGTGGTATTCAATGTTGCTGAAGGACTCTTGGAAATAACTCACCTCTGAGCTCCTCTCCAGCTTCTTTCTTTTCTCCTCTGCCATTTGTTCAGGTGGCTTAGCCACTTCTCTGCAAGTCTGAAAAGCCCAATCTCTAGATGAAATAGAAACGTTCATAATTCTCTTAGTTCAGTCCCAAAACTTGTAGAAGTTTTTACGCTAGCAAGCAGGGATACATGTTTGGTTTTTTTTTTGTTTTTTTTTTTCCTGCTGATGTTTATACATACATATATTGTAAATACACATACGTGGTAAGTGCTATCACATGCGTACCATTCATGCAGTCACTTGAAATCTATACACCGAGACAGAATGTCTTTTTTTCACACAGTGGGTTATACACAAGAGGAGCGGTGGTATTGCTGCATTAGCTATTCTTCATAGCTTACTGGACACTGGGGGCTCGTAAGGGGCCATTTAAAAAGTCCTGGATGCTTCCAGGAATTATTTGCACGTGTGGGCAATCCGAAGAGGGTGTCAGAGACACGCAGAGCACACCGGTGCACGCAGGTACAGCAGCTCACATAAACTGCCGCATCAAGGCTACTGCACGTAGGCTTATTGATCTGTTATCACAGATGAGACCAGCTCATAACGAAACCGCGTTACACTGAAGGATGAGCTTGCAAACACCTTCGTAGTGGTGCTGGTGGGGTCTGCGTCAGAATCCACCCCTCGCCTGCTCAGGTAGCAATTAACTCAGTTTGTCGCAAACTGGCCAGGACAAACCCCGGGTATTCTAGATGACCATAGATGTTCTGATAGAGACGTTCTGATCCTCCACTCTTCACGTGGGAGATGATGATTTAATGTGTGTAGATCTGGGTCCGGGTTTAACCAGTTCTCCCCAAAATTCAGTGCTCGTCCAGAATGTTCTACACTGCCTCTCAAAGGCATTTTTTTTTTTGCTCTTCGTGTTTATGCCCAGGAGAACTGTCTAATCATTTGAGCATAGATAACTGGGCAGGAAAAAAGGGATCAATCTTTGTGATATTTTTAGTAGTACTTATTTACTGCAGTCATCCTAGAGATAGGCTGCTATATGGCGTATCAATACCGCCGGTTGTGAAGAATGTGAAGGTGCGTGAAAATGAAAGCCCTAGGAGTTTTATGAAGTAGAACTGATAGGGATCACTTCCAATATCAGACAAGAACATTTTTCACACATGATATCTGAAAACATTGAACAGAACGTCAGAAGCCTGTAGTATTTTTAATGTAGCTTTTCCAGACACTATTAGATAAAAAGCTATGCACGCACACTTTTGAGTGGCAAAAATCTATACTGCAACCATATCATAGATAAAAAGTGTGTGTGTGAACGAATGCAATATATCAAACCACTTTGTTTCCACAAGGAGGCTGTCCACGTTTTTGTAAGAGGATTTTGGTTTTGTTTATTTGTATCTAATCAACTGAAAAAAGCAGAGAGACTTTTGAATAGCGTAGGGCGCTCTTCATACACACAGAATATACTTTCCTATCTACACCCAGTTCATACACACAGGACAACTTCTGCAGCTCCAACTTTACATAGCTATGTTACTAGAGCTGTTAGACACGGCTTACAACTTCAAAACAACATTTTAGCATCTCTGAAGCCCACACAATTTTTCTCAAGGCTGTGTGAAAAAATACATTTTCACAGTCTCTTTGGGGTTAACCTTCTGTAATCAATACAAGCTTTTTCCCTGCCTCTCCACTCTCTGACAGCATCAAGAAGGCTAAGGCTTTGGCTTTGTGTCAAATTTAGGAAAGACTTATCCTGTTTTTTCAGAAGGTATCAGAGGAGGTAAAATGATATTTCCAAGTTCTTTCCAATGCCAAAAATTCCCTTTCTCAAGTACCTTACTGGCCGTACGGTGGGAGATAAGAGAAAGCCTGGAGTGTGGAGCTTCAGAGCAAGTGCCAGCAGAAGGCTCTATGGGACTGCCTGGGCTCAGCATTTGTCATTCCGAAGTCCACCAGGGCATATAGTCCAGTATTAAACCTAAAGCCCTTAAACCTCCTTAAGACTGCCCAGCTGTTTTGCAGGCACAGTCTCAAAGACTTAAAAGTCATGCTGTACAATGGGGATTTCATAGCAAAAACGAGATCCGAGCCAAGCCTTCAGTGGCTTGAGTGCATGGATATGCTACAGGAGATTTCTAAGAAGAAACACATGCTGTAGAAAATTCTTCTGAATACAAGTAGATAGGAATTAAATCTGTGCATTGTTGTATACTTTTCCACCCTGATTATAAGAGATCCATTAATCTTATTTCCTAAAAACAAAGAGACCACATAGATTTATTATTTCCTCATAAAGGCAAGAACTTCTGAAATAAGGTATCACTGCCACATGCCATCTACTGACAGTGGGAACATTTCCAGTAAACCTTTTTCACCCACTGTATCCTTACAATCTAGATAGTGGGGCCCTACTCCTAAATCTTTAAAATCCATACTCCAAAAGAGCTGAACAAATGGAAGTATTGCAAATACTTTTTTTTTTCTTCCTCCCTCTAAAAAACTTGTGTAAAAATGGTATTATATATTTATGGCTTTAGTTCAATGGCATTTTTTACACAAAAATTGTTTCAACAAAAAGTTTCCAGGAATAGGTAAATGCTTAAAGAAAAGAAAGGGCAAGTCCTCCAATTAACTCGTGGAATTACAGCTAAAGCAAGAAAACCTTTGTTTCAGTAGATGCTGTCACAGTTAAAGATCATTAAACACAGTTAGTGGTACCACAATGCCTTTTTGTTTGCAAAGTTTTCTGTTAGGTTGTAGTGGTCATCACATATGTGGTTGTGCATACAACTGTTATCTTTGGTTTTGTGCCAGAAGCACTAATGCATGTGCAGGCCACAACTGGTGCTAGTGAAGGGGGTGTGGTGTGTGTGGGGAAAGGCAATGCCAGCTTTAGAACTAAATCAAAACCCCTACAGTTTTCAAGTATGAAAAAACACGATAGATGCATGATTTTCACAAGAGAATTAAATGGTAATACAACATCAGATCACCATCTTTATGCAGACTGGGAGGTGCAGATGACTCTGACAGCATTCGGTTTCAGTTGTAGCAATATTTTGGATTCTCGGCTAGACAGTGTGATGTAATGTTGTGCAGAAATACCACATTTTATTATTATTAATAATAGTTAATTAATTTATATTATGAATGAATGGATTCATACACTTCAAACAATATATGAGTACTTACTGCAATGGAGTAGCTTCACCATGTCTCTTTGTTTCAACATCTCAATCCCTCATTGTGCTGTGCAGGAACACCCATCACGTAGACAAAAGTACAATTCCCTGGTGGTTAATGAGGGTGTAAGTGTTGATGTAGTCCTCTTCTAGGCAAATCATATAAACAGAATGGTTTGGGTTGGAAAGGACCTTAAAGATCACCAAGTTACACCCCCCCTGCCATGGGCAAGGACACCTTCACTAGACCAGGTTGTTCAAAGCCCCATCAGACCTGACCTTGAACACTTTCAGGGATGGGGCACCCACAACTTCTCTGGGCAACCTGTTCCAGTGTCTTCACCACCCTCAGAGTAAAGAATTTCTTCCTGACATCTGATCTAAATTTACCCTCTTTCAATTTAAAACCATTACCCCTCAGTACTGTCACTGCACTCTCTCATATAGAGTTCCTCCCCATCTCACCGTAGCTGCCTTTAGGTACTGGAAGGTTGCTATCAGGTGTCTCCGGAGCCTTCTCTTCTCCAGACTGAACAGCCCCACATCTCTCAGCCTGTCTTCATAGGAGAGGTGCTCCAGCCCTCTCATCATCTTCGTGGCCCTCCTGTGGACTCACTCCAACAGGTCGAAGTCCTTATGTTGAGGTCTCCAGAGCTGGACACAGTACTCCAGGTGGGGTCTCACGAGAGCAGAGTAGAGGGGTAAAATCATCTCCCTTAACCAAATGGCCACACTTCTTTTGATGCAGCCCAGGATGGGGTTGGCTTTCTGGGCTGCCAGCACACGTTGCCGGCTCATGTTGAGTTTGTCGTCCGCCAACAACCCCAAGTCTTTCTTGGCAGGGCTGCTCTCAATCCATTCTCCACCCAGCTTGCATTTGTGCTTGGGATTGCCGTGACCCAGGTGCAGGACCTTGCACTCGGCCTTGTAGAACTTCATGAAGGTAACACAGGCCCACCTCTCAAGCCTGTCCAGATCCCTCTGGATGGCATCTGTTCCCTCCAGCACGTTCACCACACCACATAGCTTGTTGTCAGTAGCAAACTTGCTGAAGGTGCACTCAATCCCACCGTCCATGTCGCCGACAAAGATGTTAAAAAGCACTGGGCCCAATACTGAACCCTGAGGAATGCCACTTGTCACTGGACGTTGAGCCACTGATGGCAATTCTTCGACTGTGGCCATCCAGCCAGTTCCTTATCTATGGAGTAATAGCACAACATCAGGGATCATGTATCTTAAATTTTGTTACTGGGAATTGCTTCTGTTTCTGGTAGTGTGCAGGCAGTGAGGTAGGGATGCTGGTTTATGTTGATAGTTGTGCTGCCTGCTCTACTTGATCCTGGACTATAAAGTTTTAGGGTAGTAACTACTAGACCCGCACACGGGTTCCCCCAAGAATAACACCCATGTGGTAATAAACAGTGTGACTAATAAATACGCTAATCGGTGACTTTCTATTAACGAAATTAATGCCACTTTAACAAAGAAAAAGACAAGACCAGCACACAGGGCAAAGCAAGAAGGTTTATCCTAGCTTTCCCAGGAGAATGAGCTTTATCCTGCATGCTCTGTTGGATCTTTGAGAAACTACGCAAAGCACTCCTGGTAAATCCTGACAAGCTTATATTGGCTTTCAGAAGTTCTCCTTCTCTGATAAGGAAGCCAGCAGTTATCACAGTCCTGATATGAGTACAACACAGAAGAAAAAGAGTCTTCACTGTACTTGAAGTCCTTCAGAAACAAAATCTTTTCAGAATTCACTGAAACATGAAGTCTGGCAGCCAGCACATTAGTCGCAGATTTTTCAGAGTCATTGGGGCCTCCTGAGTAGATGCTTAGAGCATCTGAGTAGCTTTAGGAATACGTATTACTTAAGACCGAGGGTAGCCACTGCAGGCTACTGAATAATATTGATTCTGTTTTAAAATACAGGTGTTTTTATGGTGTAAGCCAGTTCTCTGGCCATACATTTAGAACTGCTGTCGGACTAGAAATGCCACATTAATGACTACAAAGGGATTCACTTTTATTATAAGACAACACTTTACTGGTCTAGCTGTTTCCAGTGCTTTCTGGTCTCTGTTACAGAGTGGTGTGAGGTGGATCATGACCATGAGGACAGTATCTGTTCGGGGCATTGCAGCATGGTGCTGCATCCTGAGTGCACTGTAGGCAAGTTGAACATCTGTCTTAAGGCGCTAGCAAATTATCCGAGCCTCCATGATCAGGGTGTCACATTTTTAATGAAATCCCTAAATCTTCTCTGTACTATCCCGGGAAAGTATTACTGTTACAAACACAGAGAACAGACTCGCAGATTGTTTGTGAGTGTCAGAATTTTCTTTTTTTCCTTAGAAAGCCAGTCTTTGGCAGTCCTAACATTCTCCCCGGTTTAATTTTTAAGGCAAGTCTTTCTATAGTTCTCCTGCTGTAGCTGTAACAATTCAAAGTAGTGATTAAACAGACATCTCCTGCTGGTTAAGACTCCTCTGTGATAAGTTCTGGGACCGAATGCCATTCTGTTTTTAAATGTTGGGCAATTACATGACAATAAGTTAAATCTGAGAAATGCAGTAATGTGAAAAAGGCAAAAAAAAAAAGTTTCCTAATTGAAATAGAATAGGTAAAGCAAAAGGGTATTTTTGCACTAGGTAGCAGACAATTGATGGTATTTAATTTGAGAGAAAAAGATGTGAAATTTGAAGTGGATTATAAGAACCTACACTTGGGTGTTTGTGGTGGACACAGAAAGACACATTTGTGGTATTACTCATAGTTCCAGATATTTCCTTTAAAAACATTTTATTTCTTTAATTTTATTTAAAGCAATGACGTGGAAAGACTGAATCACTACTTGCACAAAAATTTCTGTAGGAATAGTTGCAATCATTGATACACCCAGTTACCTCATTAGCAGTCAGATAACAGTTCCAGATGAAGAGGAGGCACTGGAGACGGATACTCCTTTTCTATGTTGGGCACAGAGTGAAAATAAAAAGGAGCTGCAGTTGGAACAAAAATTATTACCTATAAGAACGTGTCACAAAGTAATCCTTAAAAGTGCTGAAAATTCAGGAAACTTCTAGACACGCATGACCTAGAAGTATCAGCCCTGTTATAAATGTATATAAGTTCTGGATAATAGGAAGGGAGATGAGTATCGAGTCAGCACTAACCAAGAGGTAAAACACTTTTGGGGGCCCCTTCACTTCCAGTGCTGCTGATGTGGCATCTCGGCGGGTTAGCACTGACAAGAAGTACTAGGCTTCTTATTTCATGTCCCAGCGTTGTTAGAATGAGAAAATGTATCTGCATGCATGTGTCTGTACGTAAAAATATCTAAATATATATAAAAGAATTAACCCCCTGGAAAAAATGATGATTGCATTAGAGCATTTTACTCCCATGGTGTTATCCAAGCAATCAGCTGGTTCAGTAGCAAGGCTGACATTTCTTTGAGTTCAACATTAGCCCTTCTCATTTGACATTCCCAGCAATTAACCCCCGTGCCCTGAGACAGTGCCTCAGTGGGTGACACAGAGACGTCACCATCAGCCCTAAAGCCACTTTGGAAGTGGTGAGTCTGAGTCCGGATGTCGTGGTGGTCAGGGCTCAGGATGCTGGCTCTGCTGTTACCGTGCAGCACGACCCTTCAGTGACCGGTTCAGCTCCCCGTACCGCCCTCGCCTTCCCCACCTGCGTCCGCCTCGACCATTTAGAGGGTGGGTTTGCATGTGGGCTCACGTTGCTGTACCGGAGGGGACACACGCTGTACTATACTACTGTACCGGTGTCCTCCCTTGGCAGGGCCTGCAGCTGGTAACGTGACGCAAAGGGACAACTTGTGACACCCCTTTCTGAGCTGTACTTTAATCTTCTGAATTATTTACATTTAGTTATACATCTGTAAATATGGGAACTTCTACAATACAATGCAATAAATAAGCGTGCGTTGTTCACTGACACTTGAAGGCCAGTTAATCTTTGCTCTTTTGGACGGGGCAGCTAGTACTTTCCCACCAGTGCTAGTGAAGTTGGGCACTTACCTGTGCAGTCAGATAAGGAGAGGTATAGTCTTCATTAAGTCATGAAAAGCCTTTGCTTGTCAGTTTTACAACTTGGAAGCAGGTCTTTAAGGGAACTGCAACTAAACATTTGTGAAGGACAACATGTACTTTCCTCGAGTTCTGTTTCAGTGAGGTGGCAAGGTCTAGGGATGGTAAGGAGAGGTTTCTCTGTTGTCACAACAGCAACTTGAGCACCGCCAGAAACAGCAGCAGATGTTCAGCCTCCTCTGTTTACTAATGTGCATGGCAAAGCCTCATCCAGTCCTTTAAAATGCCTGCTGCAATGCTTCCAAAGAAATTACTGTCTAGGAGAACTATTCCTAATGTTTTGCCTTCCCAAGAACCTTACTTTGATTTATTATATTTCTAGTTTATATTATTATTCAATTCATTTTATAAAAATTCACTGGCTTAAAGGCTGGTAAATAAGAGGATTATGGATAATGGGAAAATAATTGTTTGCTTTACCTGATTGCCATGAGGGTAAATGAACTGAATGCACAGACTATGAAGCACCTGAAATACAGATTCTGATTTTTCAGCTTGTGCCCATTAATGCCAATAGCAAGTGAAGGCTCGAAACTAGCTCTGGGGCAGTAGGGCTGATATAAAACACCCGATTTTAGTAAAGAGCACAAGTAATGGAAGTCATTCACAACTACTGTGTTGTTTTGTTAGTGAGCCTTCTATCCAACTAAAAATTCTTCATTTATTTTATGCTTTCAATTATCTTGTTAACTTGTGGTTTCCTTTTTTTAATAGATATTCCTGTGTTCCTTAGCTAGGCTATTTGTACTTTTTTAAGGTGTCCCACTACTCAATGCTAATGTTTTTCCTCATAAACCTCTTCAAACAGAAAAGGGTACTCTGTTTTGCTTTAAGGGGGTTGAATGTCAATTGTAGTTTTTCCTCATTTTCATTAATGCATCCCATTTCATTGAAGGTTCCAGGCAACAGAGAGAAACCCAAGCCAAAGTCCTTGGTGCATGTTGCATCCCTCAGATGCAGATTTTGCTTGCTTGGTTAACTGCGGCAAATTTGCCATTCTAACCCATCACTGTCTACCTTAATGAACAAATAGATCAGATGAAAACTGAGTAAAGAAATATAAGATGAAGAAAAAGCTTTCCTGACGATACAAAAACTAGCAACGTTTCCACATTTTAGCACTTCTGACCAGAAGCATTTTGGTTTTGTGCAGTTTTACACGCACTGCAGGGAAAGTTGCCTACTTGAACCCCGTGCATTTAAATGATTCGTGATTAAGCCTACCTTAAACATTCACATTGAGATGAAGGTATTAAAGGTATGAACAGCCACAAAGATATGGCTGCTCTTATGCTTTTTACGTTATTACTGACTTTGAGTTCGATTGTCTTTTAGGGCATCTGAAACCCTTAATGGGAATGGTTTTGCATACGTTCACGGCAAAATCACATAAATGTGTAAGTAGGCCCAGATGGGTACATAATCACCCATGACGATCCAGAACATCTCTCTGATACTTGAGCCCACTGTCACTAAGCAACATAATAGAAGGCAGAGTAGTGGTTCATAACAGCGGCAAACTGTATTCTGATACTGAAAGGTACAGGGTGCTTTGGTTAAAATAGAAACCGAACACGCACTTCTGTCCAGTACGTCCTCTGAGCCTGCCATGTGCAATTTCTCCCTGGAGGTGAAGGAAAAAAGAAGTGCTTGTTCTTCATTTGAGGGGATTTGTTTACTTGTTACAGATTGGTTTGAGGATGGCTACTTGTTTGCGAATGTCTGGGATCTAGGTTTTATGAGTGACAATTTTCTGGAGCGGCTTCTAGTAAAGAGAGAAGAAAGCTAGGACATCTAACTGATGTTAAAACGATTCTCGATGCATTTATGCACACTATGTATGTTTAGTTGTGGCAGTAGGGACCTGGATTCAGTGACCCAGCAAATTACTGAGTTCTGTATCGGAAGGGTTTCTTTACCTTAAGTTTTGCGTATTTTCATTGTTATTTCTGTACCTTGCTCTTCAACAAGAGGTAGAAAGAGAAACATAAGGAGATAGAGGCTAAGTCATTATCGATTACATCTTCAAATTAAACTTGTGAAAGTTTAGGGACTTTTAATGATACAGAAATACAGCTAAATCTCACCACCTAAAGCTCACAGGAAACAGCTATTCTCAGAACCTTACCATAGCCATATCCTTGAGATTTGCATCTCGTTTCAAGGAAGATTCATATGATATTTGGAACATCTTTTAAGCTTTTGGGGTATTATCTGACATGAGGGTTGGAATGAGCTGAGAAATAGGAGTCACGAATCTTTTCCCAGCCCTTGCATTGACTTGCTGTGTGACCTTGAGCAAGTGGCTCAGGCAAACACTTTTAGGAGCTCTCTCTGATCTTGTATTCTTTGACTGTTGTTTGTTCGCTTGTTTATCTAGACAAGCCTTCTTTTCAGGTATAAGTTACAAAAGGAAAGGAAAAGGAAACCACTGGTGTTTAGCGCCATTAACGGCCTAATTGCATGGGACTCCAACCAGCATTATTTAAAAAATGCTACATTAAACTCTATGCCTCAGTTATACCATCTCTGAAAGGGGGAAAATAATGTGGATAATAAACTGCTCATGGTTTGCAAATGAAAAAATATCACTGTACAAAAGCAAAATATTATTTTATTTTAGGGTTTCTGACTGCTGTACATAGCTCAGGATATCGTAACATTTTCATGAATGACAAATCTATCTTCTATTTTGCCTCCTACGAAAGGGAAAACTTTGGCATGCTCAAGTATGCCTTAAAGGCAATGCTGCCTTTGGGATCTCACATTAACATAATGATAAATGTGCTGTGTATTGCTTGAAAATGCTATGTGCCAACGTGTCAGAATATGTTTTCCCTGCACACCTCTCGATTAGCATCTTATTTACATATTGGCAGGAAAAGGATTCTGAGAAAAAACATACTTTATTTTGTAGGTCTAATATGTTCTTCTCTAAGGCCAAAGTATTAATTCCAAAAGCAGTTATCTGCTGGCATGTCTTTCAGAGGTAGTGGGGATGTTACACGTTTTGAAGTACTAAAGCCACGTGTGTTTCAGCAAATACTAGTAGAGGTGATGCTTTTTTCCATCTTATACTAAGTGTTGAATTTACTGTATAATTCAGACTCGGTGCAAACCTTGGACAAAACCACTTCCCCCCGATTCCCTGATCTGTCACCAGACGTTTAGGTTTTATAATGATGAGTCTACTAGATTAGTTTAAAGACAGAATATCTAACTTTAGCAGACTTTGTCATTGGTTTCATCCTTTTTGGCTGCCAAGGAGTATGGAATTGTGGAAGAAAATAGTGGAAGCTTCTAACATCACTAGTGATTTGTTTCTTGTTGGTTTTGCTTGAGTCGTAGCATACTGATCATTCTTTGGTTTGGGTATGTTTTTTTGTTTTATTTTTTTAATTTATAAATAATTTCCACAGGTTATCTTATCATCCTGCATTTCCAGTATCTCATGCTATTCAGAAGCTCCACATTCTAGACATTTATTTTAGCAGTGGCAACCGCAAGAATATGTATGCAGTAAAAAAACCACTGAAGTGATAGTTGCTATTCCTTCTATATAAATTAAAGATACATTGTAATTTATACTTGTGCAGTGCTTATAAATCCTTGTTATTAGAAACCCTTCAGTCCAGGAACTGTACGTGTGCATCACAGAAATACCCTATCCTGTTGAATTGAATCAAAATAAATGTCAAGATACAATGTACAGACAATATAAACAGGTAGGAACCTGCAAAGAATGCATGGTGAAAATGATGACGAGAATCATACCACATTAATAGACTAAACAATCTTGTAGCATCATGGAAAAATCAGTGTATATTTTCACACCTGAGGATAGATGTGAAAGAAGTTAAGTAGCCTTAGCTAAGGGAGACATTATTTTCAGTAAGATGATACCCATTTAAGACATCTTTTATCAAAACCAGTGAAAAGAATGCTGTAGCACTTGAGATGTGATCAGAGCAGAGGAGCCCATTAGACATTTAAAGAAGGAAAAAAGATTGTATCTTAGAGCTGCTATCGTGGGTTAGGGACAAAAAAATTCCTAAACCCTTCTCTGAAGCAGGCATAGCCTGGATGACGTGCACCGAGATGCCAGAGTGGAAAAGAGCATGTGAGGAAGGAGGGAGGGATTGGTCACCGTCTTCTGGAAAGGGCATAGCAGAGCTTAAAGAGAGATACAGGTTTCTGAACCATTAGGATAGAGCTGGTAGATTAATTCATGTTTTTGCTGACTTTTACAAATGGCTCTGAGCAAGGAGTTGGTTCAGGCTATGATAAATATTATTTTCAATGATACAATATAATGCACAGTAAACTAATATCCCCTCAAGCAATGAATATAAATACAGTTGTTGATATTACATTTCTGGAGGTTATGTTATTTTAATCAGCTCTAGAGAGGACTATCTCTGGGAAGTGCTGCTCTGATGTTGAATGTTACTGGCTCCTACTGGCGACCCGTGATGTCTGAAACGAGAATAGTTCAGTTCAGAAAATCTGGAAAGCTGCCAGATCCAGCCGAACTCAGTGGATCAAATTCTGCTGTTTTTACACATGAGCAGCTGTGTTGACTTCATTAGGGTCTCATGTGTATAACAGAATACTTTCTTCTAATATGATTATATTGGGAAACTGGGAGTCAGCTATATCTAATTTATTATTGTGTTAGGTATCAGTTTGCCCGCGTCATACCTGTCAATAACATCTCAAAATAAAAAAAGTAATAATGCCTGGAAATAAAATAACTTTAGTAGACAGCTGATGGCTTTGGAAAATGAAATAGATTAAACAGACAAAAGAAGTGAAAAACTGATAAAAATGTCAAAGCAAAGAGCCAGGGCTAGACAGTGAGGCTTAACATCTCTGCTGCCCTCTCGCTGATGGTCCGACTTAACAGCACGCTGAAGAATTTAAAATGTAGTAATAGCTGAAACAGGGTCATTACAGGCTGCGGGTGGGATTTTTTCAAGCACAAGTTGAGCACTGTCCCCAGTCCTTGATGTCTTGGCTTTGGCTTTTAGTAGGTGCACAGGTAGGCCAACCCTAGTGTTTCTGAAATGACTCAGAAGCTGAAGCTGGGGTGTATGCTTCCAGCCACGGAGATACGTTTTTCACCTTGTGTTGTGCTTCTGTAGTTGTCATGCAAGCTTACTCTAGACAGCCAGTCTACGTAGATGGACTCTCATCTCGCATCATTAACAGGGCTGAGAACTCAACTTCAAGGAGTTCTTGCAAGAGCTGTTTTAAATTGATTATTGTGCTGCTCAGAGGCTCTAGTTACACAGTGCTCATTAGTGACAACTGAGGCACTGAATAAAGCAGACCTGTCAGACTTCCTGCCTTTGAAAAGACAGATAAATTAGTCTGGGCAGAGTGCCATGCTAGTCTGGTTATATTACTCACAGTACTTGAACTAGCTCAGAGAGAGCTTGCTCGGGTATCCCTTCACAAGAGGACAGTGTGCTGTCCTAATGTCCCCCATGCAGACAAACAGTTAATAATGTTTTGAATTGGCGTCACTTGCTCTGCTCCAATTAAAGCATTCTGGTAACTCCAAATAATAGCCTAAAAGTGGCATCTTTTGCTTTTTCTTTGGTGGCTGCACTCTGAGGGAGGCCAGTGATGATAACCTACTGCAGTGCAAATGATGGGTGGCCTTTAACCTTTCCAGCTGGCACCTCTATTACTCAGTCAGGTTCCTCCTGAGATGCTCTCGTTTGTCTTCTGGCCCTGGGGGCTAGCATGAGTGCAGTGCTCCCTCAGGGGAGCGCAGGCCAGGGGTTGCGGACCCAGCCTGTGTCAGCTAATGCAGAGCATGACATTGAGGGACGAGAAGAAAGGGCAGAGTTGTCTTGCTGCTCTCTCTTTCTGTGCCAGACTCCAGCTGGACCCAGAAAGGGGCCATCACAGTTGAATTGATGTAAAAGCTGTAGGATGCATTTACTCATCTTTCAAATGACACTGTATCTCCAGCAATGTCATAAAAATGTTAGCAACAGGTAATTCTTAGATTCCTAATTTGACCAGAAAGTGTACATATTCATTCACCCAGACAACTCTAAGATAACCAAGAGAAATATGTTCTGGAAATACAGTTTCTCAAAAATCATTTTCCCTTCCTACCTGTACTTTACTATATACTTTTCTCCCCTTCTACATCAAGATACAATCAAAACATTTCACAGTAATATCTTTTTCTTTTTCTGCCCCTAAAATGTGAGTGAAAGAAGAATCAGAGAGAAGGACGGACTGCCTGGTAACTTCGGTATAGGCCAGTGGTTTGGATCAGCCCAAGTTTGCATCAAGGCAGATAAATAACAGTTGCTTTATACAGAGTGGAACATCTCCAAAAGGAGAGATTTGCCCCCCTCACAGAAGAGCATTCAGACAGGAGGTTGGCCTTGAAAGCCAACCAAAGTTCAATCAAATAATAAGAGAACTTGAAAACTGGTTTCCCATTTCTGAGGGAAATGCTCATCCTGTGCACCTGTTTGGGCTGGGTGAGGTTTGGAGCATGTTGATCAGTTGGCATTTTGTGACAATACTTAGCATGCTAGGAGATACCTCAGTGAAGCTATAGGTAGCACGACAGAACATCATCCAGCAACCTCTTTCTCTTGACATACATGTACAATGTTCATGGTACTGGAGAAATAGATGAAGAAGTATAGGTAAAAATAAGGTTAGACTTCTGTAGCTTTCTGGATCTCTGGTCAACCTGGCCCTTATCAAACAATGTTTAAGGTATAAATTTGATCTTGCTGATAATCAGTGAAAAAAGTCTAGGGGCTTCTGGTAAACAGTGATGTAACAGAATAAAACCAAGTTTTATCAATCATATTTAAGCATGCTGGTTGTTTAGGTTGGAGCTACAGCTAGGGAATTTTAGAAACCTGGGTAATTTTTCTCAGGAGCCCTTGACCAAGTTCTCACATGGCTGTCCTGTGTGGATGGGGAGGAAAGGCGTTAGAGAATACCTGCAGGGTTACTGCAGCCTCTCCCTACAATATTCACCCAGGAAGGAGCCAGAATTTAACTCTCAGCTAAAGTGGACTTTTTGTACTACTCCTAATGACTCAGTGGAGACTTGTGAGACTCTTACCAAATGCTGCTAAATAAAATTTTCCACTTCAGCAACTTATTCAACCAGAGGGAATTCTGCCTGCAGTACAATTGAAAGTTTTCTTGCTCAGAAAATAGAAATCATTGATTACCCTGCATTTGTGACGGCACTGTTCTTCATCCTGCCCAATGGTCTGTGCTTTGAATAATCCTTCATGATTGCTACTGAATAAGTAAGTCACTGTTGCAAAAGCATCAAGCCAGGAATGGATTATTATTATAACTGTTCTGTCAGATGTAGTTGGCACAAAGGCTGGGTAGAAACAACTAAGACTCCCTATTAGAATGATGCCATGTGCACTGATCTAGAATTTGGGGGGTTCAATAGTCAGCTTTTGAGGTACTCTTAATACTCTCCCATTTATGAATAATGTGTATAAAGAAAGAAAAAAAAAAAAACTGTGGAGGAAAAAAAAAAGTCACTAGGGCAGCTTGTAAAACCACTTGACAATACATCTGTGCAAGAAAAAAGGCAATCCTCTGTTTTGGAACAAACTAATGAGTTATGTTTGTTCATCACACTCCAGTGCAAATATCTGATAATCAAATGTTCCCTTCACCGCTGTGCTGATCTTTCCTCCCTTATGGAAAACCCTGCCCTGTTTCAGTTTCAGTGGACAGCATGATTCCAAAATGGAGGCATCCCTCCAGCGCCTGGTCCTGCTCTGTTCCCTCATCCTGCTATAGGTATTTCAGATAGTAGGGTCCTATCATATTTTACTCAACCTCACAACACAGAAGATGAGTAATCTGCCACAGCTCTTTCTGGGAAATACTCGGAGTATTCAATAGAATAGTCAATATCATCTCCGACAGTGACGTTCAGCATAGTATTGCTATTATTTGTACTGCCGCAGTTCTTTTGAGCCCCAAGCAGGGTCCAACACCATGTTGTGTTTTATACTCTACAAAAACATCCCTTGAGCATTTCCAGCACTACAGAATGAGCATCCTTCCCCTGTCTGTCATTTGGTTAGTGACAGAAAGGATTTTAAGTTCATGTATGTTAAAATGGCTCCTAAAAACGTCATTGAGAAATTCTGATTTAGAAAGCTTCAACAAAGTTTTTACTGTCACTAAAACCCCCATAGCCACCAAAAGCTGAGTGGCTTCTCAGCTCTGTTTATCTGATACTGTGCAAAAATAATTCATGCAGCTAAAGCAGCTATGACCATTCCTTGCTCTCTTCTCCTCAGGAAGGGGCAAACAACTTCTTACTTCCTCAGAGGTTTACATTATTACTTATATTTACATTACAGTCCTACCTAGACCTTCAGGTCACTAAAGCATCGGTGACCAAAGCGTTATGCAAAAATTGGCAAAAATACAGCATCCCACCCTGAAAAGCCTGTATCCCAGGACATGTGACATGCAGAAGAAGGGCAAAGCAGGCTGAAGTCAAATTCGTTATACATCTTATACTAATTTACAACTACAAACTTACAAAAACTACTACTTACAAAAAGTGTTGAAACTCCCCATCTGTGCCTTAAGGTATTAGACAGGGCCCAAGGATGCATCTGGAAGATGAGATTGCAGTGACGACTGCAGGGATGTTGCAGGCTGGAGGGGCCGTGAGAGGCGCGAACGGCCTGAGATGCTCAGAGGAGGGAGCTTGCGTCAGGTGGGAGCCAGAGGGCAACAACCAGCCTCCTGAAGCACAGGGCTCGAGGGGGAGCCAGCACTGCCCACAGCCTGGGGTATTGCAGGGTGGTGGGGACCAAACCACAGCTCCCCCCCTCACTTGCTGCAGGCCTGCTAGCTCTTGGCACCGCATCCAAAACAGCATCATCTTGAAGGCTGTGCTGGCGGGTTTTAGCCAAGACCAATTTCTTCAGCAGCTGAAAAGGGCGTCTGGCGATTACTGTTCTCCTGTGCATTCAGAATATTCCTGTCAGACCTTACAGAGAACACCAAGGCAGATGTGGCCTGGAAAAGCTGAGCCTTCCTCAAAATATTCAGGTAAAAATTCAGATTTGAAGAGCTTATCCACAAGGAAGCCTCACAGCTCCCGTTACTAGCCTCTGTCCAATAATATTTTAATTTTTTTCAGTTTGTCTTCAAATTATGTGTTCTTACAGAAAGGATTTCGGCACAAAGAGAAAAGTGATGCAGATATCACAGCCCGATGCTCTCTTCTGACAGGAAGTTTTTTCGCTAAGGAGGCAGACTTCGAAGACAGGTACATCACAAAAATAGTGCCAGCACTACAATTCAGTCTGACACAGTCACACATTCAACAATAGGTGGTTTAGCAAGTACAGGAAATTACAGGTGTACCTGTTAGGTTTATACAGTAATTGGCAGAAGCTGCACTGAACAAGACAAAACAAAACACAAGCTAAGAGATTTAACAGCCTTAACGTACAAGGGTCCCATTTCATGCCATTCTCATGCGGGTGTTACATGCTGGATGGTCTTGTATGTTATGCTGGATGCCATGAAGTCTGTCTAAATGTTGTTATCTACCCTATAACTTAAAATAATGGCTCGGTGCAAGTGTCAAAAAGGTTAGGCTAGTCAAGGGCCTTGTATTTTTCAGTCTGTGCTCTACCAGCAATTCTCATTTTAACTCTTCGTAGCAAATACTTTCTTTCTCAGAGGAGCTGCAGCTATCCCTAAGTGGCAAAAATTTTAAGCGTTGTTCTAACTGAAGTGTGGGATACACTGTCAATACAAGCTGTCCAAAACCTAGTGAGAGTATTTAAATATTTTATTATTTTTTCCAATGTTCTATCAGAGACTGAACACTGGAATGAGTCTTAAGCGAGAGCAACTTACCAGATGAAGAGCATAATGAATGTCTTTCATAAAAATGAATATTTAAACAGTGTAGTTAGTTATATTATAATTGTTCAACCTCAATACAGTCATGATGTTTTACTATTCTTTCCTCCAGTGTAATTCTAATCTGAATATTATATATAAAAAACTGTACTGAATAGGAATCCAGCAGGCATGGAATCATCTCTTAGAAATGCAACTCTTTGGTCAGCTGGGATGGTTAATCCAGCCTCATTCTGTGGATACTGAATGTATACATGCATCTACATATATCTATTTATTTTAATATAATTTAATATAACACAATAACATATACGTATTTTAATCCCATGTCCAGAGAAATCAGTAGTAAAACTCCTATTGTCTTCAGTGGAGATTGGCCCTTATGCCCTCAAGACATTTTAAAAGAATGCTGGCTCTTTTGAGAGTTTAATATTGCTATTAGCCTACCTTGGTTGAATATTTTAACGTCGACAAGATTTTGGATGCAAAATCAACACAGCAGCTTAATCCACTCTTGAAACTGGCGAGTCAAATTTACTGAAGAAAATATCACTAGGCTGCTCCAGCACGGACCTGCACCTTCGTGTTTCTCCATGCGCCTGCAACATTTCACTAAATTAAAAAGAGGTTCAGTGGACACTCACTGAGTGTGAACACGTAAGTCCATGCACATCATTTTTTGACAAAGATGGTGTTTCAGCTTCATTTCATTCACATAAGCAATTTTTTGGAAGGAAGGTAGAGTAAGATTTTTCTGGTTTGGAGCTAATTAATTTTGAACCACTTTGATTGCGCTTTATCCACATTCACTAGAAGCATGCTGTATATCATTGAAACTTCTCTTATATTTGCCTCTTTACAATTTCAAGATTTCAATGTAATTTAAAGGATTACAGTTTTGTTCTGGATTAGCACATGAACTTCTTGTTAGGTGAACACATTAGTAGATGGGGAGAGAAACACACAAGTGGAACATTTAAATTAACTGAAACACATCAGAAAACATATAAGACCAAAAAAAATCCCCCAAATCTATCAGTTTAGGCTTTTCTTCTTAGAAAATTTTTATTGCCATGAAATCTCTGCAAGCACTAATCCTTAGTACTAAATGTATTTCATTTAATTGATTTTCTTTATTGCAGCCAAATTGATATAAGATTGAAAATCATCTATTGTACTTGTGTAAATACCTTAAGATTCCTTTTTAACATGCACATCAATTAGCTTATTAACAAATTCAGACTACAAAAATCACACTTTAAGCTGCAATTCCACCTATTTGCATAACAACTAATCACCTCAACCCGTGTACTAAAAGAAGGGGCAAGATTATTAGCACATCTGTCTACATTTACAGCACTCTGACTGCCACGGTTACGTGTCATTCGGTTTGGTTATTCATATCTGAAGAATAAAGCAGTGCTATTCCTGTAGCATGGCATCAGAGAAATCAGCAAAATCTAGGTCTCACTAGAGCATTTTCCATTTTTTGTCTCTTAACTAATGCTTTGCCAAGGCTCTTCCTATATAGACAAACGTATTGCCCTGAACAAGACAGTGCCATAAAACTGCAGGCCCCTTGTCATGGTTTAACCCCAGCTAGCAACTAGGAGCACACAGCCCCTTTCTCACTCCCCTGAGTTGCAATGGGGAAGAGTAAAAGTGAGGAAAAACTCGTGGGTTGAGACAAAGACAGTTTACTAGGTAGAGCAAAAGCCATGCATGCAAGCAAAGCAAAACAAGGAATTTATTCACTGCTTTCCATGGGTAGGCAGGTGTTCAGCCATCTCCAGGAAAGCAGGGCTCCATGGCGAGTAAGGGTTACTTGGGAAGATAAATGCCATAACTCCAAATATCCCCCCCCTTCCTTCTTTTTCCCACAGTTTTATATGCTGAGCAAGGCGTCACATGGTGATAACCAAAACCACCAGTGCACTACCACACTATTCCCATCCCAAATCCAAAAACACAGCACTACGCCAGCTACTATAAAGAAAGTTAACGCTATCCCAACTGAAACCATGACACACCTACAGGGCAAGAGTAGTGTCACACTTACGACTTACTAAAGTCACACTTACGAAATATTCTTTGGCTTCTCCATAAATTTCATTATGTGCTCCTGCAAAGCATTCGGAGCCTTTCAGCTCCCCACGGCTCCAGCCAAGGATGAGAATTTCTCATCTCTTGGAAAGATTATGCTCATGTGGATCCTGCAGTCAGGAAACTCCTCTGCTTCACTAGTGCATTTAATTGCCCCC
>JAOXNO010000033.1:28482651-28612329 GCA_028565335.1 Limnodromus scolopaceus
CTCTTGGAAAGATTATGCTCATGTGGATCCTGCAGTCAGGAAACTCCTCTGCTTCACTAGTGCATTTAATTGCCCCCAGACATAGTTTTTACTCTCTACCACGAGTACAGTCCCTTAAATGCACTTGACAGTGGGCAGTGTGAACAGCCTTTTTTCCTCCCATGCGTTAAAAGTGACCGAGTGAGTAACACATGAGTGGAAAAACGAAGCATTACCATGCGTGAATAGCGAGGAGATACATAGCAAAAAGCACGAGTGAATTTTGGGGCAGATTAAGAGATGTGTGATGAAGATAAGTGATGTCAAGAGAGAAGAGAGAGGTGGACAGTTAAAGAACATAATAGAGTTTCCCTTAAAACAGTCAAGGGATACTGAAGTACATGACCAAAGGAGCTAACAGATGAGAAAAAAAGACCATCTACAGCCAGCCAAGGGATATTAAACAGGCAGCTACAGAACCCTCCATAGTTCAGACACCTAGCTAGTAGCAGCAATTATAAAATTAATTTATGATTAATTTATGAAGTTATATATATTATTCTGCTAGTAAAGCATTTAATTACTTCCTTACCTCGTAAAGGCAAACATACTCCATTTTAGCCAAGGACCTTCTTGCTCTACTTTCTTTTATTTTATCTACAGTAGATATTTCACATCTAGCTGTAACAATTCTGACAGCCTAAGAGCATGTTAAATAAATAAAATAGTTATTTATTTTTAGATATGATAATTACTTATCTGCTTGAGCAGATCAAATTAGAAGTCACTGAGTAGTAGAAAAAAAATTCTTGTTGGATTCAGATTTAACACTGCAAATCTGATTCTTCCACCCGAATTCTTACAGGATGTAATTTTAGACTTGAAATAACTGCTTTTACCTCCCCAAGTCCTTCAGCTCATGTTTCACTGAATAGTTCTTACTGTCGGGTCATATTAACAATAGTTTTAATAACCACCCTTTTCACCTTTAGTAGTAAAGTTGTATTTTCACGTCAAATTATCTTATTCCATGGAATAATGAAGACTTTAAACTCATTATGTAACATAGGTCTTAATTTTTATTTACTGTTTCTACATGTTATATTTTTATAGATATTTGGATCATTATATTGAGTCAAATCCTCAGCACGTGTAAACTGCTATGGGTGTGAGGAAGCTATGGAGGTGCATCTTTTTAAACCAGTTAAGGATCTGGCCTTTATTTCTGTGTTTTAACATCATTGACTTCACAAGTGTGCATCAGCTGACACACGCACACACAAACAAATGCTTCCTATGCTTTCACAGTGCAAGCCTGATATGCTTTTACAGAATCATTCTCAAAAATTACACACCTGTAGTTTTGATTTTGGATTTATTCAGAATTCAGGCCTGTCCCTGCTCCCATTTGAAATCTCAGGATTTCTATCTTCAGTATAATCCACAGCACTAGCAACAACAAAGTATGAGGAAAAGCTTAACAAACAAACAAATAATAATTTAAAAACACACCAAGAACCAGCATGTGAACAAATCCCAAAACAATAACTAATTGAAAGGGACTCTGTTTATTTTGACAGCCGTAGCAATTAGCATTTGAGGATGAGGAGTTTAAGTTTCAACAGATGCCCTGAAAAGTGGGGAGACTGGGGGATTATTTGAAGCACAGAACAGGCCACCGTTATACTAAATGGCCATCAGAGTGATTTATTACAAACTGAGCTGCAAGCTACAAATAACCTTAGAGTGTTACAAGAGACAGAGATATCAGAGAAATGCTTATCTTAGTGTCACCGGCACCTCCCTAGACCACCCTCAGCAGCTTTTCCAAGCACACCCCCAGACTTACAACAGGGCAGTGTCAACCCTCTCCATCTGGGTGCAAAGTCATGTATAGTCTGTATTCACGCTGCGGTTAGTACCCTTTACAAACACACACACACACACACACAGAGGCACCATTTGTCCCCTGAGTTATGTGGTACACCTGGGTTAGTTAACATCAGAAAAGGTCTTCAAGGGCAGCCCTGCAATAAAGGTACCATCACTCGTTTAATTCCAAAAGCTGTTCAAAGGATTAAAGGAAAAGGATTGCCTTCCTGGGGCCTGAGAGACAGGACCCATTAATTTTACTTTTTGGTGCTTGAAGCCAGAAGTGATGGGAGGGATCTGACACAAGGAGTATATTGTATTATGACTATGACATGTTACCACGAGTGACAAAGTAATAGCCCCCTACAGGTGGGGTTTCTCGGCAAGTACCCATGCAGCATGCTCTGACCGCTAAACTGAGGTTTTGCAGGTTTGGTCACACGATGAATCTCACCGTGATTCTTTATGGCCCCATCAAATAGAGAAAGCAGGATCATGTTTGTACTGCATCTGTATAACTCATTTTATACCAGCTTTATTAAGACTGCGGTACCATAACTTCTCAAATTTTTGCCTGCTGTCACCTAATAATACCGGTTTCCATAGCTCATAAATTCAAAACAACAAACTACTTCTAAACTTTTAGAAGATAAAAGTAGTGAAACAAGCACAAAGCCTGGCACTTATTTTTTCCTAGTATTTGTTGCCTAGGTTTTCAGAAAACCCAGATAAAAGGGTTTCCTTAAGAATGCACTTCAGTATGCAATTCAGGACCATAGAGTCAGTCATGTAAATTTAAAAACACAGCCTGCCATATCACTGTGTGTATGAATCAGTGCAGCCTGCAGTCCCTTGGCAGGTTTCCAGTGTAGCCCTTGATGCCAATTTTGGAAACCCGCTGTGCGTGTGTTTCAGAGCCCAGCAACCGGCTGTGGACACGGATCCACTCCCACCTACGGAGAGCCTCGCCGTCACCTGCTGGGCTTTGTCTCTTGTTACTCCCCGAAATAAAACAAATGTCCTGCAGCATCCTACCAAGGAGCATCATCGCTAACGTGTAGGTAGCACTTGCCTAATTACCTGTCACCACTTCTACACATCTTGGTTTTTTCTGCTCATAAGGGAGAAATACTTGTGGCCGTTTTGGGGACACAGGACGAGGCGCTGGAGGGAGACCCTCTCTCCAGAGTCATTCATGCTGGTTACTGAATAGACGTCCAACGGCAACATCATTTGGCTATTTCTGACCTGCAATAGATTGCTACTTGCAACCCTTTTTATGCCACTATCCACCTCCTGAGCCATCTGGCCCCTGTTGCAAGATACCTGCAGATATATTAATAAACCAATCTAATAGAGCTGTACATATTAAACATACAGCAGAAGCAGCTGCTTGGTGTTTGTTGTGAGCTTTCTATTTTTCCCTAATGTTTCAGCTACTGTAATTTAAAGTCATAAGCCATCTCCTTCAAGGAAAAGAACAGGATTATTTTTTTCCTCATGTACCCACAAACCAAAATAAATTCATCTTTCCTAAAAGAAGGCTGTCGTTGAAAAGAAAGTTATAATCAGCATAACTGTCCGTTTTCTCCTTGGAGCGGAAACTTTAGGTTGAACAGCATTGTCAGTTCATCTTATTAATATACCCCCCTGACAGCTCTCATATTAATTGCACCAGATTGCTTGCAGTGTGCTCATTTGTTTGTTTTCTCTTAACTAAGAACAATCTGAATGACTTTCAGAAAACTTTCCTTCCTTTCACATACAAGTAGAGGGAAACAAAACATATCTTAAAGGACTTGAAATTGTAGAGTATGAATTTTAATGATCAAACTAGTGCTCTTTGGGATAGTGATTATCTATTTTTTAAAGTGGGCCTACAGATGTAAACCTGTATAAACCAACAGAGAGAAAAATCTAGCTGTACACAAATAAATAATTTTTTTTCAATGGATGTATCAAAATCTATTTTGATTTTGATATTTTCAGCTGTTTGGATAGGTGGTTTCATGATCAAACCATTTCTGTATAAAAATTAAGGAAAACTGACAGTTTCAAATAGGTGACAACACATTTTAAACTGGAATTAACAAAAGGCATTTAAGGGATTCGTTTAAGTCAATTAAATCAATTCTTTTTTAAGCACCTGACTGCATCAGGCCTTTCTGAAATTTGAGTCTTTAGATGCTTAGATAAATTAGTTGTCACAAAATTCTGTTCTAAGTAAGGTTATTATGTTAAAAAATGAAATTAAAGTTCATTCATAGGTATTTTTTTTCTGTTTATCTTACTTGATAGTTATTGTATTGAGGGCTAATATCTAATAACTTGTTCTCTTGCCTGTATTTTATAACTCAAATAAAGCACAATTCCTGGACTAATAGATGTCACAGCGCTTCAAAAAGAAGGCTTTTTGTGTTTTCTTTTCCATCACTGATGTCCCTAATTCTTGTTCCCCATCTGTTTCCAAAGCAATTTCTCATCAACAACTGCAAGCTGCTGGTAAGGACATACGACTGTTCCTACGAATCTGCACCATCCTCCACAGCTATCAGCATTGGCCAGTCTAAGAATTCAACCACAGCCTCATGTGGGAGACCTTTGCCAGACTACTAGCTCCCCAGCTGCATGAGAAGGCTCAGGAATTGCAATTAAAACACAAAATACTATCCTTAGGGTGCATCTGAGAAATATCTAGGGGAGAAAAAGAAAAAAAAAGAGAAAAAAAAACCAACACGCACACATAAATCCTCACACTGTCCAAGCTAGGTGTTTTTTTCAGCTTGGCTGAATGGCTGTTTCAGCTTTTCTCACCTGGTACCTACTGATCTAATTATGCCAGCATTCAAAACACAATTTAAAGATTAAGAGAAAAGCTTAGATATAGGATGAAAAGAAGTGAATTGCTAATGCCAGCAATTAAAGTCTGACAAGCTCAAAACTGACTAAGTCAGTTGAGGTATTTTGGGGCTGGGGCTAGGAAATAAAAAAAAACCAAAAAGCCCACTATCTGTGACAAATATGAAAAAACAAACAAACAAACAAACACACTAAACAAAACCTAAAATGCTACCTGGGACAGGTAGCAAGTATTTGAAGGTATTTAAAACAAATGAAATTAAACCCCCATTCCCAGCTGCACTTCAAGCTCACAGAACATGATCTTGTAGTTTTAAAGATGGCTTGCACAAGTCTCACTACTGGGTCTAGGAAATAGACTCATAGATACTAGGAAAAAAAACCCATGACATAGATTGGACCATTTTACTTTTGACTAAAAACCAAGAAAGATCCTAAGGCACTGGTAGATGAGTTGTGGAATAAATAGCAATAATTCTACATATGCAAGGATAATGCTGCTTATCAAAGCGACTAGAGTTGTTTAGGCTTTGAACATTCCAAAAAAGCTAATTTTCAAGAAGAAAAATAGCAGCTGCCCCCATAGCCCCAAGTATATCGAAGATGTTGTTTTTCTGCTCCCTACACTCAGTATCTCTCTTCTGAACTCCTTTTTCTCTTTTTCAAGTGCCTTTAAGTTTTATTAATCAGACCTCTGCCCTGCGATCATCAGAAGCAACACGCAGCAAAACACATGTAGGCTCAGCACAATCCCCTATGACTTCGGTGGTTGTAATGTGGGATAGGAAACCCCGTTACATACCCATTGCTCCCTGTTCCTCTGAAAACATGCCCCAGCCCAACTCGTGAGTTTTCTGAAAACCTTTTTACACCTTCCCCTTACCTGCGCGCATGCTGGTGTTCCCCAGAAAAATGTCCTCAATGTGGTTCCTATTACTCACATACATTTTTTCTTCTCTCCCTAGTGAGTTCAAATTGCTATAAGCCTTCCTCCTAACTGTTCAGATTTATGCCCACCCAAGCCTCATCTCCATCTGTTTCAGTGATTGCACTTAAGAGAGTCAAGTTGGATGTGAGCCACAATCCCAGAGGTGGAAAACCAACGCTTTACACACAAAAATCTGTTGTCATCTTTGTCCCAGCGCAGAGGATGAAAGGATACAAACCAGAACCACTTTTGAACCAGACAACTGTAAAAGGGCTTCACTAGAGATAGGCAGAAACCTGTTTGGAATTGCACTTCCGACACCTGTCAATAATGCACATGGCCATCTCGTGAAATGAGCTTACATTTTCCTCAAAGCAGAAAAGCACTTCAAACATGCTTCTGAAGTACAAGGATGAAGTGAAAAAGAAAAATCTGTTGTATAATTTTTATGCATATTAAAAAGACATGAATGACATAAAGGAGTGCCTCTCTTCTCTGAGAGAGATACAGGATATACGTTTAACCAAACAATAAAATTTCTACAGGCTTTATTTTCCTTCATCTTAACCATTATAGATAGTCTGCACAGTGCTGGGAAAAAATAAGGCACGCTCCTTTCCCCCAACACTTATCTATAAACACATTAGGCTTAGCCTCTATCTCATCCAAACATTTAATACATATTTTCTTCTGTACCGTGAGAAGAAGCTGTTGATGGAGATTGAGGGGAGCATACCCTATGCAGATGCTCCTCCCTTACTGCATGAAGCAAGCCCTTAAGGGCTCCTTGCTAATGAAATACAGATTTGTTGTCTACCAGTCAGTGTAGAAAATCATGATTTCCTCGACTTTGTAGGGAGAAATTGTGAGGCTCCAAGAGGTGAAGCCATTTGTCCGGGGTCATCAACTAACCAGGGACTGAGCCTATTGCACACAGGACTCTCCACCACAGCTGCCCCAGTCAAGAAGTGTTACTGAGAAAGGGAGAAGAGGCCAGGAGGCCACTGGATGGGACAAAGAAATCAATCCCTTCTCAGCTCTCACAACTTGAGAATTATTGGCGTTTTGGGGTTTTGGTTTCAGTTGAGGTGTTTTTTTTTTTTCCCATGCAAGTATGACTTCCATGCACTGGAACTCATTAAAGGTAACTGAGTTAAGTCAATTTGTTATCCAAATAATACTTAAGTAGCAGTGTCCTAAAAATGAAAATGCATCCTGTCACTGCAGTGCAACTTCAGAAACCAGCCTAAAGTCATTTATTCCTCTCCAGCTGCACTGCTAGAGGTGGCTGCAAACACTTTGCAAAGCACCGTACAATTATCTTTGTGTTCTTAATAATGCAGGGGACGTGAGCTGACAGACCCATTTGTGGTTGCCTGCAAGGTCGTGCTAGTTAATTAAAAGCAGTCTGTGCTGGGATGGGGCACATTAAGCAAGGGGTTCCTTAATGTGACACATTCCAGTAGTATTTGATAGTTGATTAAAGTGGATATCATTAGTATTCCCTGGATAAATCTTCCTTTCTTGTGGACATTGCATTTTATACGTACATTACTGTGAAGTGTTTCAAGGATGATAAGCAGTGTAATTAAGCATCATATTATAAGTGAAATATAATTTGCATTTCTCTTAAGATAAGTACTGCTATCAATTCAGTCATCGATTCAAATTTTCTAAAAACTGTAAATGTTTATCAAAATAATAAGTTCCCCGTGATATACTATTTTTGCTCAACTACCTCAAAGCACTTTAACATGGAAGGCAAAGATCTCTCTCTCTCTCTCTAGTTATGAAATCCCTGAGAAACCTAAAGATAGCAACTTCCCCACGATCATACTCTTCCAAGATGGGGGAAATCTTGGAATGTAAGGAAGTGGCTTAGTTTGAAGATTATGAACTAATTTTATTTATTTTATTTTTTTTCCCTTTCTGGGATCCTGACAGAGCTTAGGAAGTCCTTCAACACCCTCGAAAGTCATGGCCAAAACCACTGTTACAAGTAACTTAGAGACACTAGAGTGCAGTTTTGAACTTCTTGCCAGAAACAAATACCAATTTTGAAATGTGGACTGTTATTAAGGGACTGTCTCCCACAGAACCATATGTTACACGGTACTTGCTTTTCTGCTGTTAAGGAACACTTAAGGTTTTTTTCCCCCCTTTTCCTCCATTCCAGTATGAAAAGTCGAGCACTGCAGAACAGAAGCGCAGATGCAATCCCCTTTCACATGCTCACAAGTTAAGCCCGGGCTTTTTAAATCAGGTCCATTGGCAAGAGGAGTCCGGCTTTAAGTCACAGTTTGAATATGTCAAAACTCTTTGAAGACACGTTATTGCCTCTGACCCCAAAGCCTAATCTTCACTGGATTCATGTCATATGAAATCCAAGACCACAAAAACCAGCGCAGCATATTCTGAATAATCTTTAACCTTAGTTTAACTGCTTGCCTCTTAATTTTCATCATTCTCCTTCACAGTATTATAATGTAAATAGTAGTGCAATTTCACCCTGCCATTAGATGTGCTGAATTTCTGTCCTATGAGTAAATTTTTTAAAGCAGCATTTCATTGTTTTTTTGTTTTTTTTTGAAAAAGGCATAAATAGCACCACCGTGGGACAGCCCACTCAAATTGACATGATGACGGAACGATCAAGTTACTTAACCTCACCCTTCAGACATAATCCTGACAACACTGATCAGAAAACAATCTAGTAACATTTAAAATTGATTTAAAAAGACACTTCCCAGTTCAAACACCTCTGAAACTGTGAGGAAACGCAGAAATGCATTGGATCTAGGCATTCCACCTCATGCTCAGCACTAAGGATAATATTCCCCACCAGCAGTGCCACACAGCTCAAAAACCTAGAGATGCTAATAGGCCATTTACACCATGTTTTTCTTTGTTAACGCTTTCAGATGCGTGGCTGAAAAGTATAAGCAGTACATTTTCTTTATCACTGAGCAGATACAGACCAACGTATATGCCTTAGCTCACTTAGACTTGTGTTCAAAGTGTTGCATAGCTGTTATGGCATTATCCATCAGTTACCTGCCTCTGAAGCAGTAATTACCAATTCAAGTTCCAAAATGTTCTTGCACTGAAAGTCACTCACAGCTAGCATTGCAGCTAAAGAGGTACCTGCATATTTCTTTGTCATTGTGTTTCAGGACATGAAAGATCACCTAACTATGACAGAATAAATAAATCCTGAAATAGATACAGTTATCTTATTCTTGTTTTGTTTCTGTATGACCATGTGATGAGTTACCAGTGAACATCTCGGTAGAGCTTTCTTTCCCTCATCAGTCCCGTTGGAAATGAAACACGGTGAGAAGGACAGATGATCATGCGTGTATGCACGCCTGCATGGATGTTTGAGGGGATGGGGGAGGGGGTAATGGGAAAGGACATGGCTTGTCTTCTATTCTTTGATTGGAGCCTTGTTCATCCAATGGATCAGTGGTCCACAGCAAGCCGCCGCAGCCGGCGCCGCCGGGCAGCACGCACTCTGCAGGCGCTGGCTCAGCAGGGCTTCTGCGCCGCTCGCCTTTGTCTAGTCACTCACTCTACGGGCTTCACACCTACTGTCACTCATTCCTCTTTCTCTTATTTAAATAAATGCTTTTATTACAGATATAAGCATAATTGTAAATATACATTCTCTCACACGTGCACATTCACATGGGGAAGGAAACCAGCAGGGCTGAACCCATCCTTGGTGGAAGCCTGCTTACTGCAAGGCATTTACTCCCACAGACACACGCAAGTAAAAGAGGATCAGGCCTATCTGTCTTTGGCAAGTTCATTCAGATGAATAGAAAACTCCCATAGTCTGAAATGGAGATCTTCTCTAACTCTTCTGCAAGTTATCATTGTCTGATCAACAACAGTAGCAAAAAGAGAGAAAAAAACCAGTCTTTGGGAGGGGGTCTGGAGAATATAAATCCACAATCTGTTTTCAGTAAACTAACCAGAAGCATCAGATTTTCAATGCCACTTACACTTCAGATTCAGTAAAGTCACAGAAAGCATAAATGCAAAGCACAACTTGTCCCTGAGATGCTATGAGTGCTCGCTACAGCAAGAGAGTGAGAGAGATGTACGCTTGTAACAAAAAAACCCAACTAATTCTCTTCCTACTCTTGGTCAACAGAAGAAAAAGTGCAAGAAAACAGGCGAAACTGTACTTGGGGAAAGGATAAAAGAAATTATGCTTACTTATTTAAAAGCATCTTACACCCACACAATAAACAAGAAGGTCAGCATTGACAGTTGCCGCACAGTAGTGAGTGACTGCACAAGATACGCTGCAATGGAAAATCAGTCCCAGCAGCAGCGGATGATTTAACTGATGTAGGAACCAACACAACAGATTGAGGGGAGGAAGCCACATCCCTGGGCTTCCAGCTGTTCATGCCATCCCCAGCCCAAGGCTGGCAGCCATGGCAGGTGCTCGAAGATGCACATCTGCTTTGGTACCTACACTGCACTGCTGCAAAGACATGCAGCTACAGGGGTGCAGGTTTGCCTTACATTGCTTAGTTGGTCTGGTTTCTTTTCCCGTTATTTGCATTCAGGCAACCAAATTAAAACCACAGAATGAGCTAAACTCATCCCTGGTCTGTGGGTAGGCTTATCCTGATGAGTTTCTGTAAAGCACCAAACAATCTCACCAGCCTAACCTTGTTTAGTCTACACAGGTAACTATGCTTGTTAGAAGAGACAAATCTTAAATATGCCTGTTCTATCCTTTTCTTTTCCTGGATATTTTGAGTTGTGCCCACCCCATCTCCTTCAGCCTTTGGCCCGTCCACCCCAGGAGCTCCTGTAAATACAATTTTACCCTTGGCACACAACATCTCTGCAGCTAGTAGCACATGCCTCTGTTTATCCTAAGTCCCCAGATCACTTTGTAGAAGAAAATATGAAAGAATCTCCTAAGCCTGGAAGCAGAACATGTAATTTTGTTAAGAAATATTAATATGTAGGATTATGGCAGTAGCATGTTTCTCTAACCACTGGTGACACACAGGACTTGGTCACACCAGTAACCACAGCCCTTCTGCCCTCCTCCATATCAATGTCCCCTGCGGCATCCGAGCTGGGAGAGGCAGAGAGGGAGATGCAGAGACCTTTGTGGCAATTTCCTTACCCAAGCTCTCAGTTACTTTGTGGAGGTCACTTCCTTACCCCTCTCTCCCAGCTATGAAGGGATCAGAGGCCAACAAGGCCTTAGGGTACCGCTTTGGTGTTTAATGGCAAGGGGGATGAAAGTCAGCGATATAAAAATTTTTAAAGTTCAAATTAGTTTTTAATTTCATTTGCCTGATTTAATCTTAGCTTTTGCTATAGACATCAAGTTTCTCCTGTTTTTCACTTCTTATATATAAAACTTCAACTTCATAATCACCAAAACTGAGCTGAAAAGTGGACAATGGACAGCAGATAAAATTGAGCCCAAATAAGAGAAAGATCTTACTGCTGGGCATAAGAAAATATTTCAAAGAATATGGATTCAAGGTGTCTCTTCACAGACAGTGAATACCAACCACTTATTAATTCAGTTTGTGCCTATTTAGATTCCTGAAGCTAAATTCTCACATGGCAACCTTTGTGAATTATGATTTCTATCTCCAGTTGGCAAGGGATTCCTATCTGATGAATAATAACATGGCTTCAGTTATTCATTCCTTGATCATCGCTCAGTTGGACTACAAGCATACAATATATCCTTAGCAACACAAACTACTTCAAGCACATCAAGCTTTTCTTTTGCTTATGGCAGGCTATAAAATTGTGAATCATTATATCGTGATCTTTATCTACAATCAATATATAATATTACATTGATATATCCCCCACAAAGTATTAAAAAAAACCCCAACCTTAAACTTTCCTTTCAGACACTCCACTGCCCATGCTTTTCCTCTGAGAAGAGAGAAAACATCCTATAATAAGGTGGTTTAGCCATGTTTCTTTATATTGTTTCTTCATAATTTTAAAAAAGAACTCCCAGTTTCCTCTCTGCATTCTACAGCACCAGACTGATGAAGGCTCAAGGGATTAAAAAGCTAACAGCACTTAAAGGCTCGTACCTACAGCCTGTAGGATGAGGCAGAAACCAGAAAGGCCTATTTTTTTTTTTTAACATTAAAGGTACAAGGCCTGGGTCCTTCACTCCCTCACATAGTATATGCTGATGGATTTACTCATGTAAATGTCTCTGCTTTGCAAGGGTGAGAAGACAAGGAGAAGCAGGAGCTCAATGGAGGCTTTCCTTTTGTGGAGAACTGGCAGTATTACTGTCACTATGCAGCTGCTGCAAATACATCACTTGTGATGGGCTAAGGGAACAATTTTCATGGTTTTGCACCAAGAAGGTCTCAGCATGGCACTGAATTCAGAATATACTCATGACTCGTCAAAAAAGTCCATCAGCAATCGCTGGTGATGATTTTCAAGTAAGGCATTTTCAATAAGCTGCAGAAGAATTCACTCTGGCTGCGCAGCCAGCAGAGTTCACTCTGACCTGTCCAGCCAGCCACCAGCCCTCCTCCTCCACTCCCAGGAACCAAAAATTCTCTTACGTTCTTCCTTTGCAAAGGACGAGAGGAAACAGCAGATGTTAAGCTAGGAATTTCACACAAAACAGTATTAAAAGTACACCAACATATTGCAATTTTTGAACTCCTTGGAAAAGCTGCGGGGATTTACAGAATGCAGGGCTGTGCTGCTGGTGCCAGAGCCACAGATCTCGGTCTCACGCTGGGAGCTCAGGTATTACATGCCAGCAATGGTGACTGCAAAGGGGTTGCCTGCACGTTGCATCCTAAGCTTTCCTTCTCGGTGTTGCAACAGCAAGCTTGAAGGCCAATGCAACAACAAAAGATGACAGTGGGTAGCAGGAGATAAAGCCAGTCAACCTACTGCTCAGCAAATTCTGACCCCAAAATCACTACCGCCAAGGGACTGAATGGCTCAGGTGAGAGAGGATAGGATACAGCTAGTATTTTCTGCCTCACCAGTACTCTATTTGAAGGTCTGTAACCAAATTTTTAAAAAGCCCACACCCTTTTGTCCTCATGAGGACCACTTGCCATATTTAAGAATATATTAATTTAAAGCGAAACAAATCAAAGGAAAGTGAAAAAGGTGAAATGAAAAAGTTCTAATATCTTCCTACTGAAATAATGGTAGTCCATTACGCCCCCCAGACAGGGTGTGGGGTTTTTTTATCTTTTTTTAAAAAACTTGTATCTTTTGAAAACAATGCACAGTTTGACTGGATCATGTATCAACACTGAAAATCCTAACAGTTTCTTTTGATTATTTTATGAGAAATGAGTTTAAATTCATTGGAGGAAATAATGTGGCATGTTGTAAAATTGGTTTACAGATTAAATCTATTTGGGTCCTTACAGACTTTTGAGTTATAAAATATATTGGATGAACTGCAGCCTGCGATCTGAGGAGAGTTGCTTACCACTGGTAAAGTATTGCAGAAGTAAATCAATTGTGGGCTGACATATTCTTTTTTCTCAACTTTTTCACAACTATTAGGAAAGCATACAAACTGACCTTTAAAGTAATTCATTCTTTTTTCCAAACTTCAAAAGTATTTTTAGTTTAAAAAACAAGACGACAAAAGGAAAACAAGTTTTAAAATCCAAAGGCTGCTGTGAAAAGGGGCTGCTGTCCTCCAGCCAGCTCTATTATGCACTAGACAAAGGAATACAGCTTGCACTGTGATACCTATATTGATTTTTCAAATAGAAAAATACAAAAACATGCTTGAAGCACAGAAAGTCTATGTAGAAAAAAGGATTAAATAAAACCACAACATCTAGTACTCTAGCTGTAGGTGTACTTTAAATTCAAAGTCACCAATAAGAATTTACATGTTAAAAAAATGCTAAGAAATTAATTAAGAAGTTACAAACAGTGAAATCTCTGCTGTACCTGATAGTGAAGGACTCATAGAGAACCCATCACTTAGCGATGCTACTTTACTAGCAATTAGTGCAATATTCAATATACAGGACCCTGGAGTCCCATGTTCCCCTTCCCTTTTCTATTTCCCCCCCGCCCTCCTTACTGCAAAGATACAATACACAAACAGGCAATCATCCAAATGGCATTGGTTATAAAATGGAATTACATACATATATATAATTGTTAATTAGTTCTATAACTAAAATCCATCTGTGTACTTGCATGGCTACCTGGGGCATGATGATTCCCCTACAGCTAAGCAGGAGGAAGGAGCTATTTGAGGCAGATTTCACTGTTAGGGAATTCTCCAATTGGTTTATGTTGTCACATATTGTGTACAGCTATATAGGGCCAGGGATCTGCTTCTGAGGAGGTAGAGTCATCTCATTGGGGAGGCAGAGGAGCAGATCAGAAGTAGAGTGTGGATATCCAGCACTTCAAAGTCTGATGAAACCAAGATAAAAATGATCCACCCTCTGATTTATTTGCCTTTTTAAAAATGCTTTCTGCTTATGAATTGAATATTCCATAAAGAAAAAATAACCCTGCTGGCCATGAAGTTCAGATGCTGATGAAGAAAGGAGCAGTCTCTACAGCAAGGAGCCTTGCTCCTGCTGGGAGTCTTACACACGCCAAGCACAAGATGTGGACGCTCTCCAGGAGCACCAGCACATGTCCAGCATAGAGTAATGCTAAATCCACTCCTCACAAAGGGGCTGCAGAAGAATCTCTTCTATATGCTAGAAACTTTATCAGTCAGAAGAAAGAAGTGTCCAGTAGGAAGTTTGCTCTTTGACTTTTAAAGAAATGATTACAAGATCATGAAACAAATTATGGATTATAAACAATATATGGATTACATTTTACAACAGGTATTAGGTAACTATTACTGATATTACTACAGTCTTATTTACCTAAACTTCAGAAAACCCATCTCACATTTTATAACATCTACTTTTAAACCAGCCCTTGCAGTGTTTCAACAAAGCAAGCAATGCTTGCTGTAGGTATCCTTTTTTTTTTTTTTGTCAAATGCATCTTTGTGTCTAAGAATTAACGATTCCTAAACTATCAAGTCATGGCAATGTCTTTTTATATCTACATACACACATATAAAACTTGTACATAAAGGGATGTGAGTAAGATTGTCAGATAGGAATAGTGAAAATCGATATAAATGACACAGATATAATGTCTGCACGCATAATAGTCCACGGTGCATAATCCAAAGGCTGATACCTCCTGTAATGTGCAGAGCGCTGCTGAAACAGCTCCCCGGAGTAGTCTAACCTCTGTCAAGTACATTCTACAGAAACCACTGCTGGGAAAGGCTTTTTCAAAAAATAATAACAAAATTATCTTTGCATTGGAAAATGCATTAATATCTTAAACTAGATGCTGGATGTAATCAAACCCTCCTCCTTCCCCTTGCCAGGTGCTGTTTAATGTCTCAGCCACCTCACAAGTCATACACGCCATAGGAAACTCAGGGGACTCAGCACCAGCAAAGGCCATGCTCATACTGACTTCACGGAGACTGTGCCGCTCTGCTGCAGCCAAAAAACATGGCATAGACCCTTCCCTTCAAGCTCCCACCAAGAAAAGCTCTCTCCTGCTTTATTTCCTCCTCATGCCTTCTGCCAAACACACCTCTAGTCCCCATCAGAAGAGGAAAGTGGTTTCACAAAAGCTGTGACACAAAAGTGTCACAAATGTTAAAAACCCAACCTAGGGCTTGACCTGCGTCTTGTGTTCCCACTGCATGGCTGGGGGGTGGGAGGGAGGGGTGTAATCGTTCAGTCATAAAAACACCCTCCCTCATTTGAACCAGCTAAAACATGATGTCTGCTGGCATCTTGGGTTTTTAGCCACTCTGGTATATATCTGACTAACCTCAGCAGAGTGTCAGTTTAAAGACGATGGATGAGAATTCTACTTTATCGCAAACTCCTTCAGTGCCCATCATTTCAGTTTAGCATGACTGAAGAAGACTCCTGGAAAATGGCAACTGTGAATAGCAAAAAAAAAAGGAGAAAGGGGAGTCAAAGAAATAATGTAGGGGGAAAAATGTAAAAAAAAAAAAAAATTTTCTTAGAAAAATGCAGAACATTACATCAGGATACTAAAGGTATGATAACTATTGAGCCAGCGCATAAAGTGTGACCGCTCCCTGTGCGTGCTTTGCAGGCTTGCTAATGAACATAACAGAGACATCTAATGCCAATTATAGGACACAAACCCAAATTTTGGATTTTAAAGTTTTCAGAGAAATGAAACTTATAGTGCCAATATCAGCTGTTGAGTGTTCACAGAATGTGTAAGCCAGAAAATGTTTGTGGTTCATGTAAGGTACCTGCAGTTTTTGTAAGGTCATTTTCTCTTTTTCCTAGCAGACCATTCTACCTCTCTGCGAGCACAGACTGGGCCAGAAAGAGGGACTGGCCACATAATTACCTGATTTTTAAGTTTTTTTTTTGAACAAAGTCCATGCTGAATAAGCAAAAAGTAATCAGGTGCACTATGAGCACAGTACAGTTAACCTTGGAAAAAATTTTAGTATACTGCCACTGAAAGCTGCTACAGCTTCAGATTACAGTTTCACTAAAATAATTCTTCTGTAAATGCTCAAATAATGTGTGCAAGTGCCAAGAGCAAGACTGCTGATGTATTACAGTAACAGACCGCAGCCACTGTCAACCACTCAATCTGGGTTCTTATCCGTTAAAAAGTTTCCATGGAAATAAAAGGTAATGATACCACTACTGCATTTGATATTTTTAATAATTTCCAATACTTAGCCATCTTTAGCAATGCTCAGATTATGTTTGAGTATTTGAAGCTACTGCATTTCTGAATGTCACAGCAAGTCTTTTGGGACCCAGTCTTGCAGAAGGCTAGGGAGGATGAAGAACTTCTCACTCTCAAGTCTCTGAGACTCTAAGATTGTGTGCTGGTGGTGCTTTCAATTTAGGTTTATCAACCTGTTATAGCCTAGACAGGTGGGATCAAAGGTCACAGGAGACCGATGGCAGAATGGTCGATAACACTGAGGTAACGCTAACAAAAATATCTTCTGCAAGTCTACAGTAGACCTTTTATTCCTACAAGTGCCCGGATATAAAGAAGAGGTAATTAATGCCCATATTGACTAGCAAATGTTTGCAACACACAGAGAAGCAAAGGGGCATCTTGTCAGCAAGAAAACATTTGCTGAGAATAATGGACTGTAATGCCGGAGATCTGGTCAGGATTGCTTGGCTACCCTGCTCAGACCACACAGGGAGGCTTTTTAAAGTTTTGATCTCATTGGAGCACTATTTTTTCCTCCAGTGTTTTGATGAAAAGCCTCCTTTGGATGTACTGTCTGTGAAGCTTGACTTGAAGTCTGACATGGATCTGAAGTCACACAAAGGAAGCAGGACCAAGCTTTCAACTCTTATGACCAGTGGGAGGGAATCAAATACCTGCGGCCAAAGAGAGCTGTTAGGTTGCAGGTTGAAAGCTACAGGTTGAAGGTTTTAAAATCTTGTTCTGAATAATATGCTCCTGTCTTGCCAGAAAAGACATTGTTGAATTTGTAGGTTCTGTGTATGCTCCAGGAATAAAAGGCACATCAGTTTGGTTTAGAAATGCGAAACGGATTTCCGAAGACAAGGAGGAAAAAGTGTTTCTTCCTTCGTGCAAGCAAGAGATGTTAAAAACTGTCCTATGAACTTCAACAACTCTTATGCATTAACAAATATTAGAAGACAATTCTGAACTCATATTGAATTCCAAAATATGTGACCAGATTTTAAAGATATTTAGCCATTTTATTCATGTATCTGACTGAAAAATTGTGCAGAAGTTCCAGATGGCAGTAGCTTGCACAGCAAAAGAAGTAGTTTTTGCATTCAAATAATGCACACATGGTTTTTCTGATTTAAAATATTGCTTTGTCCAATAATGCAATTCATCACTAAAACTACTGAAGTGAATTCATAGCTGACTTTTTGTCAGACACTAAAAAGTCTGTACTGCATTCATTTAACATTTTTTAAACAGAAAAAAGGTAGGGGGGGAGGGGGGGCGGAAAGGGGGGTTGCTCTTCCCAGTCCATTTACATCAGGTTGTATATGTTTTTGAGCAGCAATTTAGAAAAATATACATACACACATGGTAAACCAAGAATCCAGTGCATTTAGAAGAAAGATGAACAATAGACAGCCCTCTCTACAAAATGCAGCTTCCGTCTCAGTGTTTCATAGGTGTGCAAGCAAGAGTCAGAAGGAGGATATCACTGACCCTAAAGATAGAACAGCTGTACTCTAAAAGGACTTAGTTGACTTTCAGGAAACTTTCAAGAGGCCTAGAATTCACTCCTTCTCTGTAACTCATGAATTCTGAAAAGCTCTCAGGAAGAACATAAGATCCCAGCAGCCTACTATCTTAGCAGCTTTACCACCTTTCACTTCTATAACAACATTTTCCATTTCTACATACCCTGTCAGTTGTGGCTTTATGCTTGGCAAGAATCAGACACTCAAGGACAGTTGACCTCCACAGATTTAGGCATATGAATAAGATGCTATTTACAGAGCACATGCACAAGGATTGTTTCTTTGAAGAAAGGTGCCCAAATACCACAGTCCATCACCCGGCCAAGGTGTTCAGCCACTGACTCCCCATGACATGTAGATTTTCATTTATAAATAATCTCAGTCTCATTTACATAGCTAAGTATCACTTCATTTACATCTTGAATATCTTCCCAGTGGAAATGCATTAGCAGGTCTCAAATCATAGCCCAGCCTTCTGCTAGCAAGCTGGTTTCAGGTCTCTTCAACTGCAACTAAAGTCACTTTCCTTTAATTAAGCTGCACATCTGGCCTGAGCTTTAAACACTTCTCAACCTGCAGCAGTCCAGCAGCACTATGCAATGACTTGGTTTGCCTGGAATTGTGACAGTTTCTGAAAAATTACATAATCTTGAGTGACATCCTACTCTCACAGCCATGTCAGTGCTATAACAGTCAGCAAGATAAAAGCTATATGGAAAATGCTGTGGGCAACTCTCCTGAAATCGGGGTGTCTCCCTCGACTCCATAAAAATAGCAAATATAAATTACAATTCTTAAAATGGGATTCCGTTGAAATGTTTACAAGTATTCAGAACACCAACATCACCTACTATACAAAATTTGAAGCTTATATATTTCTATACTGCCTTTGACAAAGAGCAGTTTAAGATGACAGTAACAGTATAGTGAATAATTACACCAAGTGTGTGTGTGACCAAGACAACACAAACTAAAGAACAAAATGAATGTGAAAATTTCAAATTGATTGACTGGTTAGAAATGTCTGCCTCATTTCTACCTGGAATTCCTCCTGACAGCTCCTGCATCATACAACAGCCATGACCCAGAAGTGCCTATTAAGAGGCAAACATCTGGGACTGAGAAGTACTCACAGGACAAAAAGGGCAATTTTACCGGCCATTGCCACCGATCACAAACATGCTCGTTTTATCAGAAGCAGCCAGGCGCCTGAGAAGAGCTCACTGACTCATTTTAAGATTGCAAGGCAAATGCTGAACACCACAAGGCGAATATCAGTCACCAAATGGGAGACAATGTCACCTCCTGTTGGGGTAAGAAGGGTGGAGAACAGCACATCAGGTCACCTCTCTACCATCAGTACCAGCACCATGAGGAACATGCAGCTATCTGTAACCATCATTAGGATGCCAAGAAATAAAATTGAGAAAAAACAGCTTTAAAAACAAGTATAAGCAAAATTGGGTATCAGATCCTAACACAACGTGTGTATGTTGTGTAACAGAGCAACAAAAATTTTGACAACTACATGTTTCAGTTTTCTGGAGAAATGAGAACCAAGTTCTTGAGTGGGCTGCAGAACAGACAGGACAGAATAGGACAATGAGGTATTTGCTCTACACACATAAGGTGTGTGAAGCTGTGCATGATAATGAAAGCAGCCTGCATTGACAGAGTCCACTAACTGATCCTGAAGACTAAGGTTATGTGTCCTCTGAGCAGCCTCCTTGACTGAGAAATCACTTCTGGAAATCTGAGCCCATGCGCACATTTTGTGAGTCAGGTACCATATACGCTGTTTATTGCTCCTAGCAAAATAATCTTGTTCATACTTAAATGATATATGGTGTGTCGCTTAAGATGCTGGTCATCTTCCATTTGGAAAAGAAAGAGATCGCATTACAAATGACTACCCCTGCTAAATGTCCTTCCTCAACACCCCTCTCCCCAGATTCAGAGTCTATCAGCAATAATTATTTATTATTCCTACTTTGTCTTCCTCTTTATCACACTAGGGCATACCATTTCATTGCCAGAAAGCACGAATCTAGAAATGTCTAAAGGAGCATTAAAATCACAGCTTTAAAATGTATACAACATTGATTCATACTAAGAGGGCTCCCAGCATACTGAAGAGCTACTTGTAGACTTTAGGCACTTTAAATCATAAATGAGCAGGAAAGTTATACAGAAACAGTTAATATTAGATTAAGTGGCAGCAAGATTGGGAAAGTTTTTCTAGAAAAGCTTTGAAACGAATTTTACTCAAAGTTGCTATTTATTACAAAGAAAAGGCAGATTTGGGAAATTATGGTTCTTGCCAAAAAGGCCATAAAGGAAGGATCAAGAGATCAGCTACATGGAGCTGTATTTCAAAATGGGTCATTATGCACTTTCTGTATTTTTAAAAAAGTAACATTTCCGCAGAATGTTACATACCATATAGATGAAGCTCCTGCAGCTTCTTTGAATTATATATACAGTTTCATACTTCCTATTTTGTCAAAAGAAACAGAAATTGAAGTTTCGAAAAGTAGTCAAACAGGTAAAGTCTTTATTTACAGCTTGTGATGAAGTGAGAAGGAGCAACAGAATTTAGACTGACAATACTGAAAACTGGTAGTGTGGAAAAAGAAAGTAAGTTTAGAGTATTTACATTTTCCCTCTGAGAATTGCAAAGAGCTCAGCAGGTGATCAGAGATGGGATATTAAGTTAACATCTCACATGTAAAATAAGAATAGCAACTCCAGGTTACCTATGGGGTGTCAGATTAATTAGTGAATGTTTGCATTCCGCGTTGAAGAAGCAAGACACCGTATAAGTGCTAAGTATTACAACAAAGAGGAACTTTCAAACCTTGGTAAGTTCAGTTTACATAGTTGAAATGGCTTTATGTTTCTGCTAGATAACTCTCCAATACTTTTGCTGATGTTTGCCACCACCTAACTGCAACAAATGAAGCCTTAGCTATCTTAAAGGCAATAATGTTATGTTAGTTTGCAACTGTCAACAATAACAGTGCAAGTCAGAATAGACCAAGAAAATATTAATATTTGTTAATCAGGACAAAGGCTCCTACTGTGTTACATTCTCTTAAATATAATTCACGCTTGTTTAAGACTTTGCAGCCAAGGGAAAAAGAAAAAAGAAAGAAGAGAAAGAATAAAAATTTACATTAATTTCTATCTTTTTAAAAAAAAAATAAAGGAAGTGCTAGAAAAACCTATGCCTAACGCCTCCTACCCTAACCCCATTTAAGTCAGTAACAAAACTCTGTTGACAGCAGAGCAGAAGGGTTTCACCCAGTGCATCAAACTCTTTTTTAGCATAACTCTACTGAGGAAAAGCAAGTTATGCTTGATAACTCAGAGGCGATTTGGAAAACAGCGTGAACACTGAGGTGACAAAGCCAGCTGATGATACTCGTTTGCCCAAGGTAGTAAAAAGGAAAGCGGCCGTGTAAAGGCGCAGAAAGACCTCTGGCACTGACTGGCAGATGAAAGGGCTGGAGACACTGAATGGAGATAAAGGTATAGTAGTATACATGAGGAAGAAACAATTTTAACTCTACATACACAAAAGTGAGCTCAGATCTGACAGCTACCTGTCTAGGAAAGAGATCTTGCTGTTAGATGGTTCTAGGGAATACCACTTTGGGGAAAAAAAGAAAAAAGTTATGTGTTGTTACAAAAGGAAAATGAACCAAGCAGAGACCATTGCATGCTCTGATACCAGCTCACAGGTGGTGAGCCTGACTTGTGATTATTTTCGTACCATTGCAACAGTAGCAACCCCTCCTCTAAACATACAGAGGAAATAAACCAACACAAAAGAGCAATAAGGATGGTAAGAAACATGGATCTGTATGAGGAACTAACAGAACCCCTCCGCCTGGAAAAACATAACTCTGAAGCTTGTGGTAAAGGTGTAAAAAACACTGAGAAATGTGAGGTGCATACATGGGGATAAGAGATTCATGAATAAATTTAATACAATGACTGGTGGCACCAAAATTAATTTAGCAGGTAAGTAGACAGTGGCAGATGCTGCATCTCACTCCACATAACCAGCATGGCATGCATTTCCACAGGGCGTCACAGGAACATACAGCAACATATACATGTTGGTTTAAAGAGTAATAACAAGAAACAAAACAAAACAAAACTAGTCCATCGAGAGATATAACAGAAAAGACACTAACTTTTTGCTCCAGGAGTCCCCAAGTTACACATTTGTCTTCTTTTACACTCCTCCCTGAGTTGTTGCCACAAGCACCACCCGCATGGCTCCTGCTGTGCAGACTCCTTTCACAGCTCTGACGCTGAGCTGCTGCTCGTGCATCTTCCCGAGTTGCTTATGCAAGTTTACCAGGGGGAGAGAGGCTCATGGTGCAGCCCCACTCGCATGCCCAGGTCCATACTACAGAGAGCTGCCTTGAATGGCCTGAGAGAAATGGGGATGGTCAAGGGAGAAGGGAAATTTAGGGGTACAGGTCAGGAATATCAGGGGATTCTCTAGTGGGAGGACAAAGGCCCCAACGATCCACATTGGAATTTGGAGCATTGCCCACTGGCAGAGGGCACAAGCATCTCCATCAGCATGTGCAGGGGCATCTCAGGGCAGCCCAAGCCAGCAAGCTGCCCACTCAGGCTGCCACAAGCAGGGCTGGTAGAGGCAAGCTGCCAGAGTGGTAAGACTCGGGGTGCACCTGGGCCCCTCTTCTCACTGCCCTGCCCCAGGAGAAGGGCGGGGGGCTGCAGTAAAGACCCCCAGAGGCACCCTGTCTTGCAACTGCTACCTATACTCCAATGTGCAGGGGCTGCTCCATCAGGCCAAGGTGGATCATGCTGGACCATGGTGGTGCTGGGTGCAGCCACCACCCACAGGGTGCCTGGGGTAGGGGACCACAGCTCAGGGCAGCTGCTGAAGCAGGGGAAATCCCTCCTGCCCAGCTGTGCCCCCTCCAAGGCTGCAAAGAAAGCCACTACTGCTAGGGCTGTTTTCCCCAAAAGCCACCTGGCTGGACTGGCCTGACTTGCTGGTGCTCACAGCTCCTCATCAGGGCACGTAATTCCTGTAAGCCCCAAGGCAACCTGCAGCACGCTTCCTACACTGCCTCGCCCTGCCAAATACGTCGCAGGCAGAAACCAGTTCGATGTGCATGCAGTTCCCAGTACGGCGCAAAGCTCAGGCAGCAAACTTAGGCAAGTTAGCAAAACGACACTCAGGCTCAGACTCAGAGGTCTATTGAAATTGGATCATCAAATACAGCACCTCAAGGCCTCTTCACAAGCTAACAAATGCAAAAATTAGGAGAACCTATACTTGAAATTATAACAAATATATTTTGTTCCAAAATCCTTATTTTTCACTTTTACCTGAGCACCTAAGAAACTCCAGTGAAAAGCTGAATGTGCCTAAAGATGTGCCTAAAACCACTAGACCTGGGAGCTTTCTTCACTGTTGCACAGGAGAGAAAGGAAGGATTTTTTTTTGAGACATCCTTCTGTGGATGTTCTGTGAATGCCCCTACAGGGCAAGGTCCTCTGACCTCAGATATTATGCCAAAATAAAACCTCTCTTTTTTTGCACATGAATACTTTTTTTTTTTCTTTCTTTCTTTTTTTTTTTTGTCACCTAACAGAGATGGTACACTTGTCAGATTCAGAATTGTTTTAACGTCCTTCTTTACAACTGCAGCTTTAGTGTTTCTACTGTGAACATGTGAATCACAGTACCTGCAAGAAAATCTTTAGTATAGGAATAAACAGAAATCCATAAATATCCACATAGATCTTGCTAGACCACTTCCTGCTCGCTTTTTATCTCTCCCACTTATCTTAAAAAGTTAATAAAAAATTAGTCTGAACATGCATTGTGCTGGAGTATGACAGCATTATTTCCAAACAGACCTTTCGTTTGGTTTGGTTTTTCCTGCTGACAGGATGCCCCAATTTCAGGAAGGCAATCTGCTTTTCGACTGCTGCTCTCCTCAGAGAAGGCATGGCAAGGCAGCCAGGAGGTAACGTCCTTGTGTGTGTGCAGCTGTCCATGGGAATCGCCCGTGTGTGGTGAAGCACAAAGTGGAGAGGAGGAATCGCGAGTGAATTTGTGGCTTCCTTCTGTCTAATTGTGTTTTAATGATGTGACTACTAGTTATCTTGCCCGTCAACTGCCCTCCGTGGCAAAACAGGCCCTGTGAATCAGGCACATCATCTCGGCATGACATGGTTGTTTATAAAACTGAAATACATAATTTAATAATACTTCAGGCCAGATTCTCAGCTGATGTAAATGCACATAGTCTCACAGAATTGACTCAATCTACTCTGACAGGCTACAGGTGAGCAGCTGTCTATCTATTCATAAACATCATAGAAAAGAGCTTTTATTTATGCACTATTGCAAGGGCAGGAAAATCCCACACTCCCACTGGGTTGTCTCGCTGAATGCCAGAGTTTCTCAGAGCTCTGAGCTAATTTGAGGAAACATAATTAGAGAGATTGTCATAGCTGCAAAAGGATCTGTAATTCATCACCTGCAAAACAAGGGTAGTCAACACTGAAAAATGCATGAGGTCTTCCGAGTTTTTTGAGCCACTGGAGCAGTGGATCACAGCAGTGCGTATCCCAGACCTCCCTCCTCCCTCCCGGGTGAGCGGCAGCAGGCTGTGAGCAGAGCTCTTTCTCTGCAGAGATTCTGCACCCTTTGCACAACAGCACAGTTTTCTAACCAGTGATAGAGAGTGTCTTACTGATACCATTTAGAGCATTTTAACGTCAAGGTCGGACTCCTGGGATATGAACACACGTGGGTGTCTAAAATACTTGTGCAGGGAAGATATTGGACCCGGGTCTCCATCTCCCTGATTTAGTAATCCCTAGCTCCCTTTGGGAGCTACTAACCCTTTGAGTGCTACTAACACAACTAAGCCAATCCAGCAGGCACACTGAGGCCCTACCTACTGGAACGAGCTCCTCAGGGGCAAAGGTAAAGCCCAATGCCTGGAAAGCAACTCGCTTGGAGACACACTTGGTGCTGGGTATCAGAGTCTGGTTGGGACTGCTCAGACAATGCTGAGAAGAAAAAACAGGCACCTGAGGAGCAGTAAAGCACAGAGGAAAGTCCCTCCTCAGACCCCCAAATGCTCCTGATACCAGCTGAGCAGAGACCTAAGGATAGCAATTAAGATGTATGTCTCAAAACCAATTTTTGTAGGTTTTTGACAATGGAAATTATGAGTAGATTAATTCTGAATCACTATATATGTTTATATGCCCAGCTCCAGAATTTTTTCTGAACTGAACCTAGATTTGAACCACAAACTGTGTTATATTCCAGAAAAGATTTCTAGGCATTTTTAACCTGGTCTTTGTTGCTAAGCTAACGGCATAGCAGAAAGACTACACTGAGAATGCTTTCTGAGCAGGTACTTCAAAATGAGATAATGCCACATCAGCTGCAATTGCTATAAGAAAGAGACCTTGGAGAGAAGTTATTAATTGAGAAGGAGCACACTTGTGACATTAGTTTCTTTGTGTGTGGTGGTTTTTTGGGGTTTTTTTAAACAATATTGGTCTTTCATCCTTGAAAACAAAAAAGCTTATGCTGTCATCATTTCAGGTAGGTATTCAAAGCAGGGATTACATTTTTAAGCACAGGGATGAGTGGAAACCAAGGAGAAAGTGGGCTGCAGTAAACACTATGTCCTCTAATGCCATCTACTTGGACTTGCCAAAGTACAGTAGTCTGTATTGTCAATCAATGGAATCAATGTGATCGTATGCCCCCGGGCATGCTCTGGCATGTGTTCTGAAGATAATCTGATTCTCTTTCAGTATTGTGTACTGGTCAACAGATCTGTTTGTGAAAGCTCAAGGCTCAGTCTATTACATTATTACATTATTAAACCTGAAAATATATTCTTGTGGCATGCACAAAAGGCGCTGTGAGAGAAAGCTTGGGAAATAGTCCATGAGAGAAGAGCTCAAGGCCAAAACCCCACAACTCAACAACGCTCTGTCTGCCCAACCCAAGATCCCCCAAGCCCTGGAAACGTACAGACAAGAGTTTGAAGAGAAAATAAGAAGGGCGCATATTCCTTGATGACCACAGAAGCGATGACGTTCTCAGACTGGATATACATGATGATGCAGTGATAAGAAGAATTAATCCGGTTTTAAGGAAGCTGATTTCTATAGCTTGTGAATATAAGGTAGCAATTGTAAGCACTGAGCTTTTTAGGAGTCTAATTGTTTTCCTCCTGGCATAAGTTTTGAAGCCTTTTTCAGAGAAAGCTCTCACAGACATGTTAATGATTTCACCGTTACATTCAGTTGACCTGACTCTGCTCAAGGTAACAGCTGTGAGAGTCAGAAGAAACACCACCTGGATCAATGAAGCACAAAGGTTGAACCTGGTAGCCAATGTGAGTGGTTAAATGAAGCCACATGCACTCAGAAATACCATTTATGCTTCTGATAGTACCTCTTTTGAACCCAGCTCAGCTGATGTTTGAAGCAAAGCTAATGACAGCTTTCTGATATAAGGAAGTGTACGTGTCAATGATGCTGCACCTATTTTTGTCAAAATGAATAGTGAAACACACAAGTTTTGCAGTTTGGAAAGATGATTTGGACTTAACACAGATTTTTCTCTTTAGTGTCCAGAAAGGTGTTAAAACAGACTTAAGTACTCTCATTTTTAAAGTAGCTATTTTGTGGTAAGCAGTCCCCTTTAAATGAAAGTCATAAATTGTGCATGTGCTCCTGCTGCCTATTAGCTTCTAGTTAGTAGATTCTGAATTACCTTCTCCAAGTGAAATGCTTATGTGAGTCACAGTTCATAATATTGCTTATTCAGCTACATCTCTGTAATTTGAACTAATTGAGTTAAGTAATAGTGTCATAGGACTTTGGTGCAGACAGTTTCGGCTCTGGCTGTAGTTCCTTGTCATCAATTATCAACTCATACTAATCACTATTACTGTCAAAACTGACATCAGTGTATGGCAGTATTTATCTTACTCCTGGTTCTTATTCCAAAAGGCTCATTTACATATGGTATCTATTTTCTGCATTCATACCTTATTCCCATTATTCAAAGTGTTCCCACCCCCCTTCTATCCTTTCCTCTTTCCTGTATTAGCCATGGCCCTCTTTCATTATTACTTTTTAATTTATAGTATCAATCTCATTATTTCCAGCACTGAACCACAAATGTGGGTTCCCTAGTTGTCTGCTTTCATCTCCTCCTCCTAATCAGTCATTACCGTAACAGGCGTCTTGTCATTCTGGTTGCCTGCTCTGCACATTTGTCCAATGAAGGCACTGGAGAGGCTCAAAAGCCTCTCGGTAGAGGAGCACTGATCTGCTGAAGTCCAAGGGATCAACATCACTGGAAATGCAAAAAAGCAATGGCTGATTGTGGCTTTATCTTGCATTAATCTGTTGAAGCTTTCAAATTTACATGTAGGTGCTGCTGATGATACAGTATTGGAGAAGATTTTACAGCAGCAGTATATTGATGCTATAAATAAGATAAAACACTACTCCTGTTAATGATGAGGCTTAATAAGCAAGAAAACATAAAAAAAATCTTTCAACCCCCCCTAGTGTTTCTGTGTTTTGTTTATTCTCTTACTTCCTACAGCACTCTTCAATATTTCATTTCTCTTATGATTCTTTGTTATCACTGATACACTTAGATATCGGGCTTTCTTTTAGGCCTTATTTCATATTAGACTGTTTTTTCTCCTTCCCCTGCCATATTGGCACTATTAGTTCTTCTCATACCTTTCCTATTCTTTATTCTTTCAACATTTCTGTTTTTCTGCCTCCACCCTGCCACATATCTCTCCAAAGCTGTATGATGCCTGCAGCCTTCTAGTGTCATCTGTTTTGACTTCCTTTTAATTCCCATTCCCAGCCTTCATTCTCCTCCTTGCTCTCTTTGCCCCAAAGGCCTTTTCCTTATTTGTTGAACGTCTGATAATGAATTTTTACTAATTCATTACCTATTCTAAATCTTTATAGTTATTATTTTTAAATTATTATTATTTATTATAAAATTATTATTATATTGACATTTTAACAGAACACAGATTGAGATCCAGGTACAAAGCCAAGTGTCTTTTCTACAAGATTAACAGGTTACACTGCATTTGGCATTGCTGGGACTGCTTCAGAGAGTAGCCAGTACAATCTTGCAGTATCACTGCATTGCTGAAGGCCAACTGAGATTTCATACTAAACCAACGCAAATTTTTTTTGCTTACTTGATCACAAAGTGGGCTTCCTTGTGAAAGTTTCAGAACTATATCAAGTTTAACCTTCCTGCCAAATGCCACTGCAGATATTATGTGGACAGCTAGATTTATTTGGAAAATATGCGACCACTTCAAGAAGTGTTGTAAGATAAATATTCATCAACATTTAATTATTTCCCTAATGCCAAAGAGAGGAAGCAGCAAAAAGTCCCATCCCAGAATTTTCTTTTTAGAGGTAAAACTTCCTGATTTTGTCAAAGAGAAGAAGACAGCAACAAAAAGACGGCATACTGGGGGAAAAAAAATCTCCCTGTCAGGGAAAAGCAAACATAATATGTTACTTCAGAGCTGATAGCTGACTCCACATGCAAGGTTTTCCAGCATTTCATTTAGATTGCTTATTTCAGAATACAGTCCCTAAACACAGGCATAATAACCATAACTTAAACTCCCCCAGCATCAGGATTTAACATTGGGTGAGAACTTGTTTGGCTGAATTTAGAGAATACAACTGGTTGGTCCTATTATATAAAAATAAAATATGATCTAAAGACTATCTGAAAAAAACCTAAGATGTAAAGATGAAGATGGTCTCATGTGTCACCTGGACTGCCATTTTCTTCCATCAGAGGTGTAATGTACGGTATCACGGCTCTCACTAAAGAGACAGGTGCTCGGCATCTCTTCCACACCTCATTTTCATTTTGCTGAAGGGCATGCCCTAAACCACTGCCCTTTGTATTTTCAAATCTGGCTTGCAGCCTACACTCTGGTACACCTTTGTAGAAGATGGCATCTTTCACTATAGTCCTCCCTAGGGGCCTGGAAGGCACTCCTTCCAGCTGAACCATTTGCAATGCACAAGGAGAGTCTGCTGCAGGTAGGATTTTAGCCGTATGTGCCAAAATTTCAAGGCCTGACCTTTGCACTGGCACCTGGCTGAACTCATCCCTCCTCAGAGCCTCTGCTTGCAGGGCAGGGCAGTGCCCAAGAGCTTCTGTTCCTCCATGAAGCAGCTGGGAAGCAACAGAAGACGCTACAGCAGTCACAGAGTGCTGCAATCCTCCTTTCTGCCTGGGCTTTTCAGAAGCAGCTATAGCTGAGGTGTACACAAAGAACTGTTTCACAGTGTGCCACGAAGTTGGAAAAATAAGCCTGCAGTCAATCGTGTCCAACCTGTACTGCAGTACAGCAACTGCCTGGGACTCTCACTGGCCTCCCAGCAGGACTCCAAATTTCCTGGCATGCCTCAATAACCCATCAGCACCCCCAAACTCATGCTGCTGCTACAAACAGCCCCCTTACCCTTACACAGCTTCTGCCAGACATCCTGACAGCACAAGTCTCAACTTTTCTCTACAACAGAAAAAATGCTATCAATTCTAATGTAAGTTGTGTCTTATTCAAGCACTGTATCAAACACTTGGCTGTGTGAGTTCCTCACCAGTGCTACAGCCCCCATCCCCTCACAGGGAATTGCTACTAATAGCATTATTCTAGTTTCTTACCTACTTTTTGGTCTTTGAATTTCTATTGTGGTGCTTTTGCAAAAACAGCCAGTTTGTAAGAAGCACCACTGACAGGCCCTGCATCAGTTCTCTCTGAGTACCATGATTTAGAAAGCCTAGACAGCGCTGAAGGTGCTAACAATAAACTATACAGTCCTGGAGACCAGGCAGGGTCAGCTGTGGACTTTTCTACTAATCAGTGCTGGAAAGGGTAAATGACCTACTTTTAATAAACTGAAATGCAAAAATTTTGTGCCCGTCTTCCCCAGATAAAGCAGTTACATTATACATACTGGAAATTTTTGCTTCCAAAATGACCCTTATCTATCCGGCATAGCTGAGGGAAAAGGAGAGAAAATAACCTGCAACACAGATTGAACAAAGACTCTAGAGATTTAGTGCACAGCTTCCAGTGTAAAGTGTCCTTTAGCAACAAAGCTGGCTTAAAATATTCTTGGTTTTATCACCTTTGCAGCTTGTCCCTGCATCTACATTGCACCTAGTCTGCATCCTCCTCACTGAGCTAATGCAACTTTTAGGGGCATGGACTGAAATCATCCAGGTTACAGAATTCCTCGAGGGATGAAGCAGGAAAGGAGGGGGGAAGGCAACAAGAAAACCAGTGCAAAAATTTCATTTAGTGTCTTTGTTCATCTAGCACCTGCTTTTTGGGGGGGGTTATGACATGAAACTCTTCTGTAAAATGCTTTGTGATCTCCTGATAGCTATCATGTAAACATTCTGTAAATGAAAGATTGTCCTTGAGACCCGCATTCTGTGCAGATAGGCTTTGGTAAATGACTCAAGAATGGCATGACTCCTGTAAATGAGTGTAAGTTTCCCTATCTGCACACGAGGAAAAAGAGGAAATTAGGCAAGTTGTTGAAGGCCACAGCAGGAAGCGGTGTCAGGTTTAAGTTTTGAACTCCAGAAGACTATGAATAACACATTTGTCTTCATACCGCAAGCCTGTATTTCTGTCAATTTATTTGGAAGTCCTGGAATTTCTATCAGTCACTCAGCTCACTCCCCCATTCACCTTCTCTTTAAACAGCTTTAGATTATACACTTTGTGCCTGCCTAACTGTTTTCCTTCCCTGTAATGAGATGTGGAGACACTACTGAAACTCGCAAGCTCCTTCTCAGAAGAAAAACAGCTTGCAGAAGTTTGAAACATGAGTGAAATGTTTAGCAAGCCCCAAATCATTATCTCTGCAACCACAGGTCTAAAGGGCAAGGTTATTATCCGTATCTTGCAAAACGTTTTCATATATATTTAATAGATTTTGTCAATTTGACCAAGTAAGTGTCAGATAATTAAGGCCAGTCGTGCAAAAATGTTGCAGCTATAGTGTAATTTCAGTGATTTTTTTAGCAAGTTGAATGTTGAAGAAGATTAGCCAATGCAGAACATTTTTTCCCTGGTAATTACTCTTTCCTTCACTACACCTTTACCACAACTTCACATGGCGTGGAAGGATGCTTTATTATTTCATCTGTTTCCTGTCACTTACTGAACCTTGGCTTACTTAAAATGCCTCCTGTCTGGAAGTGGGGAGGAGAAAAGGGCCTGCTGGAGGTTTTATAAAGATCCAGGCTGACAGCCTAGACGCAGGAAAAATAGCACCTGACTGCTAAGATTTAAACTGCAGCAGTCTAGAGGGAGGCCATCTCAGGGAAAAAAAGTGAGACGCAGCATAAACACGCAACCTGTGCAACACAGTAAGTGACAGATAGCACTGTCAGCCTCGTCCCACATAAGAGGAACAAATGCTGCCACGAGGACTTTCCATGGACTCATAGCAGCCACATCCGTGCCTGTGTCTGATGGAAGTCTTTGCTCGTTGAGACTGCTATCCATTTTGTTTTTCCAGGGTGACCTCCACAGTACTGATGGTTCCAGCCTCAGCTTGAAACACCAGTTTTGATACAAAGACGTGTATAGTTAAATGACATACCGTAAAAGAATGTAATTTATAAGTGTACAAAACAAGAGAGGATTATGGATCACTATACTTCAACAGGAAATTCATGGATATACTTTCCTGACATATCAATTTGGAGCCCATGCCTCGGGATGACTTTTCCCCTCACTGTTTTTGCTCCAAGCCAGGATGTCCTTTAAATGAAGCCATGATAAAACTAATTTCTATCATCACCAAGGGCACTGCAGATGAAAAATGAGAATACAAGTTGAAATGAACATAAATATTAGATGCTAAAATATATCACTGTTCAGAATGCAGCAGGGACTGAGCATTGTGCAGTCCTGCATATATTCTGCAGCTTGTGACACAGTCATTTCTGTTTCTTTCAGCAGGATAAATAGGTCGTAGAGTTCAACTATATAATCAGTTAACATGTAGAGGGTACAAATCTCAACGAGAAAGTAGCATTTTCTCTTCGAAACAAATAATCTATAAGAACTTCCAAACTATGAAACGCAAGATAAGCTGTATCTAACTTCAAGATTAGAATTTAGAAATAAAAACCATGAAATCCTCTTACAAAAAAAGGAAAGAAAATGAAAGATGAAATTTAAGAGCTTGATTTTCATAATGATTCACTATAATATGAACTGGAGCCATATCAAGTTGTTCTTTAGCACCTCTGAGACTGGAGAGTCTTACAATTGCATTCAATGTGAAGTGATGGTTATCAGGATTTTGTTGCTTTGGATCTAAAAGTAAGGCTTCCTCTTCATATTAATTTCAATTAAAATTTAAGCCTGTCTGTGGCACTGTGTATAGGATTGAGTTCGAAAAAAAAAAATTAAGCTGTGATGTACATGATTTTCCAAGGAAAACGTATACAAATTATCAAAGAGAAGAGAGTCTATCTTATTCTACTCTCTGCTACAAGTATTATTCTATGTTAATCAAATATGATTTGGAAAAACCACTGAAGAAATTCAAGAAGAACATCTGAAAACACTATTTGACCCACAAATGGACGATATTAGTTTTTTATTATCCAAATTTACTTAAATGTTTTCTGTGGTACAGCAACATACACAAGAAAGAAAGCTCGAATGAAGATATGAATAGCAGAAGTCCCATTTCCAAACTCACTATAGTTTGAAAAATACTTTTGTTTTAATTTGTTTAAGTATAGTTACTCTGGAAGATGTTAACATGTAGAAGAAAATACAATGATAAATATGTTTAGGAAGAAGAAGAGGGAATTTGCAGTATCATTTTTCTTGTGATTTATTTCACTTATTTCACCATCCCTGGAAATTTTCACAAAAGGAAGAGGAGTTGAAGATCTGTGCCAGCACCCTCAGATTATCCTAAGGAAAAAATGGAGGGGGGTAACACACTTAAATGAATGGTCTTGAAGTTTAGCATGATTAATGATTGATCTAGAAAGGGCCTTAGTTCAGTTTTTTTGAGGTCTCTGGACTCAGAAATATGATGACTGTCCAACTGCTTAGGTCTCAGTGGTTTCTGTCTGAATCATTTGATACATAAATACATTTAAGTCTGGTGTTTTGCGTGAGGCAACTAAGTCCTGCCACTGTTCTCTGTGCTGGGTAGTACTTCATATATTTTGGAAGTAGAGAGGATTACCAGGATAAAGAGGAAAACTTAGGAAGAATATAGTAATGTGAAAGAAAGTGCAGTTTCTGTCCCATATTCATAGTTTTTAATGGGACTGTGTGACACATTCAGATGAAATAGGACCTGACAAACCTTCACCCAAAATTTGCTCCGCTGCTGTGTGCAGTCTTGTTTGTGTAGATGACTGCAGCCTCAAACCCTGTCAGTATAGTGTGTTCTGCCAGCTCCGAAATTCTCTGAAAATTAGAAGCAGAATAGCTTCTAGAAGCAATACTCAAGCAGAAACCAAGTAAAATGTTTTTAACCTCTCAAGTCTCTACAAGATTTTATGAACCAAATCATCTAACCTTACTTTCCAGGCAGCATGAGACCCAGAAGGAAAAAGTGTTTGGTAAGGGTCTGAGTGAGAGTATTTTTATACAAAGTACCACACGGTGTTAAAAGTAGGGATAGTAAATTAGGCTAAAAGCAAAATGTGGTAATGGAGAACAATAAATTATGTGACAAAATATGACTATTAATGTGCATAAATTCAGGCATATAAAATAAACCGACTTTAAAACAGAGACATCCAGCTCAAAACTTTATTGAATTAATTCACAGATATTATATGAACCTGATCTTCTAGTTTTTATAACCTGTTCCTAGCTGTAACAAGAATGGAAGCACTATTTTGGTAGATTATTAGATTACAAGAGTTAAATGGAAAAATTAGTGATAAACTGGTATCCCATAAGGGAATTTAAATGGACTGTGGTATGGAAGGTAAAGTGTATGCTGTTGTTTTACTTTTTATAACCAGAAGAATTCAATGACATTTAAAAAGTGCCCTCAAATCACATTTTAATGGAGGAAATACATTTTGCCAAAAGAAGTTGTATTCACCACATGCTATAGCAAGAAGCTCTTGGAAACATATGCCGCAGAAATAGCAGACACCAAAAAATCTTCACTACTGCTATTCACCTACAAATGGAAAACAGCCAGACTCCTTGAAATAAAGGCGTATTCAGAAATCATCATTCCCTCATCAACCCAGGTGAATGATAACTGAGGTTATCTCTAACCATGTCAAAGGAGGTGGAAGGTCCTGAATCACGGCAGTGTCTTGCTTTTCAAATAATCTAATAAAATGGCAATTTAAACTGGGCTTGGGTGTGAAAAGAGCTCCAGGCACAGCATGGTGATCTCTTTGTGGGCATAGGTGGGGAACAAATGAGTGTGCTCAAACTTCTGAATGCAAAGCCTCCAAGCATCAATGGCTGCAGGAGCATGTAGGGAAGTTCTTGAGTTTCCTAAGGTCCCTCATTAAGCCATACTAGCCTCTTCAGGCCCCACAGCGGTGGCTTTTCTCAAGGGGCAGCAGACACAGACTCATGATGACACTGGGATATCCCACCAGCTCGTTTCTGACAGGAACACAGAAACCCACTACTTTTACACCTTGGTTCAATAATAAGAATGCCATCTATGCTTCCTTCACCCCTCCCTGTTACTGCAGTAACTCGAAGAATGTAGCATTCCTGCTGTACATCTGGGGATGTTTTTCAGCTTGTATTGCCAAAGCAGGGACTCAACAGCAAGTTTCCACAAATAATAATAAATAATAATAATATCTAGATCAAACTGTACTGCAGCTTTTATATAGACATTGCAGGTAACTCTCACTCAACGCCTGTCAGGGGTCTGGAGATGTGACTAAGATAATAAAGGGAATGTGAGAGGAAGGTCACTAGCTACTGCTGTATCTCCCTAAAAAAACCCAAGAACGCAAAACTGATATGTGTGAGAGTAGACATCAGTGGGTTGTAACTGAATTATAGTTGTGGATAACGGAAGGGAGAGAAGTCCTCAGAACAGAGGTAGCTTGCATACAACATGAATATTGAAACACGTTTTCCTGTTGATGTTATTTGCATACTCTTCACACTGTTTTCCCTCCAAGCTCCTGAACCTTATAAAGCAAAAATTTATCAGTATTGACTGATAGGTGATTCTAGGTATTAAGCACCTGTATTTTTGAAGACTAGACCTTGGACTACATTTTCAGAAAATTCAATCACTACATAATATCAATGAAATGCAAACCTACACAAGAGTACCCGAGCAGTCCAAGGTATGAAAAAACCCACAGCGAGCTGACATCTGGGAAAAATTGTCTTTTGATAACCCAAGCAGGGGCCAGACAGAAAATACACAGACTTTCACACGACTGCAGATTTTCAGAGTTCTCATTCACAACTTTGGCTATCAAGAGGTCTCAGTTTTGAAGAGTTACCAAAAATGTAACAAAGACTGAAAAATAACTATTCATATTCTGCTGTGTGTATAGATATATCCATATCACCTACGCAAATGCTTGCAGCTTCTTCTACAAGTAATATGCAAATTAATTTAGCATTGTTGAGATTTGCAATAATTTGTGTGCACTCCTAAGTGGAATGAGGAATAGAAGAATATATCATAACACATTCCTCATGCCTGCGACAACATGTCAGTGTGACAATGTCACTCATTCACATACCCATTAATTGATTTGTATATTCCTCAGTTAAGCACTGACTTGCCAGGAATGAAAATTCATATATTTTGAAGTTTTTAATTTGTATACATGTTTCTTATTTTTATTAGCTTTATATTTAGGACACCCACCCACCATATGTTACAGAGTTTTATTATGTTCATATAAAAATATTTTTATCTATATATTTTCAATCTGCTACTAAAAGAATCACAGTTCTGCTTATGAGATTTGCAGGGCTGCAATGGAACATACAACAGAAGGGAAATCAGTAGATAAATAATTATATTCAGGAGTACACACAAAGAGAAATTCTTTAGGAGAAAATAATTTTGTTGATTTTTTTAAAGCTCCACTTCACCCTTTTATACAGTAGCATGCTGAAAAATATATAGGTTCACAGCATTACAGAAACCAACTATTTTTCTAACCAGCCACCTCAGACAAGGTAAACACAAACATACATTATTATTTACGATCTAGTATTCTTGAAAACATCCATCTCGATGAGTCCTTCACTCTGCACTTTTTATGTAGGTAGTAATAGTTCATCAACAGAAGAGTAACCAATATAAATAAACAACAGAAAAATCTGTGCCTAGAAGAATTTCTGTCCTCTTTGACTTGAATCTATGAGAACTGAGTGATATAAAGCTGGACAAAATAAAAGATTTAACATTGCAAGGAGGAGTTACAGGGAGCGTTTGCCTCTCAGTCCAAAACTGCAATTCAAAACCAGACACCAGCTACCACTTTGACCTGAAGGGACCTATGCTCTCCTTAACCTTGAATCCCCAAAGCACTGAGGCTCACACCTGCATACGTCTGCTGCTGCTGCCCTCCTCAATCAGAGCAGCAAACCCTGCTCAGCCTCTCATTACCAAAAGAAGAAGAAAAAAAAACATGGTTTGGTTGTTTCCTTCAGGCTGTGAACTCCAGTGGGACAAAGGTGCCTCTCTGCAACCCCGGGGTGAAGCTCCAAACAAACAGAAGGAGTACTTACCCACCACTGAAGTGGTTTTTCTTCATCCCCTCCCTTGCAGCTCTCCCTGTTTGCAGTTCAGCTGTTTTGCATCCAACTCTAAGTTGCCCCACTCCTCCCTTCTTCCGGGAGTTGAGGCACTTGGCACATGATTGCTCTCTCAGGTGCCAGAACCTGCAAATTTAAATGATGAAGATTTGACAGTCAAGTCAAGGTTTTTTTAATTGTTTGAAAAAAACCAAAAAAACCCATGATGAATGCAATCTCCTAACTCCTAAAATGATCTTTTATTAATATCTTCTCCCTAATATGACCTGATTTTATCTCAGGTCATTTCAAGCCTAGTTTTCCTCTGAAAACCTTTGGAGTGATTAGTTTTTAGGAACAGAGACACTTAAAATATTTTTTTTAATAGCAACATTATTTCTCAAATTTTTTTCTGCTCACCTCCCTCCAGCTCTGTGTGTCATTCTGAGCAAAAAATAGAAGGGCATAGATGGAATCCATTCTTAATTTAATTTAGGTAATAAATCATTTTATCACAGTTAAACAGTGAGAACGTGCAGGGGCAGAAAGGCAGCACAGTTCTATTTTAACCAAATAATAGCTCCGTGCCAGGGCTCAGAAACAAGGTGCACATCAGTCTCTTGTTCCCAGCTTTTCCACGTTACTGGTACAGGGTTTGTTCATGGTTACAGTACACGGAGAAATAACTTGCTCTAGTAGCATCTGCTCTGAGCATGGCAGTCACAGAAGGTGAGTGCGTCATTGACAGGAGAGGACAGACACGAGGCCAAGGACCAGACTGAAGCTGAAAAGCAAACTCATGTCCTTGGTATTGAGAGAAGTGATTTCCTAGAGCACAGATACTGCAGCATGATAAAAATAAGAGTTTCATGAGGGATCCTTAAACTCAGGCAAAAGATTATCCACAAGACAAAAAAAAAAGGGGGGGAGGGGGGGGTGCGGGAGGGGAACACTTTCCTGGGTAGAAAACAAGATTGAAATTATACATGTGGTAGGAGGACTAATTTTGAATTCAGTATGTGACAGTGGGTGGCTCCCTGTTGCCTGGCCTGTTTTGAGGCAGATAGAGCACGATTTTACCTGCTGCTCTAAGCTTGCTCTGAGGACATCTACCCACTTGCAGGAGTCACGTGGCTCTGCTTGTCCTTCAGGCATAAAATGGTATGCATGCTATTCAGAGATCAGACGCTGCTCAAATCTGACGAATTAATAGTTTAATTCTGCCAAACTACCCTTGAAGAGACTTTCATTTCATGGAGGAATTTAAAGGGGTTTGCTGCTTTTGAAATATTTTGTTTGGTTAAGAAAAAAGCACTTGCTTTTAAACATCCTTTGCTGTACCAGGACACTTAACAGCTTCTCCAGTGGGTCCTTACCCTCTGCCCAGAAATCATGTGGCTATCAAACTTTAATGCCTTTGTGTTGTTTGCATTGAATTTTTGGCTTTCTCTGAGCACTGCTGTATGCTGAAACAACAGTAATTTTGAACTAAGTATTACTGCACTTCATTACGGGTATGCACACTGTGTTCTCTCTTGTTTTCCTTAAAGCAAACTAAAATATTTAAAATTAATTTAAATTGAAGTATGTATTTGCTTTTCACTCTTAGAGGGGAAAAAAAAGCCTCTAAGATAGCCTTCAATTTAAAATAAATTGATTTGTTTTGGGGTGCAATATGTGTCTGAACCGTGGTTGATTTTCCGTGCAGAGACTCATTAAAATGTCTAGGCAGATTCAACTTGAAAAGTAGAACTCCAAAGCTTTCTGAAAAAGTACCTAATTTATGTCATTGCTCTTCTACTTCCCAGAGAAGCAGATGAGCCCATAAAGAAAGAAATTGTTAAAAAACCAAAACATGTTAAAAAAACAGAGCATGGGCTTCTAGAATACAGATAACAGAATATTTGCAGACCTATAGGCAGTCTGCAAAATTACTCTGCAGAGGTCCTTGTGCTCCTGGAAATCAGTACTGCAATAGGTACAAACCACAGCTCAATGTCCACCTTGAAAGCAGCCCTTCCTCAACAAAATTTGAGAAGAGTGGCTGAGGAGGAACTGAGAGCTGTTCTTGAAAATCAATGGTTATTTTTTATGATGTTCAGTGTGCCACGGGGAGAGACTCAGAGGAGAATTGCTGAGCCAAAGCACCAGTTCGATTCTGAGCAAAAGAGTTTTTCCTGAGTGACTTACCAGATGTGTGAGGCGTACAACAGCTATCTTTGACAAATATGGGACATTTATGCAATTTGCATATATGTGCTGCAATCTTACTTCTCACCTGCCAAGGTTAATTCAAACTAAACAAGTCCTAACAAACTCAGACACATGGCAGTGATAGCTCATAACAGTACATCAAAATGGAAAATGGGGGCCTGATTCTCCCAGCTTTTGGACAGTTGTTAATGCCCTTTCATATTTATATAGTATTTAATATAAGCCCACTACGATCCCAGAGTCAAGCATGATTGATCATTATGAATTATGTATTAATAATGATTAATTGCAATGATTAACTGCTGCTGCTCAAGTCAGTGACAACTAGAGTTGTCATTGTTATGTTAATTTGCAACACTGTAAAAATAATGATGAACTAAATTGACTTCATTTACTTTAACATAACCTATACTCTGTTTTAATTATTGTAAAGTCTGCCCAAACAGTTCTATAAATACCTTGCTGGAAATCACGTCAACCTCCAATCTCCCCCTTCATATATTATTAGCAGAGCTTGTTTAACTCAAGGTCAAAACGTGTCTTACTAAGATAATTTATACATAACAATATATTATCCTTCTTTTCTATTATTTAGGAATTTAAAAGGGAACACAGATAAATCCAAAATCCCTGAATAGACCCAGCACCAGGAATTTCCTGTATTACCAGACTGGATGAGAACTACCTATGCATTCAACCCAGAGGGAATGCAATGACTCCTTTAAAAGTCAGATGCTACAGGAAATAAGGTGGTTACCAAAAACTTGAAGTTCTCACTCTGGTAGAAGGTAGCTATTTGGACAAAAACAACCCCATCACCCATCTGCCCTGTGTCTGCTGTAGGTTTCAGAAGACTATGAGGCATTAAGAAAAGGGAACACGCACACACAGAGTGTTCAGGGACAAGGAAGACTGGTGGCGGGAGGCTAAAGAGTGATGATTCTCAGCAATGTTGCTAAACATGGGACAAACAAATGACACAGAATGATGGCGTCAGGGATCAGAACACTGTTGTCAGTACAAAGTAATTCATGCACCTGAGTAGTGGCTATCGCATCAAGCATTCGGTGTCTTCTGTGAGGCTGAGCAGCTGTCCTGAAACCACTTTGACATACACTGAGCAATTCCAGTGAGAAGAATAACTGGATGAAGCTGAGATCCCATTTTAAGAGCTCATGGGGACTGGTGTGAACAACAGAACATGAAATTTTGCTGGGACACCTTGCGTAAGTGGCTTACTTATGTGAACAAGCTTGTACAGTGCAAAATTAAACAGGGATATTTGAAATGGACAAAAGATTTAGAGTGTTCAACCTGCGGCAGCACTTCAGTGCATTGGCTTTCTGCCAAATCCTGTGTTACCTTCCTCCTCTTCTTGCTGGTTTTCTTTTTGAGAGTACTGATGATGAATGAAAGGGAACAAAATAAGAGCCTCTTTTTTCCTATTGTTCCCCTCAATCTGTTTTTCCACAGAATCCCCAGGAATAGCACAACAACACACAAGAAAGGCCAGGAACCCCCAACAGTGGTGGAAAACTGTCAAGGGAAGTCCAACCAGTGGCCAAAGCATAAGCAAATCTCCTATAGTGAAATGGATTTAGATGCAAAGCTGTCTGGGTTCCATATTTTCCTTGTACCCTTTAAAATATACATAGAAAAAAAAGTATTGCATATGTAAATGGATGTCTATTTTAATCTCCAAATGACAGCTTTTTGCTAGAGGCATACTTGGATTGCTGGTCACAATGGATGCCTTGCATCTGTGAGAGGACGCCGCATTTGTTAAGTGCAGGTGGAAAGTATGGTCTGTAAGATCCCATCTTCATTAAATGAACTGGAAAAGGAAAGTTAGTCCAAGTAGAGTGTTGTGAGTACAGAAGGTGTATGGTTCAACGGCCAGGATACCAGCCTTAGGCACGTGTCGCCTTATGTTCTTGTCAGCCTTTACCTGCAGGATGGGCAAGACACTTAGTTTATCTGCTGGGTGGGCACTTCCTGGGAGCAGGAGGAGAGGAACACTGATAAAGGCACTATCCCTGCTCTCCTCCAAATCTTCACTGAATGGGCTGTCAAGCATTGGTACAGGATGCCCAGGGAAGTGGTGGAGTTGCCATCCCTGGAGGTATTTAAAGATGTGTAGATGTATTGCTGAGGGACATGGTTTAGTAGTCACTCGGCAGTGCCAGATTAACAGCTGGATTGATGATCTAAAGGTCTCTTCCAACCAAAATGATTCTATGATTCTATCTGCCTCTTGTGGTCCCACACCCTTTTTCCCCGTCACAGTGGTGCACTAGAGATGCCCCTGTCTGCAGCAATATATTGCATCTTCCTTCTAGCATCTCCAAGCCAGCAAGAAGCTGCAGAGAGGGACAGTGGGTGGGCAGGCACTCCACCCCACTCCCCATCCCAGGGCTACAGCAGCTCTAGCACATGGCCAGCCTCATCTCATTGGAAAAGGGGCTGCTCCCATCATGTAACTCAGGATGGGTGCCCAACCTGAAACACAGTCTCACCCTCACCCTTCCCCATCCTTCTTCAGCTCCTAACCTGAAAAATGAGATGGACCTGTGTCCCTGCCTTGCAGGTGGCGAGAGGAAACACCATACAGAGGCTGAGCAGACGTGCGAGTGCTCAGCTCCTGCCAGCTCTGACAGCTGGCCACCTCTGGTCAGCCTCTTCAATAAGCTATTTTTTTTTTGCCCCCTAAATCATACCCATTGCTTTGTTGCAAATGGTCTTTCAAAAATCCAGCACAGAGAGCAGTAATGAAATTTGGAGACGTAGAATAATATTTAAAAGAAAATCCACTCAGTAGTTAGGAAATTTTGTATATCTTTTTTTTCTAAATAACATTCAGCAAGAAAACAAGAATGGGTATATCTTCTTCTTTAAGCTTTTGTTTATTGTGAGCCTAAAGTATGGACTGCAGCAACATATGTCATTAGCTGGATTCAAAATAATTAAGGACCATCTGAAGATTCATTTCCCAATATCCACAAACTGAAAAATAAAATATAATCATAAAGCTATAAATTGAAAATATAAGCCTATTAACCATATGTTTCAAAACTATTAAGTGTCTGCCCTTCTCATTTGTACTTAGATCTATGTTCTGATTTAAACACCCCTAGCTACAGTGACTGAAAATGTCAGCTTTAATATTCCATGTACAACTAATCAGAGGTAAAATAAAATAAAATATTAAGCTAATCATATGCGCGAAAATCTTAACCAGCATTCAACATTTGGCTGGTTTGCAAAATGTTGCCTCTCTGGATTTCACAGTATTCCCACATTACAATCATTCCGTGAAGGTCACCAGCAAAATTTGAGATTATTGCAATTCAAGCTTCCAAAGTCATTTTTTAAATTTTGATTCTATATATCACAAGCACTTATCAATAAATTTTAGTAGAGGTTTTGTTACACGCATGTAATACAACTGATTATTAATTTTTAGCATTAACAGGTAGATTCACAGCCTTTTCCACATTAGAAAAGGTCACATGTGGTCATATGAAAAAAGCATTAGACGCTTTGTGTAGCCAGGGCTATTAGACCACACAATGACCCTTTCAAAATGGGAATATAGGAAATGCAGAAACTTCTGTTTGCTCAGGAACAGCCCAAAGCAATGAGGTCAGGTGGCTGGCCCAGCATCAAGCCTACGGTTTACTTCTCATGTTTCTTGGTGCCTCAAATTCAGATTTTGCTTTGTAAAGGAATAAATTCTTTCCTACTATGCCTTCAGGAAGAAACCACATAGTTCTCAACTGTAATACCTAGCACTTTTGTTTTCTTTAGCTTCCTGTTACAGTAGCTTTTTTGCAGGTTGATTTTTTTTCCTTTTCATTTGTAACACCCAGATTGTTCTATTTTTATACAATTATCTGAACCAAGAAAGCTTAGCTCTACAGATTATTAATGTTCAGAGTATGTTTCTAAAGTGCAGTAAGAACTGTTGGCATGCTAAAGGACTGACTGACTACACACACACACGTATGCAGAAATGTAATTTGAAATCATTGCAGATCCCAGGACTCTCATTTACAAAGGACTCTCATTTACTCTCATTTTCTGCAGTTATAACTTTTCCTCTCAGTCCTTATTAATCAACACTCCCATGGGGATCAAATATCAAAGCCTGACTGCCCTGTCTAAGGCAAACTATCATGTAAATCAGCGGCGTTTGAAGAATAAAACAGGAGAGGTTTAAGTCAGACAGATGCCTCGAGATTAGGCTTACTAAATTAAGCAGTGCCAGAAGGACAAAGGTCGACAGGGCGCTTTACATCTCCCTAAATTTTACAAAACTGACATGTTTTATTGTGCTTGAAATGTGATGCATTGTTTTTAATGTGGCTTCCAAGACCAGCAAGTATCCATATTTTGGGAGATGAGAGCACTGCTATAGCTGTTATTTATTTCTACTTCTGTCACTGTAGCCTGTGAGAGCTCAAGAGCTGAACCCCGACCGTGCTGTACTACGAACTGTTCAACTGTAAGAAAAAAACAGAGCTCTTGGACACAGGAAAGCACCACAGTTAACAAACCACATGCTTTTCTGATCAGCCACCATTCGGAAGAAATTTCATAGATAGGATGGCTCCTATCTTCCACAGACTTTGTAATGTGCAACATTGCTTTCCAGTCCATGATAACAACCGTTTCCTTCACCTAGCAGGGCCTTTGTGTAATTTCAGGACATGACTGTATGAACAAACAGGGCAGAACAGGACACAGAAAGGCTCTGGTACGAAGATATAACACAACTGCAGTCTCTGCTCTCACCTAGCGCAATAAATAAATCTGGCTAGCATTGCTAGTGCCTGCAGCTATGAAGCCTCCTCTCCTTCATCGTGAAATGGTGGGCATGCTCAGGCTACAAGACTGAGTTCAGCTCATCCCCCACTACAATCCCTGGGGTCGGTGTGCCATGAAGTAGGCAGTGCCACGGACCTGGGTAAGGCCTGTCACCGCTGTGACACTTGCCCTGAGCTCGCAGCGCAGCGCCCACTTCATGCACACATCCACACATTGCACAGCACACAGGGGACAACTGCAGAAGCCAGGTCCCAAACCACTCCTTCAGCTACACAGAGTTTATCCTGAGATGAGTTTGTACTAATGACACCACCGAGGATCCTGAGGGTACAAAATATCATTAGCATTGCCTTGGTTTCTAAAACGCAGACCGCAGGAAGCATTTCTAGCAGTTTGGAGATTATTAGCAGCTAAAGAATGTTATTGTTTTGCCACTCTGATATTTTTGCCCTCTTAATGAGGGCAAAACTCCCTCTCCTCTAAGAGTTCCTTGAATTTATATTTTCAAAACAGAAGATAACTGAGAAGTAATAAAATACATTGTCCAGGGCATTTTTAATGGCCAGAGACCCTATTATCCTGATTTTCTTAAGAATGTTCAGACATACACAATAAATTGCACTGAATTATATATATTAGAACAATTAATAATGCATTAAAGAGTCAAGACATTTCAGAAAGTAGAAGTCTTATCCAGTAAGCTTGTTAATACTTGCATTAGGTCGAAATGAATAACAAACTGTCTGAGGTCTCCTGTGAGCTCTGAAATACAGTATTTAAAAGTAATCTCTTTCCTTGGTAGTTATTTAAAATACCATATGACTTTCCAGAATCTAGTTTGCAATACTTCATTAAAACACTTTTTAGATGACTAAAAATGAAAGGAGGGCCACTAACATTTTTATAGTTCTTTGCCATGTTAAACAGTCATCTGTTCCCTGTCTTTAACATATACAAATGCATACTGTGACTGAAGGAGAACAGATTCTCCTCTCTATGCGTACATACACATACTGAGGAAGTGCTATACAGGTAACCTTCCTTCTGTTTTGTGCCATAAATCACGATTGTCCCTAAGCTTCAAGATTTACTTAGTCTTATTCTCTTGTTTCAAGCCTTTTTCAAGGTGAAAGTGACTCTTGACGTTTGATGACCATTAATGCAGTGGTGGCAGTGCTGACTGGCAGGAAGCTACAGGCCTAAAGTGAGGTTTACAGTGATCTTCTGTTGTTCTGGGCAGCTAAAAGAAGTAAATAGACAGATTTACCCTTGAGTTAGACTGGAAGAAAGCAAAATAAAAAATATAAAAAAAAACTCCCTTCAAAATCACTTGGACTGTCACTCTCAAGGGTCAAACTCTATTCAGACTGTATTTTGGCAAAATGGAAATTAGGGGAGGTTTTGGACATCAGTTTCTGTGGGATCCTTCTCCATTTACCCTAGTCAGAGGAAACAATCAGGGTTTGGTTCCAGCCATGAAAGAAGGCAATTTCACAGAAGCCTGAGCACGATGCAGTGCAAAACCACAGCCTCTCATGGGAAGAAACCTCTCTTTGGACAGCTGTGTGTGGATGGAGAGTGTGTCTTCTGGGAGCATTCATCCTTTAACACCCTCTCTCCTCTATCACTAACCTGGCCTCACTTTGTTGATCAGAGCAGAGATGTTGCAAAGACACAGTGATTTCAGGCTAGATAATTTTCTGGAAGGAATGAAGAATGAATCTTCCCATGAACCTAGATAGGTAGATACAGGAAAGTAGATCGCTTGCTTTAATATCCCATTGTGAAAAGCCAGCTGCAGTCTAGAGAAACACTTGTATTGAACAACCTCTCTTTGGCTTCACCCACTTGGAAACCAGAGCACCTTCTCCTTCAGATCAGTTTCCTTACTCTCTGTGATCCCTTTCGTGCTTCCTTGTAGGCAGGTATCAATATTGCTGATGAAATGCATTACAATTAACTGTTGGTAAGGAAATTGAAAGAAACTGAGTCAATGCTGTCCAGTAATTGAGTTACTTTAGTGGCAGTTAGTCACTTATTTTGCCCATATTAGTTTTTGAGAATAGGTAAATTAACTCTTTCACTCAAAGGTACTTTCCATAATAGAAGACCAAGATAAACAATTGTCAAATCTAAATGGAAATGGAGTATGTTCAATTTCATAAGCTCACTTTCTAAAAATTTTAGGTTATCCTCTATTTTAACATGTCTATATTGAGTTTCACCAGTGTATCATTCTGTGCTTCAGAATTTCACAGTAAAGAACTGTGAATTTCCAGCAAGGTGTAAAGGATGTCATTATTAACCTTAGTGAGATGTCAGTAGTCAGCCATAAAGAATAACACATTTATATAAGTTGCCGCATTTCTGAGGGACCACAAACCCTCCCTCAGTTTGAATGCTCTTCACCTCAGCATCACAGACTGGTACTGCAGATCTTCAGTGCTCAAAAAGTCAGCAGTTAGGTATTACATATCCCAAGTCCTGCTAACATTTAATCACCTTCTAAAACACAGTAGTTGAATGCAAGAAAGAAAAAAGGTAAAGGAAATTACCTGATTTACACTCAGTTTGGCAAACTCAAATACAAAAACTTCACAGGAAAAAAAAAAAGAAAAAAAGGACTGGCTGTTTAGCACGGGGCCTAATAACCTGTCCTGATGACTGGTAAGGAATATTATATGCTTATATTTGTTTAACTTCTGAGCTAAGCAGAAGCACACCTAAATGACCTAGCCAATGATACTCAACTCTAACATCTGAAGACAGCTGGATCAATTAAATCAATGGTAAAGATTACCTCTGCAAAGACTGTATTTCCAGAGTGTAACTAAAGGGAAAGGAAATCATTGGCTTTCAATGAAGAGATACATATGACTCCTCTTAATTACACTTCATTACCCAAGAGCAGTCCTTGTGAGTGATACAGAGCAAAACAGTATGCAATCAGTTTAATGTTTTATAAGTAAAAAAATCACCGTGGGATATGATGCATGCTAAGAGAACATAGCCTTACTGTTATCTTGTCATTTATATTTAATGACTACTGGCCCTTTAAATGATAGAATTTCCTTTCCTCTGTGAATGGATGTCCTTTGATAAGGGGCTACTTAATTAGTAATCAGCGACAGAAAGCATTTTTAGCATTTTGGATAATGAAGTCTTAATCCCAGTCCTTCATAGCTAAAGACAAAAGGCATACCTGAATGGCTGATATTTTTTGTTCATTGGCCAAAACAAAATCCTGATCAAACTTTGGACTGAGGAAAAATACTATCCAGAGGCAAAAGACACACACACACAAAACTTTACGATTTATTTTCTAGTGGGCACACTTAACTAAAAATGAAGTAGTTTTTTGGTGATTTTTAACAACGTACAAAATAAGTTGAGGACGATGTAGTAAGACAATTTTGAAACAGAAAATCAAAACCATGGCTTTTTAATTTTCCATGCTTTTGTAGTTTTCCCCATTTTTGCCCAATAAAATTTTAGAAATAAAACAAGGGCTTCACAAATCCTTTGGGTTGACTCTGACATTTTTGGTGAATTAAGTCTCAACAGAAAAAAAACATTTCCTATGGGTAGGACAAATAATGGGAATTTTGCCATCAGACTAATGAGAGAGAGGATGAGCCTTGTGTATCTGCTTTGTATCCGCTTTTTTGGGGAAAAGCCAGAATTGGGCATCAGGTACTTTATTCATTTGCGGACAATGAGACCTTTCATGGTTATATTAGAAGAGCAACAAAATCTGTGAGGAAATAAGCGTGTATTCTTCAAGAAAAGAGCTCCTTCTATCTGACAGAAGGCCAGGAAAAAAATTACTCTATGTTTGCACTCTTCTAGTGTATTATTTCCTATAATGTCTTGTCATGTATGTGGCCATTTTCAGAGTCTGAATGGGTCTGATCTGATTTGGCAACTTTGATATTCTTATACTCCTATATGCTTATTTTTTAGTCATAAATCACCCACGGATTTAGTGCAATCTCAAAACAACACATTATTACTTAAAAGTTCTTTTGCATCTTAGAAAAAAATTGAAAAAAGAGTTTATAGCTTTGTCACTTATGAATGCAGGCTGCAAAACCAACACTGAGCACAAGGACCTGATTAAAAAATTCCACTGATTCCAGTGAATATTGAACCAAGTTCCCAAAGAAGCCAGCACATTGAATTTCATTACTTGAATTCTTTCCTACCACTTCTGATAGATGCAGTTGTGGAGTAAAAGAAGTCCTCTAATGAGACTGCAGATATGGTGACTCTCACCTTGGGGCACTGTAAATCTAATTTTACTAAAACTTGTCTACTAATTTTCAAGAACCAGAACAGTAAAGAAGTGATGACATTTTTCTTAAGCAAATGGTTGGGTCTGAGATCTTTGACAGTGTGGGTTCCATTAAAATATTGACATTTACCAGACCTTGGTATTTACCTTTATTTTTTTCTTTTTTTTGGTGTTCCTATACAGAGAACAGGAAATACTATGATAAATTTAACAAATGTTTGGTGAATGTCAACATTTTAATGATACCCTCTGTTTTCTGAAGTGGAAGGGATGGAGCTGTCACTTGTGAGGGTAGACAGGTCTGTTATCTGAGAAAGAAACAGCCATTCTGAAGATATTTTTCACATGAAACAGTGCTAAACTAACAGCAAGGGACTGTCTTGGAAGTGTCAGTCCATTCTTAACTCACTCTGTACTGCCTAGATACTGTCAGAGCACAGTGTAGGATATATGACACAAAAGTCTTCAAATAACATGCTGACGGGCTCAGCGTAAGAAACGGGCGAGACAGATACCTGTGTTATAATGCAACACCTCAGTGCAACAGAGCTTAGGCTGGTGTTATTTGTCACAGTTAGTTATAAGCAATCTTGCTACCGTCCTCATGGTTTTCTTTCTGTTTGCTTAACTCAAACTATTAATTTGTGTTCTGCTTAAACATATACATGCTTACATATATGTGTGTGTATATATAATGCTCATTTTCTAAAGCATCTCCCCAAAACAATGTAAGACACCCAAGCTCACCTGCCGAGAGACCTCAATAGAATAGCACAATAGCCTATACCATGTTATTAGCTCTTGCCTAAAACCAGTAGCCTGGGTATGCATGGTGCACTGGGTACAAGCAAGGTGTTTCCTCATGCAGGCGTCAGGGATGTTAGCTGAAAATCAGGTCTCCTCACTCAAAGGAATAAGGCCCCACTCCTACATACCTGTGCATGTTGCACACAGATGTGTGGACACTCTAGGAATTGAGGAAAGAGTCCAGGGTCAGTGAAGTTCCTGTTAGAGATGTAGGCCACAAAAAAATCATATTCATGGTTGGTACCTGCAGCATTTCGCTTCTTTTGGATTTTTCTCTTAGGCAGGGCAGCTCAGTGGCAGATTTAATTTTTCTGAGCACCAAAACCTGACAGCTCCATGACTAGCCTCTTACAAATTGCAATGGACTGGAAGATCAGAGACATGACATGCCCTCTGAACATTCTCCTCTTGCTTGTCCTTTACAGGAGCCATAAACCTTCCTCCTCATCTTGTGTTGCAGTACCTGCTCTCACTGGTAAGATGGCAAAAGGCAGTAAGGCAAGCACTTTAGGATAAATCCCCCGATGATCTTAAGGGTGGAGTCCTTAATCAGTGGAATTTTACATTTCTTACGTGCCACAGTGGAACTACACTCTTCATCCTAATGGGCACTATCCCCTCCATAGCTGACAGAGCAGATCCAGGATCCCTGAAAAAGTAATGAGGCCCCAGGTAATCATGCCCTCTCATCTTTCACTGCCAGCGCCTTTCCTAAGTACTCTGGGAGCAGAGGCAGAAACAGCAGCAAGGGTTTAGCAGCTGTGGAGCCATTCTCTCTCTGTTTTCTTTCATGGACACATGTATAAATCAGGGAGGACTCCATTGAAAAAGCGGTGCATTTACTTAGGCATAAAAGGGATGAGAATCTGGCTTCATATGTTCCATTTACTCAGAAAAGTAGTAAACTCTCCCCAGGCATGGAGCTGGGCCAAGCTATGTGGTTCTGGCAAGGCACTACTGTAGAATGAGGAGGGCTAAAATTTGGCTCTAAAAATTTAATCCCAAGGAGTAATTTGATTACTTTTAAATGCGGCTTCGTTTTCAATTATTTTTCTCAGCATGCTCTCCCATCGCCTCCATCCGGAACATGAGCTGTGCCATTATGTGCCTGCGCCTGGCCAGAGAAACACGCAGACCGCTGCTAGGCGGGGGGTAGCAAACCCCCGTCTCCCTGCTCGTATGGCACCTGATAAAGGTACCCTCATACTGCCTGGGGCCTCGAGGGGCCATGGCTTAGCAGAGATACAGAATAACGCACGAGCAGTCGAGGAATAATCTGCAAATGCTGTCTGTGGCTTTGACTGCGCAGCAGAGTTGCAGTGATGGTTAGAAACCCCCAGGTTGGCTTCTCACGGCACAGCACAAGCAGAGCCACAGAGAGCTGCTGGCTCAGCGCCTAGGAACAACAAAACAGTCACACAGCAGCCAGGGTATTGCCTCCTGCTCTGCAGCTCGCTCACTCAGCGCAGTCATTACCTTACTATGCTGTATTCTGTGTGACAAGCACGGTATATACAATAAAATTGAGAAAGGGATGCTGCCGATGCTCTCCTTATTGTCCTTACCAGTGTCTTAAGAGGACAGCATGCACTTCTGCAGGAACTTGCAGGCACTCAGAAGAACTTAGAACTTAATGTAAAAGTCAAATATAAATGTAATTGTCTGCATTTTGACACTCAAAGTAGTAAATATTTGTTAACTTAATGGCCCTTAGCTCCTTGAACATCAATGAAAAATGGGTCAGTCTGCAAAGTGGGAATATTAGCGATTCTTTCCCTTTCCGAGTTCTGTTAGATCAGTAATAACTGTGTCTATGGTGATATTTTATACATATAATTAAAAATCAGGACATACAGACTAATTCAGCATAATTAAATATTTGAATTTTCTAGCTCTAAAAAGAGATTAAGGAAAACAATACAATGTCTCTTCAGAATACTACATCACTACCAGTGGGATTTTGATGACTGTTTTAAAATAATTTGCTATTGGAGTATAATGACTGTTCTTGCAGATAAAAAGGCACAAGAAATAAACACGGAAAATTCATATCCTGACTCAGAAATGGGTAGCCAATGTAAGTACATTGATTTTTTAAAAAAGAACAACCTAAAAAAACCCAAAACCTTCTGCAGGATGTTCTAAAATGACAATATGATAATATTAAGGTGTCTATCATAATTTTACAGTTATCGAGTTGCAAACACTTACCTGCATTAATTCACTCAAATGTCACATTGATCTTCACAGAAACTAGTCAAAGATGAACTATGTACCACTGCACTGCAATACTAAAATGTAATTACTGAACTCTCCCCCAACAGACAGTAATTCTCATGTACTCATGTGCGATTTTTCTTTAGACTACAAAGTCCTTAGCACCGCTTCATTCAGTCGCACAGCACTGTAATCTGAAGATTGGCATCCACCCTCTCAGTAAGACACACACCAGTACAGCATCTTGTCAAGATGACTTGATGGCTGGTGTGGAATTTTGATCAAGAATTTAGAGCAATGGAAAAACAACGCAGCACATTTTTAATGGATTCAAATCAGAGAATCATCCATGATAGACTGTGTTTTTATCAGAGCCCTACAGTGATCAGGTTTTGCCCTTATGCATTTAGCAGTTTTATCAATGATCTGAAAGACCAGAAAAAATCATAATCTTTGTTACTGATTATGCCTAAAAATGGAGAAGTAGTAAACCAGAAAAATGACTCATACAGAAAAAAAATCATCTGCTAGGTTAGACAAATGAGCAAACGCTAAGTGCTATAACACAGCTACATGTACAGAAATACATCCAGAAATACATTCTGTAAGACACACTTATAGGACAGGGCCAGTTTACTTCAGGGACTCCAAAAAGCATTTAGGTATAACAGTGGATAATCAAGGGTACATCAGTGCTTAGTGTGATGCTGCATCCAAAAGAGACAATACAGTCCCTGGAAGAATAAACAGGAGAATTTCTGTAGGCAACCAGTCTGCAGGCAAGCAGAAGGGAATTATGTTAAATCTGGATTTGGCACTGGTGCTTCATGTTTGGAAGTTCATGCTGAAATATGGTGTCCGTGATTCATGAGGGATGTTGATAAATTGGAGATGGTTCAGAGAAAATCAGTGACGATCATTACAGGACTGAAGAGCAAGCCTTTAAACTCCAGGGAAGCCATGTAGCTTCCATGATGTAGTCCATCAAAAAGGATAAGGGATAACTTGATCAGAGTCTTTAAGTAATAAGAAAGAAAACTGATAATAAAATAATATAACAATATTCAGGACTTGAAATAAAAGCCAGAAACACTCAGAGCAGAAATGAAGTCAACATTTCTACTAATCACTGAAACAATTTAAAAAGAGCTGTGCTAGATTCAAATTTGGAAATGTTAACAATAGGCTTGGAGGTTACTCTAAAAGTCTCTTTAGTTAACTAAGAAAAGAATTAACTCAGGAAAGGGCTGCATTGCATACAAGGTCAGGCTATTTGATTAAAAATGTTCTTTTCAATCCTCACAACCTAAAAACAAGTTATGAGTAAGAAGCTGAAGCCAAGGGAGATCACGTATTCAAAAAGTCAGCACAGCCTAGAATTTGGAACATAGCTGCTCCTTAACTAAAGATTTGGGACTTTAAAGGACAACCACGCTCCATGCTATCCTCTTTCTCTGTACAACTGACTCACAACTCCTACTGACCTACGTATTTCTTTAACACTAAGAGATAAGATTTTAAAAACTGCATGCACAAGCTTTCTGTGAGGTCAACAGTATTGCCCTGGTGACTCCCGTTCGGTGCATAATCCCTAGAATGCAGGATATAAACTCCAGGTCATACTATTGCCATGTAACTGAGCAGCCTGTTCATCTCCAGTTCCCATTTGTGTATGGGATTCTCAACCCTAAATATAGCATTTTGCACTGGTCTTTTTTGAACCTCATGTTATTGATTTCAGTTGTGTATCACCCTGATTCCAGTTTCACCTGGACCATAGTTTCTTAGACTACTTACAAGAACAAAATACGGAAATGGGCCAAAAGCCTCACTGAAATGGAGATACATCACATCCTTTGCCTCCTTGCAGTGCCCACTGGAGGTACAACACTGTTCAACAAGACATTGTTTCAACATGGTTTGTTCTTGATCAATCCGTGCTTGCTGTGTCTTAGCACTGCAATCTACCTCTCAGCACTGGCAAGTTCTTTCTGCTCTCTGAGGGTACAGAAATTCAGTTTGTTGGTCTCTAATTCCTATTTTCCTCTATTTCTTATGCCTGTCTTTTCAAAGGTAAGCATTATATTCGTCCTTCTGCAGACTTCTGGAATTTACCCATCCTTTCAGAGTATTAATCACTACCCAGAAACTGTTCATTTCTAATCCCTTAAATACTCAAAAGCTGTATTTCAGCAAATGTAATGAGTACAGCACGCTAAATGTATCTAAGTATTATTTGACTGGATCTTTTACTATTTGGCCAGAGTTCTTGTCCTGTCATTAACTGCTGTTAATCATATTAGAGGTGTAACCATAATTTCATTCTTTTTTAAGATTAAAAAAAAGAAAAAAAGCTGAATGTTTCCACTCCTGTTCCCATTAGGCATGAGATTGCATTTTTCTCTGTCTCCCATAAAGAAACTATATTTATAGAAATTTTGTGTTGCTCCTTACATCCATCACTAGTTGTAACTCAATTTCTTCCTTAGTCTTTCTGGTCTTGTCTATGCATGCCCATGTATTCTTTCATACTCAGCCTCAAGCACCTTGTTTCTGCTTATGGTTTCTCTTTGATTTTCATGTCGTTCAAGAGCTCCTGGTGTTGCATTCTAGTGTTTTACTATAACAACTCCATTTTCTTCACATTAGGATAAATAGTTTTCTGGCTGGCCTTTTGTGTTTTCTCCCCTAGGAACTTCCAACTCTCTGCTTTGCGTTTGACTTTCTCCCTCTGAGAATTTGACAAACGATTTTCTACGTTTACTGAAGTTCATTGCTACTATCTGACTTACCATGATGCATGTAAATCCTCAGACCACCACTGCATTCTGTAGGACGTGAGCCATCGATCTGTCACATCAAGCCAGTGCTAGCACATCACATCTCTATGCCTCTCCCAGAAGGTCCCTTCCTGGGTGCAGTCCTCTGCTAACACAGTAGTTCCTATCTCCCTCCTTCCTCTTCCCTTCCTGTGCCTTATGCTCATTCCCCACAGGTATCATCTGCGTGGTCTGAACATCTACCGCTTCAGCTAAATGAGGGACTATATTTGTATTAGCTCCTGGCAATAGTAATTTATTAAATTCTGGAAAATCAGTCACTAGAGGGAATCGAACACATCCTGCCAACATGTTAAGCTCTCTCCCTTTGATCACTTTCCTCTTACATACTGGCATTTAGAATGGCTTTATGCATAACTAAAATCTACTTTTACAACCTCTGATAGACAAAAACTATTTGAAACCTATTTCCTCCACAATAAAAATATCTTTGCTGAACTGCAGCTGCTGTGAATTATCTCTGAGAGTCTATTTCAGTCCTAAAATGAACACATATTAACTCCCTTTTTCTGTCTCTAGATGCAGCTTTCTAGGGCTCAGCTGTCCAGGCATTCCTGATGAAGTGGCTAAAATCTGAAGTGCAGAAGAAAAAAACCAAAGTATGTCACAGACTAGCAATTTTGGTTGGTGTGTTTGCATCCTGATGAGTTTATGGAGAGAGAGCACAGTAACAATTGCTGAAAAAGGAAGAGTGTCTGCAGCTGAAAAAAGTGGGGAAAAAATTATTTATTTTAAAACATCCTCCTCCTGCTGAAGACATTGGCGGAGAGAGAGGGGGGAGCACAACAGACAATGGGGGTGGGACACGGCCAGACAACTTTGAAAGCTTAGAGTGATTTGAACATTTTTTTTCCCTGAAAGTAGAAAAGAAAGTGCCTCTTTAAGTCCTGCTGACATACCAGGGCTGGTAACTAACTGCACCCTGTGGTTTGCATTACTTTTTTATGTGTTCCTGTTTTTATGGAGTGCTAAATGGCTTAATTACATTTTACTGGTTTATTCTGCTCACTTGCTCATAACCTCATTAATCTGGCACATACCATTTTCTCCCCAAAATGGAGAATACACAGTCATTTTCATGTAATAGCATCTCTAGGTATGTGTAACTGTCTGACAGGTATAATATGGTTTAATTCACTATTTATTAGGAAATTATCAACTCTGCATAAAGGTGCAAGTTATGAATAAAAAGCATAAACTGGGCAGACTAAGCTCTTTAGCAGCATATCAGGATCCCAACTGATTTAAGCACTGGTGGACTGGAAAGGATGTACTGTTCAGTCTACTTAATTATCTTTATCTTACTTTTACATGAGGAGATTGTTAGTGTTTACCCAGACACTTTTATAGGCCCTAACTGCATATCCTGCAAGATTGATCCTCCTGCTATTTAGCCCAAAGCAGACATTGTGGAGCGTCTGGCTCTTTGCTAAATAAAAGGTAGAGGCTCAGGGACTGCGAAGGCACCTCATCACACTCTTCGCTGTGAGGTAGGTTTTATAAAGCAGAAGAATATTTTCTGACATGTCCAGGCTGATGCATCTTTAGGTTTTAGTGCTGCAGGTGAGGGGAAGCTGACTTGTTTTGACTTATTTTGAGTGAGATATGGCACAATGAAGCAGACTGAAACATCCAACCTCAGCGACCAAATACAAGACCAGAAGATTTGAGGATGAAATTGGACAGGTTCCCTCATTGCCCCCCTTTGCTTTCCCCCATCCCTAAACAGCATTCACTCATTATTTCAGCTATTTAAATCAAGTGGAAATAGGATCTCAGTGTCTGTGAGCCAGGCAAAACAAACGGCTTCTGAAAATCTGTATTTCAACTAAGTGGTCCTGAGTAGAGACAAAAGGACTAGTTTAAATCTAAATTCTGAAGACAACGGATGTTCTGTCATGTCTCTCATTCCACCTTTGTGAAACCTTCTCACACGAAAGATATTGTGAAAGCCTACTGCCCATTTCTGCCAATAGAAAAAATAAGTGAGACTTATGCTGCAGTTTTAAGTGATGGCTGTCCTACCAATACCCCTCTATTTTGCAGCAAGATGATCTGCAGCTTATAAGCATGTATGACACATGAACAGGGCTTCCATATTGAGTTATGTGATCAAACACAGCATGACTGATGACTTAACATCTCTTACTAATGTTCTATGTACTACTGTTACAAATAACCCTCAAGGCAACTGCAAGTAAAACTAACAGGAAAATTCCTTCCAAACAGCCTTGGCCTTTGCCTTATCTTTTTTTTTTCCTGTTTTTTTTTTTTTTTTGTCTGCAGTGAGTCAGCAGTACACTGGAAGGCAGTGCTTACCTGAAACAGCTGCCATAAAGACTGGACATTGAAACTGGAGATGATCCAACAAGAGGTGGGGTAAGGGCAGAGAGGAGCAGGACGGGCAGCAGCTTTTCAAACATAAATAAGGGCAAAAGGACTAGTCGTTACAGTGAAGAAGCAAGCCTTCTGTTCCAGGGATCTGTCAAAGATTCAACTTATTTGTATGAGTCACTGCAAAAAGCCCACAAAGCTGAGAGTGTCCTTTTAAACAAGTCATTGAATCTCAAGTAACAGGTTTGCATTGCATGATTCAAGAGGCAGAGACTACAATAATGGAAAAAATGACCCACTACAGATTTGAAAGATGTGCATCACTCTTTTTAAGATAACTTTAAAAGAACAAAATACCTCCTTGCTAAATTATGGGGTTTTTTTCTGATTGTTAAATTGATTTCTTCTGCTTTTTTTTTTGTGTCTTCAGCTACATTCTTCCCTCATCTTTTTTCTTCTTTTCTGTTTTTCTTTTAAAACTTTTCTTCCCATAAAAACTCAGTTTCACCTTTTTCTTTAACCTTATTATGTTAGAATAAAGCCTGTTTTTTTTTTCTTAACTCCTACACTGCTTGATAGCTAAGATCCCAATCTCACAAACTCACTTGCACAACATAGCTCCAGCTTCCTGACCCATCAGTGAGCTTTTCCCATGGAAAAGGACTAAAAGACTTGGTTCTGCTCAGTTCACCCATCCGTCTTGTAGATCCTTCCATATTCTTTTTACTAAAATGGCTCCTAGCTCTAAAATAGTTGCCATGAATGTATAGGTTTGGTTATTCCTATGGTAGTTTATCTAAAACAAGAACAATCCTAGATAGTTGTCCTCATTGGCTTAAGAAAAGTTGCCTTTAGCTTTCAAACATAGTAACTTCAACTGATAAATTATTTAGAAATAAAAGGGAAAAGAAATAGGGAAAACAATGTAATTAAGTGGCTTTATGGCCTTAGCTCTTCTTTTTTATAAACGAGAATTCCTACAATTTGAATTAATCACATGGTCAAATAGAAAAGTAACTTTTTCCTCTTATTTTTTATTAAAATATTTAATATAAATCAAAGGAATTGTAATAATTCATAATTAAAGCCCACCACATTTGTACCGCTGCAAGAAATAGTTTTCCTGCAAGAGAACTCTTGCACAATCAAAACTGCTCAACAACTCCAGTCATACCCTATTCTAAAACAAAACATTAGAAAGAGATAAAAATAAAAAGGCTCAGCACAAGAACAACTATGTTGGGTCAGATAAAAAGTCTGTTTAGTGCAGGATCCCATCTCAGATAGAGGCCAAGAGTAAGTGCCTGAAGAACAGTGTAAGGACAGGAAAACATGCAATGATACTGTCATAGGCTCTCTCTGTGGTTCAGAGCATTTGTATTTAATAGCCCTTGACAAATCTCTCTCCAATGAACTTACACAGTTGTCCCTTGGACCAATGTAAAATTTTGTTTTAAATCTGCCATCTGACCATGCAGGTTGGTGCCTTGTGCTGGAAGACTGAGTCAACAGCTGATCCCTATTTATCCTCTATATGCCCTGTATGGTTTAATAGACCTCTGAGATATCTTTTCTCAGTCATGTTTCTTCCAAGACAGTGACAACAGCACAGAAGAGGAAAGAAGAAATGGAATATTATTTCCATGCAAAGTGGCTGCAAATTGCTGCCATTCCAGTCAAGGAGTCTTTTGTACCACTTCCATCCAGTGACTCCCTCTACAGTCAGTGTTGAGAATCTTGTACTATGCTTTCTTTAACCCTGGGAACAAACCTGAGACTACAGCAGTATCTAAGTGCTACTAAAAGTTGAAAAGCAGCACTTCTACAGCCTTGCTAGTTATACAAAAAAGTTTGAAAATGTAAGTTAAACGTGTCTTACCACATTTTGTACTTGTTTTGCCTGCTCAAGGAGTACTGCCAACCTCATTTTATTTAACCCAGCCTGACGGTATGAAAGGCCTGAACACAAAGATCAACCCCCTTCATGCATATAGCATCATAGCAAGACATGTTCATGTGCAGGAGGTCAGGTCAGTACTCCTCTCTGATCATACAACAGTTTGGGGAAAAGTCCATGGTGGGGTACCTCCTCCTGCTTCACCTCCTGAAAGCGCCTCTGGAGCAGCCACAACAGGAGACCATCACATGTCATGGTAGGGACATGGTGGTGGACTTGGCAGTGTTAGGTTTACAGTGGACCTGATGATGTTAAAAGTCTTTTCCAACCTAAATGATTCCACGATTCCATTTTTCTATGTCTCCAGAGATGCTGAGCTGTTAAAACTCTCCCATTCATCTTTGAACCTCTCCTATGACCAGGAGTTATGGTCCTTTCAACACTTACATTGATAGGGAACTGAAAATTATTGACATCATGGCTGAGTCCAGTCCCCAGATTTTTGTCATACATGCCTTCCCTGAAACCAGAACTCTGTTTTTCCTGCGGGCCAAAATTGTCCTGTCCATAACTCCCATTTTGCCAGCAAAATTACATCCCAGGATGAACTGTGCAACTTTCGATCAGCAGTTTTACAGCTTTTGGAGAGGAAGACGTATTATCTTTATGCACAAACAAAACAAAACAAACAAATCATTTGCTCAGTTTGTGCTTTGTGAGTAATAATTATTATTTCACATGTGCCCTGATACTTTAGGATTATCACTTAATTAGCTAAATATAAATAGAGTAAACAATTGGTGCAAGTCCCACTGGAGACTGCCCTTGGCTCTGTGATGGATCCCTGAAAGAAAGCCTGGCAACAGGAAAAAGACAGCTCTAACAGCCACCTGCTTTGGATCTGGCATGAGTAGATGGACAGAGGCTTTTAGTCTCTTTCAGGATGCTACCCTGCACAGTGGGGTATTAAAAACAGCAGCTGTGGTGTCAACATGGTTCTTTGGAGTGTTTTCAAGTCTTGTTTCTTCTCCTAAGAACGGGTACATTTCGGGAGCTATAGATTAATTTCAAGAACATGCACTGTACAAAAGGTTTCCTTTCTGCTATATACACTTACAGTAGGATATTATTTTTACATACGTATGACGAAGTGCAAGCTGCAGTTACGCTGTGCTTTTTTCAAAATAAAACAGACTCCCATATGTGCAACCCTGTCAACATGGGTGCACCCAAATCCCTCAGCACAGCAATACCACGGCCCCCTTTCTGGGCTCTAGGAATACGATTTCTTGCAAACAGTCATTTGCACAGTTACAGAGAAATGGGTTTTAAACAATATGCAACTAAAGTAATTTTCCAGACTGTTGTAAATGTCTCTCCAAGACTAGTAGCTGGTGTATTTAAGGACACTCCTCTGTGCTTTCCTGGTCTGTGGCAGCCTTAGGGAGTCAGGTCCTCTGACTGCCATTACCCTCCAAGCAAGCTTGAGTGGCTGAAAGGTCCTCAGCCCTCTGCCTGAGCAGATACCTGCTTTTGCTATTCACTGACCACCAAACTACGGCCAAAGGCAGGCAGGAAAAAAGATACTCAGACAATTCTAGCTCTGTAGGTACCCCAGTCCCTGAGAAATAAGGGTGAAATAGTATGCAAAATGGAGCAAAGTTGAATGCAGTGAGGTTGGACCCTTCTATTTTGCAATGAAGTGCAAAGACAGGCAAAATTCAGCAGTGCCAAAGGAGATTTGGGATTCTTTCTACTCCGTCCTTTCATCCAAGGCTGAAGGAATATAAGATATGTGGGTGGAAACACATGAGGATACTCACATGAGACCCTGTGAAATGATCCAGACATGTTTCTCACCACTTTACAAGACAGAGGGATGAAGGTGTACAGGCATGTAGTCACAGCAATCCAAGCAATTTTCCTAAATCCATTTGCTTACACTAAATGGCATTTCTTATTTGAAAACTTCTTAATTAAGGGTTACTGAAAGCATTATGTAGAAGTCAGGGCTTTGTAATGCGACCCTGAATACGCAAGCACGTGAAGACTTTCCAGGCGGATGTCTGTGCGTGTGCCTGCAAAAGGACATGTACACATTAGTGGAAGAATAGACATCTGCCTGGCTGCAAATCACTTGAATCTTTGGTCTTTTGAACCCACATAATGTTAGCACATAATTTCTCTTATGCAAATGTTTGCAATTTAATTGCAAAAGTCTGGCCCTTAGTATTTTGGGAGTGAGGGATATGACGCTCACAGATGGACCAATAATATTGGAGAAGGCAGGAAAAAATGGAGACAGGGAAATCACACAGTAACTTTTAAGCTTTTGGCTTCAAGAGACCTTCTACAATATCTTTCTACTCCTGTATGAAGAAGCCAGCAACCATAGTAGAAATGGATTTTAATTGCTCTGTTCACAGTTTTTCAGTAGGATAGCAATTTACTTTGTGTGCTAAATAACTGCAGCCTGAATTGATAGGTGCCCTGACAGAAACTGCCAAGATACTAGATCATTTTGTGCAAATATAGGTATTCAAAAATAGACCAGTATATTTTTTTTCACCTGCTTTATCTCAAGTTGCTAGGACAGTGCTAACAAAAGGTTTTGAAATCCTCTCTGCAGCACATTATCTAAATCACAGAACAGTATTTTATTTTCCTTAAATAAGCGATTAAAATTAGTCAGCCAGGAGAGCAAAATGGCATAGCTTTTGCAAACTCTTCTTCCTCTCCCGTACTTTTCTGCTTTATGCACAAAATGCACAATAACGTACAAACGCAGCTACAGAGGAGACCCACGTGCAGTGCTACGAAGGCGCCGCACACCATTTCCCTCCTGCCGGCGCGTCCTTCGCTGGGCAAATGTGAGAAGCGGGTACGGCATCAAGGTCTTTGCTGCCAGTTTCCCTCCTCTGCCAGCTGGGAAGAGCGAGGGCAGGGGCGGAGGAGACAGAGAGGCTGGCCCTCATCTCCCCAGCAACAAACCTGAAGCTCGGCTGACATTCCACTTGAGTGGCCTGCCGGGACAGAGAAGAGCCTGCCGGCTCTCCATGGGGGCCCGCTGGTCACCACGGCTCCACTGAGCTGGCGGCCCGCTTCGCTGGTGCGAAACCGAAAATTAAAACCGCAGCAAACTCTCCTCTAAGTAAACTGAATTAAGTAGCAGGCAGGAGCGCCTCGGAGCAGCTGCCTGTGATCAGAGCACTTAGCCGGCATCACCGCCGATAAGGAAGCGCAGGCGGCACTGCTTTTTATTCTCCCTTTGCGGGCTTGATCTTATTACAGAAAACAAATTTACTGAGCATGAATTATCGCTAAAATTCTTAATGCTTTGGCGGAGAAGAAAGTCAGACGCAGACACTAGTAAATATGCACGGCTGTGGGCGAGGATGCCTCTCCTCCACACACTGCACTCTCCCAACTTTCAGCTACGGGCTGCCGTGAGAATTATTTCAAAAGACAGGCTGCAGGAAAAGGATCAATTAATCTGCTGAGCGAGTTTTCGAATCCATTCTCAATGCCGCTGATAGCTGGAGACCCCCTCCCTGTGCTTGGTAATTACCCCAATATTTCCTGCACGCTTGTTTAAACGGCTTACACTTGGGCTGCCTGTGAAGAAGAGCTCTCCCTCCACCGATCTGAGGCAGGGGAGAAAGGCAGCTCGCCTTATCGCTCCGCTTCACTCCATCTGCAGCCAGCGGGGGGGCTGCCTAATCGTCGTCCCTGGGACAGGGGACGAGCAGGCTGGGGGACGCAGATAGATGCGACACCAAAGGAGATGGGGACTTTCCTACCGTGCTGGTGCCACTGAAAACTCATCATGCTCTCGCCGTTTCAAAGGCAAACGAGGAGCCCCTTTAAACCGGAGGCCTGTCCCTTAATTATACAAATGCAGCGATCAAAGTTATTATCTGTCCTTACAAAGGCTGGAGCTTTAATTGAATGGTGTGTTGCTACCTTTGAGAGAAAGTGTTCAATCCTCCTGGAGAGCAAAGTGGCAGGAGGGGGAGGAAATGGAAAAAAAGAGAGCGAGCGAGAGGAAAAGAGCAAGAGGAAGAGAGATGGTATTTAACAAGCAGGCTGCTTTATATGGAAATGTAATGAATACAGTTGATAAAAAAAAGGGAGAGACAAAAGTTGTGAAGTTTCAAGCTGCGAAAGAACTTCAAAGTGTATTCAAATGTCACATTGATTTTTCTTCAAATCTTTAAGTAGTAAGTTTTTCAAAAGAGGAATATGATCCCCTATTTTATCCACTAATGTTTTATCTACAAAAAGGGGAGAAAAAGCACAGTGTTTTCCTTTCACATGATATAATCCCTATATTGGAAGTCTCTATCTTTTTTTCCTAACCGAAGATTTCTTCTGTGTCTTTGAAAATGATGACGTCTTCACCATATTTGTGCACTGTACGCTAAACTCTGAATAATTTCATGTCTGAGATCCTGCTCTACGTTGAGATAAATGGGGGTGAGCCATACTATGGTGGGACCTCGTTACCACAGTACTCCAGGCTATTCATAGTAAGACAATACTTCCTTCCCTGCAAAGAAATGATGGCACACCTCTGGGAGCAATCTTCAAAGAGACACAAACCAGCAAACCTTTCTATCATAGTGGTAGTACGTCAGCAAAGTAGCACATTAAAATTTTGCTAATTATTAAGTCAGTGACACAACCCAATATGAACAATGTAAACCAAAACTGACAGCATGACTATGTATCATCTTCAACAGCCTACCACGGATCTTGTCATGAGGAATAACCCATTTTAGACTCCAAAAAACTGATTACCAGTTGTTTTACATGTCCACCGCTTTCCATGATAGCTTGATAGAAATTCCATCCAGCACATCTAAGAAGCAGAACATAATTAGTGCAAAAAATCTTTAGAGGGAACAAAAGCCATTTTATAATAAAGTCTGAATATCTACAGTTCTTCTTACAGCCTGAGCTCCTACAGCAATGCAAAGGAGGTGCTTATGCAGCACTCAAGTTATAGAGATTACTCAGTAAACACACAAACCTCAAAGGGAGTAGAATGGAAAGAAAACCAAATGTATTTCAAGAAATAGTGATTTCTAATCTGGTCTCAAAGTTTTTGAGTGAGTGGTTTCACAGTCTTCCAATGATAGCTTTCAATCAGAGTAGCTACTTTGGACCTTGATGCTGCTCTGGAAGCCCACTGCATATGAAACAATTTCTGCTGCAGGCCATATATTTATAATACCAGAAGGGAAGTCTGAGATAAAAAAAAGGATCGAACTGGATCACATCAGTTGTATCGTTGTTCTGTGGTGCACTTTCCAGTCCTGACAATAGGTATAAACCTTGGCTACCTCCTGGCCTTGTAGGGGATGCATATCCCTGCAGATTGCAGAGAAAGCTGGGTGTGAACGGCATAAGAAGCACTCCAGTGCATCTATCACTCAGGATAATCAAGGCATTAGGACTGCATGAAGACCACAGAGCACACCTGCTTCAGGTGACTCACACAAATTGTTACACGTGGCAGAAGAAACTGAATTCTTTGCTTGTGGAGTCTTTTTCCTTTTTTTTTTTTTTTTTGTTCTTAAGACTTAGCCCTCTTCTTGAGCAATCACAGAAACGGAACACATACTCTTCTTTACCATGTCCAGTTCCCTCACACATGGATTTCAGTGCTAATACTATTAAATCCAGGCAGAGTACGCTCAGATTTGTGTGGACAGTGGCCCAGAATTTGGATTTCTTACTTAAACAGATTTGCATTTGGGCATCAGCTGGTAGTGGGAAGGGTGCCTCAGTCAGCTGCCTAAGGTTGCTTCTCTGTGGAGGAATCCTAAACCAAGGTGATACAGGGACAGGGTATCACCTATACCTCTGCCTGAGACTCTATAGCTGTTGCACTTTGTGGAAGGGCAGATAGGTGTAAAATCTAGCAGCGCTATGCCAAAGTACTTGTGAAATAAGGGTTTCTTCAGTCAGTGGAAAGCTGTTAAAGTCTTTCAATGAGTATTTTGAACAGTAAAAATTACAGAGTTTGTAGTGAGAAAAACCTGTGGATACATTTCTAGTTAAGTGGATATGAAATTTTTTTCAAAGACTTCAGTAGCAATCCTTACATGCCCAGGTGGAGTTCTCCACTCCTTCTGACGACAGCTTTGAAGTCAAAATAACCACAGTTAAAATTCCTGCTGTAGCAACAGTGCCAGTGCTGGCTCTGGGGCAGCCTTCCAGGATTGCTTGAAGAAAACTTTTGGTGTGGTCAGTATTTGCAAGAATCCCTTTTTCCCCAAGCCCTTGCAGTAGGAATAAAGCAGGCCTTCAGCTATATCCTCCTGGGTTATCTATAGAAAACAGATCCACCCTTTCCACACAGGGCTTCCAGTGTGCTTTCTATGGGGGCTTAGACTCTATCTAATGCAAATGCAGATGGCATACGTAAGCAGCCTGAGACAGGGCTGAATCTGTGGTGCCTACAAAAGACAAAATGAATGTTAGGAGTGAGGTTTTTCAGATACCCTTGATGGCTCTTCCTCCTGACATGGATCTAGCAGGACAGGATGGATGGAATCACCACAAATGGGACCTGAAGGGAAGAAATCTAAATGCACCAAGTTGGTACCCCAATGACACAGCAGAAAAGAAACAAATAATTTATCTTTCCCTGTCCAAAGCAGTCAGATGAATGAATAATCCTTTTAAAGCTGTCACTCTTTGGCTTTTTACACAACTCCCAGCAGTGTTTTGCTGAGTATGTGCCCCCCTTTCTGTGACTGCTTTCACTATCTCTGCTCACAATTCTGTCCCTGTAACTTTCTCATGCAACACTGATTACAGTGAGATTTTCTCAACAGGTGGTTCAAGCCCCAGGAATACCTGCTAAATTTCTAACACAATTGGAGATAAAATCTGAATAATAATAAACGTAATTCTTCATCTCTATATGGAAACACCAATTTGCCTTGCTCTTGCTTTGTAATACAAATACCTGCTTCTTAAGAAAATAGAAATATGCCCTTCTTGTGCTACATTTTCAGTTACCTACACAAACTTCACAGGGAGAGGTTTGTTTGTTATTTAAATCCTACTGATGGAAAATTTATCCAAAGTAGAGCAGGATGCACTGAATTTCCTACGGTTACTGGCTGAGATAAAGGATTCTTTTGGAGGCCATGGAGAAGAAAGGGTTGCCACCAGACCTAGGGACCATTACAAATCTTAACTTGCTCATGTTCCATTTGCAAGGCGTATTTGCTTCACCTTGCCTATTGAATGTATCACATTGCATTTTAAAGCAAAATAAAAATCTTATCATGACAGACATTATTACCATAGGTTTGGACACCTGGTGTGATAAACTCCTTCCCTGCTGCCTCCCCAGACATTAGCTCCTGTTAGCTTTAGGAGCCTTCATTTACATTATCCAGCTTAGTAATGGCAAACTCCCCCTCCAACAAACCCCTCTTCTGGAGACTCCTTTCCAGAAGCTTTTTAAAACTCCAGGAAAGTTAGAGCCATTCAGTCATAAATTTTTCTAGACTGGAATTTCCTACACAATTGCAGCTGTTTTTCTTCCAAAGATTTCTCTCACACCAGAGAGCCATTATTCACCCCTGTGGGAGATGCCATGGTTTGCTCTAAAATTATAATCATCTAATACTTGGACTACAGTCAGATTGTTAGTAGATTTCCTTGAAGCTGAGATTAAGCTCATCAGGCTGCAATTCTCGAAATTGATCTTTTATTCAGTTAAAAAAGAATAATAACTTTTATTCTAAGTACAGGCATCAGGCTGGATTTCCCCTTTTAAAGGGAACAGCTGCTATTTTTAATGATTTATTGCCAGCATCTTCCCTCTTTCGCACTTTATTTCTTTCAGAACCCCCCGATGAATACCATCTGGTTCAAGTGATTTACTACGCTTGCATTTCATGAGCTGCTCCGCGACATCCCAAATTAAGACAAGGAAAATATAGTCTGAGTTTCAGGAAAATCTTTCTGACAGATCTATTAGACTATGGAGTAATCTTTCAGTGGGAGTCTCATTGTCTGAGACATTTATAGCAAGACTGGACAAAGCATTGGTAAAATATACTGCAGGGGACAATTCTGCATTAGCAGAAGGATAGTCTAGATATATGGCTCCGAAATTGAGCCGGTCAGAAAAAATTTTAAGGGAACCGTTATCTGTCAGAAAATATAGTTCTGACAAAACTAAAAATACTTTAATAAACTGTGTTGATTTTGCTGAATGTAATTTCAAAGAGATAAAAAAGGGGAGGAATTTTAATGTCAAAGAGCCATATTGCAGTCTTTTCTCAATAAAGAATTTCATTTTTTCCTTTACATATTTTTTTATCCCATTTCTGCACTAGAAACAGAAATCAAAATAAATGCAAAATATTTCCAACAACCCAAATCCATTATTCTTCCATTTAGAATTGTACTTTCTAGAGAAATAATGAAAAGTGTAGTTTTGTTCCAGACAAAAATGAAAGTAAATAAGAAATATCACATAGCTTAACCACTGAAAATTGCCTTACAACACACTTCTGAAAAGTTTTCCATGGCAAAAGTCATCTTTTTATATTCCACGTTTACGACACGTTTCTCTGAATTTGCCCTTTCCCTATGTCATTTCAATGCTTAGTGCCTCAGTTCCTTCCATATTAAAAGCATAGGAATGTGCATTTTGCTCTGAGAAGCAGAACTGAAAAGCACTTCGTAACAGCTTATATTTTTACTAGTGAATATCTTTCTCATTCCCTGTGGCTTGGTTTCTTTATTGTCCTCAGGTTGCTTTGCAGTTTTGTTCTGCTTTCATTGATGTGCTTTATCCTTCCAGCTATAATATAATTGGAAATCTTAATCATGGTTGAAATCACTCTAAAGACAGACATGGAGAAGCAGTTCAACCCAGAGGTGGATTGGATATTTTTCCTAAAGCTTGGTTGGTCACAAAAGTTCCTGGAAACCTTTGCCCTCTTCAAGAGTAGGAGAAAAAATACAGGTTCTTTTTATAAACAAATCAACTTTCAAAAGTTTAAAACCCCCATATTTACTTTTGATGTCTTGGGATCTGGCCAGTGATTAATAGCTTTGAAAATTATTGTCCTTAGAAGCAGAAAGTCTCTATATTTGAAGACTGCCAGTTGCTCCACTTTTCTAAAGGAAGCAGCTTTCTGAAAGCGTTCTGTTACTCTTGATCTAACCCTATTGGGTCTTTCCCTTCTTTAATCACTATTTGAAGCCTAATATCTTCCACAAAATAAAATAGGAAACTGCAAAAAGCAGACATGCCTGGACTCTCACTTATATTCCTCCACAGCGGAAGGAATCCCTTTTCTCACAAAAATTCTGTCTTCTGCCACCAAGAAAATTTTCTCCTGCTACTGGAGGCAGACTACCTTTCTGTCTCTAACAAGCCCTGGATGCTTCCCACACACATCTTGCCTCCTTGGAGAGGATCTGAAAGACAGGAGGGTTTCCTTCCTGCTTTGTGGGATCCATCTGTATTCCACGGAGGACTGGAAGAGTGAAGCATTCCCATCCCCATCTGCAGAGCCAAGCCTATAGGCAACTATCACCATTCAGCGATACCTTAGCAACTATATGATCATACCTTGTAAGGGTAAGGTTGCTACGGCCCCCTAGCTACCACGTGTAGTTTTAAGGATCCTCATCCACTCCTAGAGTTTAACACAATAGTATAAAGTTAACACAAACTGGGCATCTTCTGGCACTGCCTCAGATGTGTATAATAAGCCTCTTCTGCTCTCCATCAAGAGACATGGAGAAAGAAGGTGCTCGGTGGCCCTATTTGACTGCTTTTTAACAAAGCAGCTCCCACAGCCTTGAGAGAGAAACTCTCCTGAACCCCAGCTGCAGCACAGAAGGGGGAAGGAGATCTCTGGGTTCTTTTACAGACAGTAACTTTGAGTAATAATTTTCTGTGGTTCATTTGGTGAGAAGCGAGAGAAAAAGTCCCTGATAGCTGGAAAGAGGTAGGAAACATGACTGACGTTTTCTGAAAGATTTCTTGTCATAATGCAAATAGCCACACCAATCTGCAAGGAAACGTTTGTTTCAGCTCCTTCTGTAACATCTGCTGCAGGACTCAAGTCAGAAGGACTTAACTGTACCTCATGTAACATGAATGCACTGCTCTCACACATTCTTGACACACCTCTGAGTTGTTTCAGGCAATATTTGAATTGAGCAGTGAACTTGATGCAGGGACATATGTTGGATATTACCTTATGCTTTCAGTCTTAGCATCAGAATTAAGCAAATAATAGCAAAAAAAAAAATCCAGTCAAGAATAAATCTACAAATTACTTCTACCACAAATAGTGCAGTCTGCCCATCATGAAATATCTGTGCATAACTGTGATAAAAATAAAGTGTCATTAATCTTCTCATTTCAATCCCTTTATTCAGATCCAATATTTGATAATTAGCTTTAACTACTCCTAAGACGGTACCCTTGCTCACATCCATCCACACACTAAAATGCCTGGCATTTAGTAGCAAACACAAGAGATTGATCTTCTGAGGACAGGACTGAACTCATCTGCTGGACAAGCATTTCCACTGCCCTATGAGAAGTAAAACATTTCAGGTTCCAGTAGCCTTACAAAAGAATTCAATGCCCACTTAATATCAAGGATTCTTTTTTAATGTACATTAAACGCACATACATACACATGTTCAAATTTTTTCCCCAGAACATGTTACAAAAAGGATTTCAAAACTTTCAGATTAAATAGCCTCATATTCCGAAATAGTAATGATTTGTAAAGAAAGCACGCATACAGGTTGCACTCAAGTAAGAGAAGAATAGTTGAAACTATATCTTAGAAGTTTAGTCAACGGTTCAGGACGCACATTCTTATTTCCCTTTGATTTAAAAAGTATAAATGAAATCAGTTTCCACTCTACTTATGCACAAGCAAAATTAAGGCAAACATTACCAATTTCATTGAATCTGCATTAGGAAGGCCAAGTCTCCTGTGAAAACAGTGCTGAAGTATTATTGACCGTGTTACCTTCTAGCTTAAGGGGCTAAGTTATTGCCAGATCAAAGAGGTCAAGTTTTAAATAACAGTGGTTATTTCAGATTCAGGGAACGCTATTAAAGTTAAAAGCAGTTATAATGCAACTTAATGCCTTTGCCTGTTTTATTTACATTTCATTCCTAGCATGTAACAAAAAGGTTACAGAAAAATAGCTACCTGAAGGCAAAAAGTAATTTCATGATGATCTCACTTTAAATTATTTACTGTTAGATGGTTAGATTCTGACACCCTTTTTCACATTATTGCCTTATTCCATAAATACTTAAACTAATTTTGACTGCAGTATGTCTTTACCTCCATAAAAATCAAGAGGATGGGAATCTGACTTTAAAATTCTACAGGAAAAAAATCACTGCAGTTTACTCTGGATTACATCTACTGACTGATGTTTTGCTGTCCCATGGGGAACAAGATAAAATATTTCTAATTCTTTCTTTGGTTAGCAGATTGGTATTTAGATACATAGCTGACCTGATGAGTAGACACACCATCAGTAAAGCGGTATCTTTGGACATATACCACTTACTAGAATATTTTATTAGTAAGCTAAAAAATTCATATTTCATTTACAGGAGAGGCGATAATCAAAGTAGAACATTGCAACCTACCTGCAAGTAACCACTCAATTCACCGATTGTTGAGAACGCAAACAGAAAACACAGTGCTCAATAAGTAGCATGCATAATTCTGCCCACTTCCTGCTCCCATAATTCCAACAAATTCTGTGAAGTTGCTGCCAGACTACATAAGGGAAACCCAAAGCTGAAACAACCCCATTATGTATCTTCGTCTGCTGAAGTAAATTAATTTGGAGTGGCAGCATGCAAGTAACCTTATTTGTTTTACCTATGAGTTATTTGTCGCAGGTCTCACCTTCTAATAGGAACTTAGGCCGGTGCCTCTAAATACATGGCTTCTTGAAAGTGAATGTTAGTGCTCCTGAGAGATTCTGCAATTTGATTTCTGACTCCAGGTCACAAGACTATCAAGTGAGTTTCTATTTTCTCTGTTTTCTGGGCAAGCAGGTCAGGGGGTCTCCTGTGAGACTGATTAAACTAGACAAAAGTGGATCATGCTTTGGTCTGGATAAAAATATGCGTTTGAGAATCACAGTGTTAAATGGTAACACTAGTCCAAATAGCCTTGTGATGGGTGGGATAGCTGCAATGTTACTGGTTTACTTGAACATTTTCATTACTATAAATCTGTACTTTCATCTACACAGAAATACCATAAAATGCCTATTGGAATATTTTCATGCCCCATCCAGATTCATTATCCTGTTTTAAAATGGAGCGTTAAAACCAGTGCATTAGCTGAGGTCATTACAGTACTGCTATCAGATAATTTCAGTGCTTACACTAATTAAAATGATGGCATTATAAAAGAAGAAACCCATCTCGTGAGGCTCAAAGGCTCAGAATCAAAATGGCTATTCCAGGCTGCTCGTGGAGAGCTTCTGGGGAGCAGGAACTACACATCCATGGCTGCACACTCCTGGCATCTCCCCTGAACTGGGCTGCCCTTGCTGTTGTGCAGGCAGCGTCAGCCGAAGGGCACAGCAGCTCTGTGCCACCAAGAGAGTCATCTCAGTGCAACGATAAACACATTTGCAGAAGCTGCTGTCCCAGGCAAAAGAGAAATTGTGGCAACAAAACATCTGCTGCTTTACCTTTGCAGAGGAGGAATACTCTTTAGAGAAGCGACCTGTTTCTTGATTTCTGCAGTCTCTGTCATGGTAGACACTGGTAAAACCCTGTAAACCACTTCAGATCAGCTGGCTTTCCTGTGACCAGACTGAATACTACCTTTAAACACTTTTAGGCACCGTGTGAATTGATTTATCATCAGATACAGAAAAATGTATTAATTTTTTCATTTTCTTTTTAAAAACTCAGCTATTTTTTCACTAGCATTGGCGTTAAATGGGGGAAAAAATGCTAAGAAATGTTAAAAGCCCATTAGAAGATTTTCCCAGGTGCTACTGTCCCCTATTGCTACCAGACAGCAATCAAATAGTCCACATGAAACCTTCATGCTAAATTCGATTTTTTGAAAAATTCCAAATAGCTTTTTAGAATGCAAAATCACTTTTGCTCCTTGAAGCATGGTTGACAATAAAAAAAGAAGTCTGATACGGCTTTAACATTTGTAAAAATAGTTATTTTCCAAATACCTTTGACATACTGCAGTTTCAAAATCTACTGAATGTTATTATGAAATGGGATTTATATATTAAGTGTTCTGATTGGCCTTTACGACTTAATAGCTAGATATTTAGGATAAAATCATCATGTAGGTAAGATATAATTAGCCCAACTTCTTAGCTCTACAGCCAAAATAATTTCATTATGGAATTCATTTTTAAAGCCTCACAGACAGAAAAATCAAATGTGAAAAGGAAAAAGACTAATCAGTTTTTAAATGTATTTTCTTCATGAGAAGTTACTGAAGCAGAACACGAACTAACCTGTTGCTAGTTTCATGAAAGAAATAATGAAAATGCAGTTCAGACCTTACTTTTCAATGTGATCATGTTCTATCTTCTTTGATAAATTGTATCAAGAACATAAAAACTATATTGGTTACGATTATAAGAGATTATATTATTTCATAGCTTCATACACAGAAAAGTACTACGCTGTTTCAGAGCAGATTAAAGAGTATACACAGAAATGATGCAGTTTCAAAAAATGAACAGTAGAATTGATTTTCATTGAGTTGAATACAATTTCAACAGCTGAGATCAGAAATGTAATTTAGTATGTATCAGAACTTCATAATTTGGGTTATAAATAAAGAGCCAGCTTCCTTAGGGGACAGGTCTAGATGAGTTTCTGATAACTACTTAAGTAAACTCAAGTTATGCAACAAGCAGATTTATTTGAATTAAGAGAGAACCACGTATTCTAACATGAGGTATAACTGATGCCACTGTATATTAAGCTGTGGAGAATTTTTCTGGGTAGTTTGATTTGCTTGTTTTCCAGCAACGCATCTAAGCTGATTAAATATTGCCGTAGATGTTTTCAAGCTTGTGTACATGGGAACATCTTCCCACCAACTACAGAACAAATATATTTTATTCCCTTAAACCTATGTCGCTATGATTCCTCCAGAGAGGCTACAGCCCTGTATAACAAGGCGTGGGTCTGAAATAATGACTTTGGTTAAAAAGCTCTGTTTTTTAACCAAGTCTTAAATCACCCACACTCCAGAATTAGATATTTTTATTATAGAAGGCGTTAACAGTCAAGGGTCAGAGAAAAGGATGGGATCCAAAAAAAGTCAGGAGTCAATTAGACATAAAGATGCTATTGCAGATGGTGGACTCACATAAGTCTTCTGTGAAATAACATTTATCAAGCAAAAGCATGGGAAAATGCCATTACGGTGGATAAAGTTAGAGGATGCAGGAGACACTAGAAAAAGAAGAAAATATAATTTAAGACTAAAAACGAGTAAGCTATGATTTTGATAGGCAGGAAAGAATAACTCAAGAACAGTGGGTGGATTGATGTGCCCCATTGACACAAGAACATTGTGGCACTCTGAAATTTTCAGCTGTGGGAGGGATGAAAGACGACTGGAAGAGAAGAGGAGATACCAGGCAAGGGCTCCATGGAAGCAGAACAGCAGAGCACACAATTTGTACTGATTTCTCCTGACTGGATATTGGGGTACATGTAGGCTCTCAGACCACAAAAGCTCCAAGGTCCTGTCTTGGACACACACCTCAGCTGTGTGTGGACTCTGCACTGGATCAGTACCCAGGCATGGATCCAACCGCCCTACCACTGAGGGAAGGTGGCAATGCCATTGAAAGGGTACCTGGGTACACACCCCAAAACCCGCCCCAGGGCATGTTATTAGGCATCTTATTTTGAAAAAGGTGGGGATCAGGACCCTGTGGCAGGCTGTGCTCCTTGCCAGCCACCATGTGTGTTCCCAGTGAAAGACACTAAGAAGTTAAAAAGGAAACTGCTTGAGAAAGCAGCTCAACTTCTGATCTTTAGTTTACCCTGGCTTGCACCCAAGATTCTCAAAGGAAAAATGATATCTTAAAACTTTAATTCAAAGGCTGCACAGTATTCTCAAATATATTCAGTAAAGGGGATAATGTCAATATCAACAACATTTAGAAGCACTCTGAGTAGAAATTGGTGTGTTCTTTTGAAATAAGTATATTACCTAAAAAAAAAAAAAGTGTTCCTCTTGCCAATTTCTGAATGAAACATGCCCTAAGAGTGTGAATTTTAGGCCCTTCTGAAATGGGGTGACAAAGTTAGTTTTTATACAAGTTTTCATCAGGTGATACCATTTCATTTAGGGAAATGACAGTGGAGCCTACTTTGTTTGTTTGCAAACTGTCTTTGGTATTATCTGTCAAACCTCAATTAAACATACTTTGGTATCATATAAAAAGTGTGCATATGCACCAACTAAGCAGAAGAGTTAATTAGCTGAAATATGCCAGCTCCACACCAAAGGAACTATGAATATTCATTGGCTCAGTTACACAACAGGTAATCAACTATTCCGTTTATGAATTATGTCAATAGTGCCATCCATTACTGTGTATTTTCTCGGAAAGCTATTTTTAAAAAACATTCCAAACTCATAGTTCAGGTCTTTTGAGAAGTATAAACACACATACATATCATACGTAAGTATGTAGAAGTATCTATTTTATTATTCTGAAGCTTCTGAACACCAGTACGCATTTCAAATTGTGAGAGCACATGTGCATCTCAAACTATCAATGTCCTACCCTACATGGAGTTCAGCAGCTCACACTGATAGATGTTCAGGACTCAAAGCTGTGAGTATGCAGCACCCTGTGGCACCACGTTTTGCGAAAACCCATGAAACATTTATGCCACTGGACTCAAGGCATGTGGAGTCAGCATTTGTGAGAAAAGATTCTCCTTCAGGCTAAAAGGGGACTAGAAAGCAGAGCATGGCAGAGGAAAAACCATTTCTAACAAAGAACTGAAGAAGTACCCAAATTTAAAAAACAAACCAACCTAAAATTTTGCTTTGCTTGTGGTCAATCTATATGGATAGAAGTCACGTCTTTTTTTACCCTTCATTTCATGGATTTATGATCTAAAACCAGTGGTATTATCCTACAGCTCTGCCGAAACTTGTCATTATTTACTCCTGTACGCCACCATTTACGGTTGTTGTGCATGAAAATGACCACAGAGATGACAGAGAATCAGTCCCTACATCTCCCTAGAGCTCATCTGTATTTCTTTGTCATTTTCCCACAATAGCCTTTAGTTTCTTCCTACTCAAAGCCCCAGTGAACAAGAATTAAATTGCTTGTAAGGAGATGCCTTGCATCACTGAGTTGTTCTTGCAATTACTGAAAGGCCTCTGAAAATTCCCAGTGGTGGCCAGTGTATTTCTCCTCCTGTAGGCATCTGCAACATAGCTTCAGGAACACGGGAAAAGGGAACACAGAGAAAATCAGAAGCTGTACCAGAACAAGTTACACCAAAAGGGCTGGTGGCTATGGGCAAAACCAAATGCAAAGGCTATGGGCAAAGGTCAATACAACCCTTACTGCATTGTTAGCTCTCAAATAAATACAAAATATTTATTGCCGTTTCTTCTACAGATTAAGGTCACTTGTCTCCGTAAATTCTACATTGATACATAATCAAATTGTGAATGTTCACTTTCATACATATGATTATACTAAAAATGCAGTGCTATTAGCATCTGTTTTACACAGTCTTTATTGTGGATCATAGAGAGAAATGTTAGCGGGTCTCTCTAAGCTGCAAAAATAACAGTTCCCAGGAAAGAGAAGTAGTCAGGGTAACTAGTATGGTCCCTAAATATACAATATAAATATTGTATGACTTTTAAGATTCTTTCCAGTTTGTTTGAAGACCAGTGAAACTCAAATTATGCATAGTGTTTCCTTTAATGGCAGAAATCATTGTGTTTGCAAATAATTTTCTTGCATCATGACAATCAGGCTCTGTCAAACCTGTTATGATTTCCCAAATCTTAAGGAACAGTGCACAAACAGTATGCAATTGAAAGTATTATAGTATATATGGGAGCAGAAATGACCCAGAAGGAAGTTTTAATTCTAGTACTTCTTTAATTTTGAGAGATTGCTCTGTATGGGCAGGTCAGAGAAAGAGAGGGGTGTGTAGCACTTTACAGGACTCAGAAAAAACCAAACTATTCCTCTGGCCCTGCTCCTCCTTCACACTACCTGACATTGAGCTATTACTTCCTAGGATCACAGACAGGCTGAGGTTGAAGGGACCTTTGAAAGTCATCTAGTCCAACACCCCTGCTCAAGCAGGGACACCTAGAGATGGCTGCCCAGGACCGCATCCAGTCAGCTTTGGAATATCTCTAAGGATGGAAACTTGCCACATAGGTGCTTGACGTTTGGACTAATGGCACAATTGACAACTGTGTGACACAGCTGTAATCATGTATGTGGATCAACACTGTCAGGAAATGAGAACCATGAATATTTCATGATAGCAAATGAATGGAGAATCAGTTCTATTGCTGCTGCTTAGTACAGGGGGGTCTAGTGAGTAATTCTGCTCATTTCCCTAGACTTTGATCTGCTTCCCTTAGGCTTACATAATTCATCCCTTAAATCTATACCCCACAGTCTCTCAGATCCTTGCATCGAGCTCATTTTCTCTTCTAATTTGCTACTTCCTTGCTCTGAGTATACTCAGAGTTTCTTTACACTCAGACACAAGTTATCTTGTCATGCCCGCTTACCACTGGCTCCTCTCTTTCCTTTTTCTTAGTTTTCCAGTTTTCTTTTCTTTCTGGGTGCTATTTCATATTTCTGTTTCCCCAGTCCCAGCATTCCCTTGATATCATATCCTGTATGATTCCTGTTCATCTTGTCATAACATTATTCTCATGTGTTTTCCCCATTTATCTAATTTCCATCTTGATTAAATTTTGTGTGTCCTACACAAGCACCCACACTTAACAAAAACCAGTCCCAGTCTATCGTAGTTTCTTTTTCTAACTCCTTTTCCTTGACTCCAGTATCTAATCCCTTTTTACTAACATCTTCTCCGATACCTTGTTCTTAAAAAGATCTCAATCCTGAATTTACAACAGATGCAGCACTTTCAAGAACAAATTTCTGAAGTGCAAGCTTTTAAAAGCTTAAAACCTTGGACAGCTTGTCCGGTATCACAGTTTTCCATGCCCTCAATTGTGCTGACACAACTCTTTATTAAGCTACATGTTAAACTAGATCATTGAAGCCTCCAAAACAGAAGCGTGTGGCTCATTTGACACCTTCCCCAAGACATTGAAAGAGAAACACAACCAACATAGAAAATGTGAGTCTCCATATTGAAGAAATTAAAGCTTAAAAGCAGATGAGACTATTATCTTACAGTACATGATGTTGGACAGCCTTAAATAAAAAATCCCCACATTAACACAGAGTAAGGCAAGGCACAAATTATATAGTCTTCTCTTTCCTGCTCATTCAACAGCCCTGACTTTGCTGTAAAGCAAATCTACAATTTAATGGTACAACCTGTAATGTTAGTAATCTCCTAAATAACTGAGATTAGTGAACCAAGGAACATACACAGCGTGCATGGTCTGCTGCCACTCAAGGAGTAGCATGAGACCTGTCCCTTTTACAAATATGTATTTTTTGGAGTACGTGCTTGATCTCAAACGAGGAAGAGATGGTATGCATTTGCTGTTTTCCTGTTTGCACTGAGGAAAATATCACCAAAGTAGAACACAAACTCTAAGAATTTGTGCTGGGAGGTATTCTGTTTGCCCACCCAACAAAAATGAATTGTGCTCAATGCTCATGAAGGTGTTTGGCTTTGACAATCCCCCTTAATATTAAAAGATTACTGAGAAAAATAGAAAGGACTTCCAAGACAAGAATGTATCAGTGCTGTTTGATTGTACCAAACAGACCATGTAAGCAATGATTAAAATGCAATTTTTCAAAAAGAAAAGATGTAGCAGAAATTGCCCTTTTGTCAAGTCAGGAAAAGACCTTAAAGACACAAGATAATCTACTGAAATGGATGCGAATGCGAGTTTTGGTTCCTTACAGGCATCTGTTGATCATGGCAGATCAGAAGACTAACCAGTGTATATATCTACCTGTGCTCAAACACAGATGAATGCTAACTTTATTCTCAGTTTCAGAAGAGCTAAACACTCAGCAAAATTGATCACTGGATGCAACAATATTCTTGTGATATTTGTGTTTCCAAAGTTCTAAAACACTTCTCAACAGATAAGCAAAACCAAAAGAGGAAAACATACTGCTGATTTATTAGAAAGACGTGATGTTGACCAGCCAAGAAATATAAATAAATATGGATTCTCTAATATTAATGTATACGTGACAGATAAAGTATAGTCAAAATTTTAAGTACAAAGAGGAACAAATGTAGGAAAACACACCCACCAAAACCAACAGTAAATAACTAACTCCTTTCCCCTCCAGCCCCAAATTCCCACACATATGCTGGTATTTTCCATTTCATTTTAACCAGGTGTTCTAATTTAAACAGGAACAGTAATTTTCACTTAGGAATTTTGTATTTTAAAGAGTCATTTAACACTGTATGTGTATTTGCAATGAACGTCCTACTCATCTTCTGTGTAAGTTACAGAACAGAAGTCATTCACTGTGGGGTAGAGTCCTGTTTTTAAGGTTTGTCCCAGTTTCTCTTTAAACTAGAATGGTACTTCAAACCTGTACTTAAACCAAAGCTGGATTATGATGGAAGCTGATACATTACAGTACAGATGCTTTCCATACTTCCTTTTTCCATGTACCATCTAGCATTGGGCTCTCCATAATCATGTACATGTTCAGCCTATTTCAACTGTTTCTCCTCACTTTACTTTTATCAAGGCTTCTTCCATAGCTATTCATCTTAATATGCCACTCAGCTCTTGTCTCCTTACTCAAATTAATGGCCATTATTTACCTCTCTTATTGACATTTATGTATCCTCCTTATTGTAAAAAATGGCTTCCTTTATATTTGGGTTTGTGTGTGTGAAGCAGGAGTGCAGTGGTGTGTGTGTATGCTTGTCTGACTCACCTAGCCCTTTTAGAAATACATGCAGGATCTTTAGGAAAAGTTATAAAAGTAATATAAAAGTAATAAAAGCCTTTTCTTTAAAATATTTCAACCTGTTGTCAGTCTTACCTAGGTGATCTTGCTTTGGCATACAGACAGCCCTGTGCTGAAAATATATGCACACAGAAACAGATACTATAATCTCAAAATCTGTTGTAAGAAAGGCAACTGGATCAAAGCAGGATTAAAATTTCTAACAGACAGATAAGACTAGCATGATCAGATCACCAAATAGTTTCCCACTCTTTTTCTGCATAGTGAAGCATGTTATTCTTTTCTTTTGTTTTCCTTGCTGAGACCCTTTTGCTATTATGACAGTATTTAACAAATACTTCTTTAGTGCCTTCTTGGAATTCAGTGAAAAAGGAGATCAATAGATAAAGGTCTATTCTCAGACATAAACAATCTGTTCCATGTTTTTGGAACTGTAGTTCAATGGATACACTTAGACAAGCATTTTTATAATAAAAAGCCATCCTACCAGTGTTGTACTGGGATCACTGTATGAATGTGAAGTAAAAGAATTTAAATTCAGGAGGCAGTACTGTTAATGAGGAAGAACATACTTTCTCACTGAGTTAAAAGTTGACTCTCCCATTACAGAGCATCACAAATGTGCTGAAATGAATCCCAAGTAATGCATCTCTTTGTGATTATTACAGTCATTTACTTCACCCTTTCTGTCAGGTCTTTTCCTCCTATTAGGAATTATTAATAACTCGCATATAATTTCACACTGCTTACCTTTTCTACAGGGTTGGCTGATCTGCATATCGGCTTCTAACTAAAATGCTTACACTGTTGAAAGGAAAGAAAAAGAAATTTCCTTCAACTGAACAGTGACTTGTTTACAAACTAAATATATATTCTAATTAGATCCCTACAGTGAAAAATATTTTTTAATAGCAAAAGGTATAAAGTAAATTTGAACTTGAACCATGTAGGTACAGCTGGAATACAATGTAGGGTCTGGAATGGAATGTGTAGAACATAACGTAGTCCTGTAGTGGGCTGAGTCAAAAAAGAACCTCAGACATCCATGCACTTAGAAGTAAATCTAGGCATATGGTTAAAGAGAGAGTATGTAAGTGCAATTTTGTTTGTTTTTATCTTAATACACTTCCTAGCTAAAGACTTTAAGGAAAAGCTTACCTCTAAATTATATTACCTCAAAATTATAAATGGTATCAAAGGAGGACCTGGACAAGAGCTGACTGCCAAATTTTTGTTCCCAGTCAGAATTGACAATGAAGTACACTCAGGTTGGGATATGCCTTTAATGGCATGCAGAAATAACCCAACTCTAAGAAAGATTTCAGAATATCTTTCCTGCCCCAATTTTGTATTGGACTAATTCCAAATGCTTGATCCAAAAAAAATCTGAAAATTTGATCAGGTCCAGGTGCTGATCATTCAAATTTAGGAATGCTGGAATGGCAGATTTTGTTTGTCCAGTGGGGACACTAAGCTGAGATGTAGGGCTGAGGGGCTGGCACTGCTGGTCTACAGTTGGTCTGATGTGCAGCTTTTTCTCCCTGTGGGGCATGAGTGGAAGCAATGTATGGACAGTATTCTGACCTATTGGTTCGCACTGCCTAGACATACTGTTCATATACAAAGTAGGTTGACACAAGGAGACAGGAAAAGTATAGTAGGTAACATTCATACTAATCCATTTATAACCCTACTGAGCCTGAAGCGTAGATGAGCTCTAAAATCAACAGGTGGCCCTGCAGCTATTTTGGTGTCTTGTTACTGACAATATCCACAGGGAAGTATTATCTAACATAAGATTCATCGAGATAAAGGAGTTTAATACATAGAGGAAAATATACTCAGAACTTGTAGAAAATATAGACTATCTCCTAAACAGCTACTTCATAAAATGTGAATAAGAGTTCTATTTCCACTAAGTAGAACACAATTCATATAAACTTTCTGGCAAAAATTCAAATTTCCTGGAAAGGAAAATGAATATAGACTCTGCATATGGGCAAATGTACTTCCAGTAGCACCTTAATTGATACTGACCCACTTGGAAAGTTTGTCTTCCTATGAAATTATTTTTCTTGATCCTGAAAGGCACTGCCAAGCTGCCTTTCTGCTCTCATTTATGTCAATGCAATGCCATTCAATTTAGAGTTGAACAGAGAGCAGAATTGGGCCCCCAATGCCCAATCTAGGAAAAGGAAGACTCACAAGTTTTCTGTCAATATGACATTTCCTGTCCTCAGGTATACAACTATGGTTCTGGCTGTAATTCTAGGCAAAAAAGAACTTTAAGGGAATACTTTTAACTTTATGTTTGTCTGATGCCTGAGACAACTTTGCAAAAAAGTGATTTATTTACCACTAGAGATAAATTCAGGTTAGATCATGTATCAGTTTTACCAGACTCTAGATACAGGATTTTGGTATACAGTCTTCCTGCAGCTTTCATCTATGAAGCTCATTGGGGAAAAAAAAAATCTGGATTATTTTGTTGCTTGGATATGAAACCCCTGCTGCAGGGTGCTCCTTTCTATAAAGTTAACATTTTCCCAGGTAAGTAAGCAGATACAATGCAGTGTTATGTTTTAAATTAGATATAAAGCATACTGTAGTATCCATGAAGCCATCCATATGTGACTAGTGGCAGACACCAATTTTTATCATTACATTTGTGTAGGGGTAATGTTAAGGATGTAGCCTGCTTCAGGCATGTATAGGCTGTTTGCAATTAGCATGCTAAGGCAGCATGAGCTGGTGTTGATGCTGAAAGGCAGCATCCTGCTGTCACCTTGTCCTGGGCTGATTACTCCTCTGCCTCTACCTCCTTGTGTCTTGTGCCATGCAAAGAATGCAAAGAACCAGAGCGAGAAACTTGGGTTAAAACTAACTCAGAAAAAGATGGAAAATAGCCTTAACCCAGAGCAGCTCCTCACCTTAATTCAAAGCGAAGGCTCAGGAGCATTTGGCTGACACAGAGGAAGTGTGGAACAACACCAGCCACAGGTCCAGTGGCAGTGCTGGTGTCTGGTGGCCCAAAATGAGTATGTATCACTCACCCCACTGTCAGCAGAAGGCACGTCCCCCTTTCTATTTTCATCCCTTGTGACTGCATCAAAACATTTTCAAATGGGAACTGAGTAATTCAAAGCACGGAATGGTCTTTCCGAGTCTGCAAACAAGAAAACAACAAAGAATTAACTGTTTCTAGTCAACATAGGGATGCACTGCTTGAAACTCAACAACACAATAATAACAATAGTAGTTTATATGACCTGTTTCAGAAACAATTACAGATTTATCTCAATCCTGTGTGTCAGTCAGGTAACTGAACACGCATATGAACAGTCACAGAATCATAGAATAGTTAGAGTGGGAAGGATCTTAAAGATCACTGAGTTCCAACCCCCCTGATAGGGGCAGGACCTTGCACTTGGCCTTGTAGAACTTCATGAGGTTAACACAGGCCCACCTCTCAAGCCTGTCAAGGGCCCTCTGGATGGCATCCCTTCCCACCAGCGTGTCGACCATGCCACACAGCTTGGTGTCATTGGCAAATTTGATGAGAGTGCACTCTGTTACCAGCAAAGATATTGAACAGTGCCAGTATAAACCCCTGAGGAGCAGGTGGGAGAAGAACATGACTACCCTACAGAGCTCAGCCTGGGACACATCCTCATCCCGTAATATAATCACACCAACAGAGAATAGCTATGGTCTACACAAAACATTTCTGTAAACTTTTTTTTTTTTATCAGTGGAATAGGGGCAGGGAAGATCAAAAAGAGCCAAAACATTAACTCTGTTGTGAAGACTCAGCACAGACACCACAAGAAAAATGTCCTGCAGTTTGTCTCTTTGCAGAATGCTTTGACAAACACTGCTTTCTATAAACCTTGTTTAACGTATTTCATAACTCTTTTGAAAATTACTCATTTAGCCTTTACCTTAAAAAAGCCCACCAAACCAACAACAAAACCAACTGCAAAGGCTACATTTTAGCAGTGACTATTGCAATCTAATTTTTGTTCCTGTGGTATAAACAGTAGAGCTAAAGCTGTATGTATTCCTCATATCCCAGACAATCCTTGATATTCTTTTTCTTTCTACAAAAGCAATTTCTTCTTCTTGCAAGTTTTTTTTTTAAAAAGTTTTCTTGTTACATCAAAAATATAACAGTTTCAACTCTACTCTTCAACAGAAGAATTTGGATCTCTAGCAGCTCATATAACTCATTGCTTTTGTAGCGGGTAAGCACAAATTTAATTATCTATAAGAGTTTCTGATAGCTGGGTCTAACTTGCTTATTTCCATTGAAATAATTTCCCAAACTCCTGTGATAATTTGCCTTACTCCTCTACTTGGTAAAGTTTGTTTTTCTTTTCTTTAAAGGTTAAGACTTTTCTTCTCTTTATTGTCCTTTACTTAACTATAGAGGGGTTTTGCATGCCAGCATTTCAGTTTTGTTTCCTTCCTTTCTTCTCTTATCATGTACTACTCTTCTCTAAACCGTATCTCAACAAAAAGAGATGCTGAGATAGTAAGGATACTGAAAGAAATAACAAAACAATAATTGAAATTAATTACTGCTATCAATGCTTTGGATTAGGCACTACTGTAGGAAAGAAAGTATAGTTTCATCTGATTCTTTTCTCTCAGCCAGATTCCGTCATGCTTATTTAAGTTGAAGATTGGTTTCCTACTCAGGCAATCTCATTGAAATTAGCAGGATTTCCACTGCAGCAAATATTTCTCATACTGAAAAAGGTGGCAGAATCTAGTCTTGAATGATTTTCATAAATTGTAATCAACAGTGGTTCAGTAAATTATTTACCTCTAAACGGAAATATTTGCACTAGACAGGTATTTTTTTCCCAAAATGTGGATCGCCTTCAAGCAACTGCCTACCTTTTATTAGCAACCTACACCAAAAAATACCATTTTTGCTCTCTAGCCTATGACTCTGATATGTAGAGACACTTTAATTGCTCTGCATTCCTGAGTAATCATTTTATGATGGGTTTATTGCCACCTCTCCCTTATCAGGGCATGGCACTGTTACAGACCCTAGTGATAAATTACCCTTTAGAGAGGGAGAAGACAGTGCCACTTTAACAAGTGCAATAAAGCACTTTTTATACCAGGAGAGTTCAGTGCATTCCCCATTCATCATACACCCTCAGTGATTTTACACAGATTTTACACTGTTGATTAGCTCATTAGTGGGGTTAATTGGATACATTAACTGGCAGAATTACAGCTTGACTATGAACCAGAGGCTGCAGCATTATAAATGACAGACAAACTACAGATATGCATGGCCAGCCTGAAGGAAGTTCTTCTCTTTGATTAACTTTCATTAGGTTTTAATTCTTCCCCTTCTACTTCCATAATTGACTCTGCCTGACTATTTACTATAGCACAAAATGAATCACACAATCTTCATGGTTAGAAAGGACCTCTGAGATCACCGAGTCCAACCATACACACACAAAAGACCCCCCACAATCTCAGCCACTAGAGGACACCCTGAAGTGCCACATCTACACGTTTCTTAAACACCTCCAGGGATGGTGACTCAGCCACCTCCCTGGGCAGGCTGTTCCAGTGCCTGACCACTCTCTCAGTAAAGTCATTCTTCCTAATATCTAATCTAAACCTCCCCTGTTGCAACTACAGACTATTTCCTCTGGTCCTGTCATTATTCCCTTGGGAGAAGAGGCCAACACCCTCTTCTCTACAACATCATTTTAGGTAGTTGTAGAGGGCAATGAGTAATATAAAGTTCTTTAAGATATTTGGAGATGACATTCAGAACAAGTCACTCTATTACCTTCCCAGGGACAGAGGTGAGACTAATCGGCCTGGGTCCTCCTTCTTGCCCTTTTTGTAGACTGGAGTAATGTTTGCCTTTCTCCAGTCCTCAGGCACCTCTCCTGTTCTCCATGACCTTTCAAAGATAATGGAGAGTAGCCCAGCAATAACACCTGCCAGTTTTCTCAGCACTCGCGGGTGCACCCCATCAGGGCCCATGGATTTATGGATGTCTAGTTTGGCCAAGTGGTCTCTAACCCAGTTCTCCTCTACAGAGGGAAAATCTTCCTCTCTCCAGACCTTCCTCCTTGTCTCCAGGGTCTGGGATTCATGAGGGACAGCTTTAGCAGTGAAGACCAAAGCAAAGAAGGCATTCAGTAACATTGTCTTCTCTGTGTCTTCCACCATTAAGGCTCCCACCTCATTCATCAGTGGGCCTACACTTTCCCTAGTCTTCCTTTTTCTACTGATATACTGAAAGAACTTCTTCTTGTTATCTTTAACCGTGGTGGCCAAGTTAAGTTCTGCTTGAACTTTGGCCATTCTAATTTTTCCCCTGCATAGCTTCACTATGTCTTGGTATTGCTCATAAATTAACAACCCCCTTTTCCAGAGATCGTAAACTTTCTTTTTATTCTGAGGTCCAGCCAAAGCTCTCTATTCAGCTAGGCTGGTCTTCCCATCGGCTCATTTTTGGGGGCTTGGGCATGGCCTTCTCCTATGCTTTTAAGAGTTCCTCCTTGAAACTGCAATCAGAGAACCCAAAGCCCTGCTGGTAGCACCAGTTTTGGAACCAGGCATTGATATGTCTGGTCTTCTTGTTAACCCATTCATCAGTCCCCAAACCTGGAGGGAAAGAGGAGAGCAAGACTTGTGCTCCCAAACCCTTGACAAGTCATCCCAAGGCCCCGAAATCTTTTTTCATTGCCCTCAGACTTTTCTCTAACTCATCACTGTCTACCTGTAAGATCAAAAGAGGGTAATAATCTGAGGGCTGTATCAGGCCAGGAAGCTTTCTAGTTATATCCCTAACATGGGTCCCAGGGAGGCAGCAGACCTCCCTGTGGGAAGGGGCTGGCCTGCACACGTGACCCTCAGTTCCCCTCAGAATGGAACCACCTAGAACTATCGCCCTCCTCATGCTCTTCAAAGAAGCAGTCTTAATACATAGAGCTGGCTGCTTCAGCATCTCTCTGGATGGGGCTTTATCAGCATCCTCCATTCCCTCATCATCTATCTCCAGAGACCTGTATCTGTTCTGTACGGGCACCTGGGAAGGTGGGGGAGGTCTGGAGGCGACTCTCCTGCTGCCCCAAGCAGGTACCTGCTTCCATTCCCCCCGCATCCTCTCTTAGTTCCGCTCCCTCTGCCTGGTGACAAGAGGCCAGGGCATTCCCTGCCTCTCATGGAGCCTCCACCTGCTGTTTTTCCCCTAATGATGGCAGGGTGTGGCTCCACCAATCAGTTTCCCTTTCACATTCCCAAACGGTCCTCAACCTTTCCACTCCCTCCTTAAGCGCAGCCACCAGGCTGAGCACAGCATTAACCTGCTCGCAGCGCACACAGGCGCTGCCTTTGCTCTCCTCCTGCAAGAGGTGACAGACATTCCGTGCAGCCCGTCGCCTGGACAGCTGCCTGTCTCTGTGGCAAGGTCAGTTTGGGTGGTTTTATTCCTTTTTGACTGCGGCTACAGACCGAGTGGAGACCGCCTCCGGTTTTTTTCTTTCCAGGCAGCCCAGCCCAGCCCAGCCCAGCCCAGCCCGCCCTCCCCTCGCGCCTGCCCTCCCCTCGCGCCTCCCCTCACACTCACCCACCACGCGCCGCCCTCTGCCGTGGCCCCGCCCCGCCGGCCAACCGAGTGTCGGCTCTTACGGCCTTTAAATCCTCGCGCGGCTCCTGGCCACGCCCCCCCGCCGGCGCCTGATTGGCTGTCGCGGACTTCCTGGTTCTGGCTGGGGCTGGGGCTGTGAGTTGGGGGGTCCCTGATGTGGGAAACCCCTCTGTGCAGCGCCATCAGTAATATGAACGAATAAGTGAATAGATTACATGAAGCTGCATTTTCCATGGTCGCCTTTCCTTGTGTTGCAGATATTTAGAAGGCAATGACTGGAAAACGAACAGTAAGACGACTGTGAGTAGTTAGGCCTTACAATTGAAAGGGTATCGGCAGTCAAATCCTTGCTGCCATCGCATATCCCGCTAGAAAATAGCGTCTGCAGTCACACATGCGGGACCCAGCCCTCTTCCCTGCACACAGCCAGAATTTTACAGATGGATTAGTGCGACATGAAAAAAAGATAGGACACGTTTGTTGTATGCGGGAAGCAGAACGGAGCCGCCGAGCAGCAATCCGCTCGGCCCAAATCTGGCCCTACCCTCTGCAGCTGCCGGGGTGAGGATGGTGAAGGAGCCTGAGTTTTTACATCTCACAGACACCCAAAGGATTCCCAAATCATTTTGTATGCAGATGATTTTTCTATCAGGGTAATACGGTTTTGAACAATGTTGGCTAATAATTATGGGAGTTTAAAATTTAGTGATTTATTGTAGGCAAATGATTGATAGTTGTATTGATGTTTTTACACTGGTTTTCTCATAGCTAGTTCAAGCCACATGAACCAAGGTTTTCCATTGCAGGTATTTCATTTTGTCTGCTAGGCACCCAAACTTTTTTCCATTTGAATACCTCAGAAGGTTGGAAGGGGAGAAGCTGTGCCTGCTTTGTCCCCCATCCCTCTTCCATCCTGACCAAAGCTCATTGCTTCCACCATGTACCCACACTGTGTGTCAGCGGGCAGCAGGCTGGGGCAGATGCTGAGTGCAGAGTCCCCTTTGAGCACCCTGTTTCTCGCCTGCTGGAAGCTCTCCCTGCATTTGCACACTCCTCCCAGTTTTACAGGTAATGTTTCCAAATGCTGTTGTTAATCAAAACATTTCTTTCACAAGTTCTGGACACTTCCTTGTGCATTTGCTATGGGTGTCATTTTGTTTCATACACCTTATTTCTTAGGGGTAACAGATACAGATATGAACAAGTAAATATGTTCATATGCCCAAGACAGTATTTGCACATGCAAATAGAAAGTAATGCCTAAATCTGATGAGCACACAGATGAAAATGTGGAGCGGGACCTCAGGCAAACTCATTTGACTACACAAGCAGGGATTACTTTTTAATAGCTCTCTGTGCCTTTTTAGGCTAAAGCTCTTGGTGGGATTTTGTTGCAGGCTTTTTGTTTTTTCATGTATGCCTGCAATTGTCAGCCTAAGATTATTGGTTGTTCTACTAGGATGGGAGAAAGAATATTGTAGTCACTGAGTTTGAGCTAATTAGCATGCACAGTTCAGTTTCTGACCTTCATTTTCACTTTGGCTTGCCCATCTGGAAGGGAATATGTTCCTTGGTCTTTTTTATTGAATGGGTCTGATTTCCATCACTGTACATTATCTTAACTTTTCTCATTTCAGTAAGATAGACTTTGGGAAGATAGCCATTTATTTTGCTTAGCTTCTGTTTAAAGCCTGTTTCATTTGCCTTTTCATTTCTCTGTTAAATAATGCTAGCTTTGGATTGCTACCAGTCTCTGAGTTTTTTGTGTCTCTTCTGGATAGACAGCACTTAGTCGTGAGTGGTAACAACATCAAAGCACTCCGGTATATTCCCTCTTAACTACCTATAAACCATTACTTCCCAAATTATGTTATTATCTACAACAAAGTAACTACAAGCAATTTGAGGATGAAATCTGTGGGTTGTAAAATTCATGCCTACATCAGCTTGAAGAAAAGTAGCTTTGTTGTTGATTTTGTTCCAGTAGCTCCAGTTTTTGAAGCTGAATCACCACCTTATACTCAAAGAACTACATTTTTTTATAAAATAAGGTCCTTAATAAAGAGGATTCTAGACTTCCCAGGTAAACAATTTATTAATTCAGCCCTGAAAGCACAGCAGGATAAAAGCAAATCAATAGCAAGATGGACATTTTTCTTCCTAATAGGTGTTTTGTTATCTTAAAACCAAGGAAGCAGTTCTCAGAAACGTCTAAGATGAGTATTTCTTCATATAGCTCTGAGAACAATATCCTCCCTGTTTTCCCTGTCAATATTTTGGTTCCTTTTGGTCTTGTGGTTTATTCCTTTGGGAATAAGATTATTGTCCCATAAACCAGCAAGCGGTTACTATTATCCCTTAATTACTAGTAATGGTGTGAAGCTGAAAAGTAATATTGCGTGGCTTGTAATATGAGTGTTATTGTGCACTGATTGATTTTAGGCCTGTTTTAGCACTGCCAGAACCAAACAGCTCAGGCTGAGATTTGTACTGTCACACAGACATCACTACCCAGACGGCTGTTTTCACTCACGTCGAGTAGCCCTGCTTTGCAAACGGCCCCGCCGAAGCGAAAGGAAATGCCAACAGAGTGAGGTAATGATACTCGGCATAAATAAACATATTTGATCTTGGCCCAGTGTTTGCAAGTTCTTCCTCTGGAAATCACGGTAGGCATCAAAGACAGAAGTAACATGGTGTGACTGCAGAAGTAGGCTCCTGGCTCCCTTCAGCCACAGGCACAAGAACGTGCCTTATTGTAAATGCATGAGAAGAGCCCTTCGAGTCAACAAGATTGTTCGTGCACCTAGCGCTAGACACTCGTGCAAGCACCTGGGTTGTTTGCATAGGCATTACGCATGCTGCTGAGAGTTCCCAGGTAATTTTAGCACAAAAAAGTCATCACATTGTTGAGGTTACCGCGAGTGAGCTGATGAACATCATTCCTAGTCACCCTCTTAACCGAGCACATCAGAGCACTAGCACATCGCAGCACATCTCTGCTCTGCTCTGCTCCTCCAGCATTTTCACACTCGCAGCTGCCACATTTACTTAACAGTCTGGAACTTCCAAAACAAACCAAAGGGAAAGCACAAACAGAAGAGCTGTTTGCCCTCGTTTCTGGTCAATTAAATGCTCCTTTTCCTAAGACAGGTTTTCTTCCCTATTAATTAAGGTTCTTACGCTATCAAAGTTCAACATGCCCACGCAAGCAAGAGGCTAGGCACCAGACCTGAAAGCTCTGTGGCTACAGCTGCTTGAGCAGCTAATTTGGTTCCCCACTTTGCTCCTCAATCCCCTGACTGGCCATGCTACATCTATGTTAGTTTTCTTCCCAGCTCCCTTTTGAAATTAACTGACTAGTTAGTTACCTTTGAGACAAATGCAGCTGCAATTCTGCACCTGGTGCAATAATAGAAAGGCATCCCTCTGGGAGAATACAGCACAGAACTTGCACCATTTTAGATACTCTGAATTTAAAAACTGTTTGACAAAATTGTCTAAAGGGTACAAGGGGTCCAGGGAAAACCTGAGAAAGATGTTCAGTGGGGACAGAAAATACATTTATATTACTAACATTATTATTATTACATTACTAACATTACAGTGTGGCTTCACGCAAACTGCCTATTCAGAATAGTCCAAACTCATGCTGGAGATGGCTCTGGCAACATAATAGTCCAGATAATCCAGGTCTAGCACTTAGGAACATTACCTGGTCCTGCTCAATTCACTCCTGTGGACAGCACCAGGTGGATAGCTCTGAACCTCTGGCCTGGGCACATGGGATGCTCACCAGGAGAGATTCCTTTAATAACCACCTGGCTTAATGTGACTCCTTTCAAAGAAGCTTGCCCGAGTCTTTGTTGTGACCACTGGCAGATGAGAGAGTCATTTGAGAGTCATTTTCAGGTTTAAATGTTTATCAGCTAGCTATATGAACAATAATTTACATTCAGGTTAAGAACCTTGCCAGTAAAAAGCCTGGAATAAAGAGGTCCAGGGCTTAGATAAAAAAATAATAAATAATTAGATAAAGAATAATAAAAACCTATGTTCGTTGACTTCAGTCTGATTTACATTTTGAAAGTTCCAGAAAAAAAACCCCACTTTCAATTCCTTTTGCCAATGGACTTGGAAAAAGGAAATAATTTGATAATAGTAACCTTAATTCTTCTACGGCTGTCAGCTTAGGAGGACTAATTTGTGATTTTACCATGAAACTTAACAGTGTGAAAGGTATAAAATGGGCTAGAATATGTTGTTAAAATGAGGAAAAGAAGTTGCAGGGAAATGCTCCACACGTAACTGGATGAATAATTACATCAAGTAAGACCCTGGGAGTCAGCAGAGAATCTGCAGCTGAGAATGGGAAACAAAGAACAGATTAACAAAAACAAGCTGTGTCTTTAGGGACAAAATGCTGAAGGTTTTAGTAAGAATTACGAAAAGACAACCTGAACTAGAGCGATCAAGTAGATTAAAGTACTCCCGTAATGTCCTTCAGACACATGCTAAAAGTTAGAGAGGAAAAGTGAGATCTTATGTAATGAGAAATAGGGTAGAAATTAGAGATAGAGCAGGTATGAATGAAAAAAACCAGACTTAAGCATCTTAGCTCAGTTTTCTAAAATGACAGTGATACGGACTACTGGAGACAATTCAGGGTGGGTCTGAATTGGGAAGCCCTGCTGAAACGGGGGTAATGCTACCTTGCTTAGATATCAAAAGAAGAGCCATTATTTAAGAAAAAGAAAGAAAATAATCAAGTATCTATTGGTCACAGTTAGCTTCTCAAAATTTTGCAAAGCTGGAGAACAACTTCTGATGGAAAAACTAAAAAGAGGTAAATAAAATATCTATTTACTGAAGGTAGTCTCATCCTAACGTGACACCTTTCTTTGACATGATAGATGATCTTCTAGGAAAGGGGAGCACAGCACAAGTTAACATCAGTGTATGCAGTCAAGGCTGATGATAAAGTCAAAGTCATATTTAAATGTCATCGTTTCTATATAGTTACTTATTCTCTTCTGGAAGATCTGAATTATATTTTGTTGGTAGAAAAATTGTAGGGATAGATAATTTGTTCAATAGCAGAATCCTTGCAAGGTGTCCAGTCTTTTTCTCTTGTTGTTGCCACTGCTTCCTTTCATATTTTGCTTTCTAGATACTATATGATTCATATTCCATAATGCAATTTTGGCCACTTTCCTTCCCTCTGAATTGATGTTTCTTTCCCTTGCTGTTAGCTAACACGTTATTCAAATTCAAAACATTATTATATTTCTCCTTTCTCTTGCTCACTCCTTTTTTTTTTTTTAAAGATCAAACCTGATTAACATCCTGGCTCCAATTCTTCCTCTTTTTTCTGTATGCTTACAGTATGACTTCAAGTTTTACAACAGCAAAAAATAGTCCCCCTTGCAATTTAATTTCTTGGGGAAATTTAGTTTCCAACCTTCCTGCCTTCCGCTCTGCAGTATCCCAATTTTTACACCTCATTAATGTGATGCAAACACACACAAACACATACTCTATTACTTTTTTTCTAGACCAAGACACAGACATTTGTAGCTACTCTTTGTCCATCTCACAATTGTGCCCTTTTTTGTTTTCCTGATGTAGAAGTCCCTTGATATTTTCACTATTATAAGGTATTTTCAAATCATTCTATAGCCAGCTTTAAAAAGCTATTTTAATAAATTAATATAGTGCAAGTGAGCCAGGATTATAAATCAGATGACAAAGTATGTTTTTGTGTAAAAAGGATGGCTTTTATAAGCCTTAGTCCTCACAGAAGTATAGGTCCCTCTTTAGGTCACTTTGAGAAAATATCCGCAGTCTGATGGTTTCAAAATACTGACCTTCCTACTATGTGCAGGTTTGTTCGTTTGGTTGTTTTTGTTTTTGTTTTTTTTTTTAAGAATTGGAGCTGTTGTGCTTTATTATAAGGTTATGAAATTTATAAACCGACCTCAATTAGCCATCAAAGGGGATTCTCTAAAATAAAGGAGTAACAAGGTATACTTCCTATTAGCTTCATACGTAAAGGTTAAGTAGTTTGGATGGATGGTGAAGAGAATACTCAGAAATCCGTAAACAGCCACGTAGCTATTATTTATGATTTGTGGAAGAGGGCTCTCAGCAGCAAGCAGGTATTTGGAGTCAGGCAGTGCAAACACAGCTGCACAAAGCAGCCCGGTCCCACTGAGCCCAGCTGGGCAACGCCACACCACACAACCTCTCAGCTTGCTGCTTTCTCCGACGTTTGGAGGGACGGATGGCATGGTACTACCCAGCAAACCCTCAGTTTCTTCACCCCGTGCTGGCCTGTGACCTCAGCAGGAATGGCTGGAGGCCATTTACTTTTTCTAATAGCGTGCCCCTGGCCATAGCTTAGCTCTTATTATTTCTGTTGTGATATCTGTCATACCTATTCCCTTGTTACTTGACCCATTTGGATTTCAAATAATCCTTCCTTAAACTCTGACTACAGAGAACAGAAAAAATGTAAGTGCAAAGTAAACCAACATGATTGCAACAACTTAATTTAAATCCTGTGCACGGATTTCTTAAAAGTCTTGGCCACCACTGTGATATCTGTCATGCCTCCTCAGCCAAATCCCAACGCATTCAATCTCAGGTGAAAGCTGGGGGAATACTTTAATCGTGCAATGACTCCCAAAGTCATCAGCTCTGAGGCACAGAGCAGCAAGGCGGCAAGCCCCTCTTTTGGAAATGCAGCAGCTGTCACTGACAAGCCTTAAGGTCAGCGTCCTCCCTCCCTCCCCAAGCAACGGAGGCCACTCCACCTGGGACCGTATCCCGAGGGACAGAGGCGATCTCTCAAATGGACAGAAATGTCACCAAGAAAAACATGCTTCCCTGCTTCTGAGACCTCAGCGCGGGTGGAGAGGTGTGACCTGCCTGGTCTGGTGTGAAAGCCCAGACAGGAGAGCAATGAAAGGCAACTGAAAGAGGGCAGAGCTGCATGGTTGGTTTTCCCCATTACAAGCTGGAGCTTGTTTTGCTGGAACATTTTCTGCTCCAGCCTAGTCAACAGAGCAGAGTTGGTCAGAGGTGAGTGACAAAACCGTTTAACGGGGATCAGTCTCTCCTGGAGGGGTGCAGTGTGCAGGGGAAGTCAGAGAACAGGGCAACCTGTTCTCTGCATCACAGCGCAGGTTCGGTTTTCTGCATGTTAGAGAAGAAGGAAGAACTGAAGACTGAAGGAAGAACCACTGTGAGACCCGAATGCCAGGACATTTTGAATGACAGGCACTCGTATGCTCAAGCCAAAGCACTGTCATACCTAAATACTAAGTAGTTCCTTCTCTCACTCAAGTCATTATTATCAGTTCATACCTCTTCAGCAGAGCTTAAGCAAGACCTTGAAGTCCATGCTGTGTGGCCCTAGAATTCACTGTTCCTCCCGCTTTACAAAATATCTTTTGGATGTCTCTTACCAGTGGTTTTCCCCCAGAGTTGTAAATGGAATAACATGTTCCCCAACAGACTTCTAGGAGAGCGAACAGCAGTTACTCCCCATGCCTTCTCTTTGCTCTCAATTATTCGCATTGTCTCGTGTTTAAACAAGTGCACACGGGTACCAATGTACATACACACAGAGGAAGCCTGCAGGAAACCACACATCTGACTCACCACATATTAATATAGAGAATAATAATTTCTTAACAGGAATGTATCAGATAGTGGGTTTCCTTGCCAAATCTGTGGTTAAGAAAACAAATTCAAGTTCAGTTTCACAAAGATATCCAAATCAGCCACATTTAAAAATCAAGAATTTTACTGCAGCTAATACAGTTATATTATGCAAACTGAATGCCATTAAAATACAGGCGTGCAACTTCCCCTCCTCTTGTTCTTTCCAGAGAACAAGAAAGAAACTGCCCTTGAGAGGAGTGAGATACCAGGTAGGGGAAGGGTGTTGTCTTCCTTTCTGCCAAGCTGCCATTTACCATTCAAAATTCTTATTTGCAACTTCACACAGAGTGCTCAGTGATGAGTGCTTACTCATCACCGTCCAGATTTTGCTATATCCTCACTTACAGTGACAATGACCTGGCTCCACCTCCTTGTGTCCCTTGTGTCCCTGATGGCAGACCCTGGGCCTGTGCCTTCTGTTATTAATACTTACGCTATGATTTTTACACCGCTGATAGACAAAGTTAGTTCAATTATTCTGGGGCATGCTTTCTCTCTACTTTGTATTTTGCACACAGGGCTTTAAACTGACAATCTAGACAAAATGTGTCTTTTCGTATTTTTAAAAAAAGCAATTCCCTTGAAGATCTTATGGTGTTTGCATATGACAGGGGAGATTTACAGACAAATTATATTTTAGTACATTCTCACTAGAACTGTAGCTGTTAAGAATTCAGAAACACTGGGAATATAAATCCAGAAATTTCAAGCAATGTGTGGAATGTTGCCAGATTTAGAAACAATCCAATAATGTCATATTTTGGAGGTAAGATATCTTCAGTCTAGCAGCATCTTAAAGCTCATAGCTCACATTACGAAGTTCATATTTCATGGAAGTTACACACACATAGATTTCATTTTTGCTACAAAGGTGATGAATCGCAAAAGGAGATGTCACACCAAAACATAAACACAAGGAGAGAAAATGTGTTGTGAAGTTTTACTGTTTCTATAGAATTTCAAGCATCAGCTGTAATGCAAAATTATAGTGCATTAGGCACCCAGCTTGACATGGGACACCTGCTTATACTGCTTCAAATGTAAAAAATTGGGATATTCACTCTTTCAGTAGCCTGAATACAGTCCACTTGCCTTCTGAATCTATGTATAAGCCTATGATTTAGTTGCTATTCAAAATACATCCACTAAATTAAGTGAAAACTGCACAGGAAGTTATATGCAATGGTAACAACGCCAAAATTTGTTAGACACTCACTTGAGCATGATGTGACACAAAGCCATGTAGCTGGACAACCTTAGAAATGAAATAGTTGTTCGCCTTAGGTAGAAATATAATGTCAAAAGAAACCTACCTAGCTCCTTTTCTCTTTTAATGAGATTTTTACTCTTCTCAGGCAGTAGAAATCATGCAGGAAAGTATCTTGATGTAGGACGTCCTCTGATGTTGGTCGGTTTTATGCCACTTATCTTCTCCCCTCTCCAGTCAGCTCTAAACATGTTCCACAAGAAAAATAAAGATGAAAGAAAACCTAATTGGATCGTGCTAGCTGACTAAAAGCCACAGCAATAAAACAAAGCCTTGAATACATGGCTTGCTGGAATAGGTGACCTATATGTTTTTAGTTTATAGCTACGTGTGTAGACTGACTTGTGGATAACAAAAACATACACGTAATTACTCCTCAGTTGACAGAAAAGGGTCTGGGGGTGCAAGGTGAGAAAGAAGAAGAAGAAAAAGGCAGGAGAAAGAGAGGAAACTTTTTAGTTGGCTTTTGACAAAGAATAGTAACACATTGACTGTTAGCAGTCTCTGGTATGGGAAAGCGCATTACAAGCTCCCTGTTAAATTTTTTATTTAAGCTGTAGGAATACAAATATATATTTAAAGTTAGAGCAAATATTAGGAGGTATAATACCTTTTTTTACCAACTAGTATAACTTACTGCAACTGTGGATATGCTAAGCACTTTAAATATCCATTATATTTTTTTTTCTCAAAAATCAACCGCAGAAGTGCAGAACAACATAACTTCTTAACTTCTCCAGAACGCTTCATGGCTGTGTATAATGCTTCCCTGAAGGACCCGCCTTCTTCCATCAAAGAAGCCTAGTGTCAGATATAAGCTGGTGCTGCCTCACTGAAAGGAGAGCAGTGGTGCTGATTTACACTAGCTAAGTATGTATTTTCAAAGAGCATCAATTAAATGTCACAACTTTTGTGACCAGGGAAAGGGAACATATTTGCTGAGATGGCAAGCTTAGGCTATTGTTGCCTTAGGCAGAACAGGAAGGTTCTTGGTTTTGAGTCTGAAATATTTTTCAAAAAAGCAAACTGCAGCACCACTAATTTTGCTGATGACATTTTTAATAAAGGAACTGAGTCTGTGAGATTGTTGCAAATACTCAAGGATCTAGGTAGAAACTTGATTTGCCACTCATTAAAGAGGTTTTCTTGGATGAAACCTGTGAATGTGATACCCCACAACACAATGCCCACAATGAACCCAGACGTATTTCTCTGACAAAAAGAAGATCCACAAATACAACAGTGTATGAGAGAGAATGGAGATTTAATATTGCTGCAGAGACTGTCTTATTATAGAAGGAGATTGAATCTTTCCATTATAAAAAAAAATACAGATTATTACATCTTGATGAGCTTAATTTATAATGGAATTCTCGTGTGGTAGGAGGAAGTAACAGTGTTATCTGGCTTCTTCAGGATTTTGGTAGGAGGAACGCGTAGCTTTTTTGGATACTTCTCAGTCAAAGATACAACAACAATGACTTCCTCTGTGAACCCTGCTTCCGCTACCTACCTTTTTCAGTTTTGCATCCAACCTATAGTGTTACAACACAGCTAAGATGGACACTTTTGCATCAGAAGCCCTACGTTAAAATGAATTTGGCATATAGTTTTAAAACTTACTCTCAAAAATGCCCTTTATTACTCAATAAGCCATTTGTAATTTAAATCTGTGGCTCCCTGAAGCCATATTTTTCACTTTGAAAAATAAAGAAGCTCATGCTGTATTTCATCTTGCCATCCCCACGCCTGAAGGTGAGCTGGATTCTCTTCCACCTTGGACATCAGGAATATAAGGCTTAACTAAGTGACTGGCTGTTGAATTGCTGCAGTGGTGAGAGGTTGGGTCTGCTTAGCTTTCAAGCAGATAATGGTACAACTAAAATTGAAGCTAGTAATCCCTGTGGCTAGTGATGCTGTTCTTAGATTCTGTCTTTACTCACACTCCTTTTCTTGCATGCTTATGCATTCATAGACAGAGGCATACACAAGAACACCGTGAGCCACAGCAGATCTGATTACACTGGTACACGGCACGGGGGCAGGATTTAAGGAACTGATGCTGAGGGCCCAGCAGCAAGAGTTATGTCTTGAGAGTGGAGAGAGGTGGAAGGGCATGTTTTCTGATTTGATGCCTATGGCTACGCCAGCCATTCTCCCTTCATGGGATTTGGGGTCTCAAGTGCCACAGGACTTACTGTTACTCCACAGCTAAAGTAGCAGTCAGTTCTGCCACGGAATCAGGGTCTCTTAAGCAACAGGAGTTATTGCTGCCCCCAGGCTGTAGTAGAGGTCACAGCCTCAACCTGCCAGTGCTGTGCTAAGTGCTGGAGAGAAGTCCTCCTTTCCTGCATCATACCCTCGGGGCTCAGCCTGCCTAGCTGGAGAGTGCATGTGGCTGACAACCTGGCCCTTTAGGTGAGACTACTGAGTTGATTATTCCTTCATATGGCAGGCATCACCTTCTCACATGTCAAATATGTGTCTATGCTATGCTCACTGCTTTGAAAAACTGAATTCATAAAGAAACTAGAATAGTACCTATAGTTCTATCACAGAAAAGGGAAATCAGGACTCAACTGAAATACTAAGGCATAATTTCTATCACATCTCCAGATCATAAGTTCAATGCCGCTACCTTTGATTTACAAAGATCTATTTTTTATTGCCTCCATTATATTTTTAGATTATTTTAATGGAGACAGAATATGGAAGAGGAAAACTACATCTCTTAAAATTTCATAAAAATTAGAGATTCTGTTGAAACATCCATCGCTTCACTGTGCAATTTTGTTTTGCAAGTGAATTGTCAACTGTCCTCTTTCTATCATGGAAAAAATAAATTACTACAAAATGTCTGCAAACCAACTGCCCACAAAGTCAACTGGAATTTCGTCTGAGATGTGAGTAAAGGATCAGGCTCATTATTTGAAAAATTTCTGTTTCAGTGATATTTAATCATATATCTGTTATGCAACAGACACTGATTTACACAGTGCTCAGTTACAGAACCCAAGCTATACAAAATATAGGATGACTTTCATTTGGAAATATTATCTGGATATAGATAGCTAATTAAGTAGAATTCACACTAATTCATTATAATGACGTGTCAGTAGACATTATCCTCCCATTTGGATGTTAACGGCTTTAACCAGTATAATCAGCATATTACTGCTATAAACCACAGAAATTAGCAGCAGGTTTGAATCTTCTATTCTTGCTTTCTTTAAAGATAAGAGGCCATAAGACATACCCAATGATGCCTCCATGAGTCTGAAAATGCGTGCCAGACATAACTGCGTGTTATAAATGCGTGTTAACATAACAATATCATAAAAAATGCATAAAATAAATTAATTCTAAACCTTCAGGAAAAAAGCTTTGTGTATGCAGATGATGACACTGTAGAGTTTTTAATACCTTGTACTGAAAAAAATAAAGCACAGAAAAGCAATAATCCCATGGAGAATTGCCTTAATTGCTTTGACCCCAAAGGATAAGACATTAGGAACACCTTAAGAGCTATATATTCAGTACAAACAATGGTGCCCTCAAGCAGAAAGGAGCCTTTTCACTCTGTTGATTTGATTTTCACCAATGCCTTCGGTGAAGTCACAGAATCACAGAACTGTGTGGGGTTGGAAGGGATCTCTGGAGAACATCTAGTCCAACGCCCCTGCCAAAGCAGGTCCAACCCAGAGCAAGTTGCACAGGAACATGTCCAGGTGGATTTTGAATGTCTCCAGAGAAGGAGACTCCACCACCTCTCTGCGCAGCCTGTTCCAGTGCTCTGCCATTATCAAAGAAGTTCCTCCTCGTGTTTAGATGGAACTATCTATGTTAAAGCTTCTGCCTGTTACCTCTTGTCCTACCACTGGGCACCAATGAAAAAAGACTGGCCCCATCCTCTTGACACCGACCCTCTAAGTATTTATAGGCATTGATCAGATCCCCCCTCAGTCTTCTCTTCTCCAGGCTAAACAGACCCAATTCCCTCTGCCTTTCCTCATAAGAGAGATGCCCCAGGCCCCTAATCATCTTTGTAGCCCTTTGCTGCACCTTCTCCAGCAGTTCCCTGTCCTTCTTTAATCGGGGAGCCCAGAACTGGACACAATGCTCCAGATACAGCCTCACCAGGACAGAGTAGAGGGGGAGGATAACCTCCCTAGACCTGTTCCCTGTTCCAGCCCCCTACCTGTTCCAATGCATGGGATTATTGTTGTCCAGGTGCAGGACCCTACACTTGCCCTTGTTGAATTTCATCAGGTTCCTCTCTGCCCAACTCTCCAGCCTGCCCAGGTCTCACTGTATGGTGGCACAGCCTTCTGGTGTGTCAGCCACCCCTCTCAGTTTTGTATCATCAGCAAACTTGCTGAGGATACACTCTGTCCCCTCAACCAGGTTATCGATGAATATAATGAAGAGGACTAGAGCCAGTACTGACCCCTGGGGAACACTACTTGTTACAGACATCCAACTAGATTCTGTGTCACTAATCATGACCTTCTGAGCTCTATCTTTTAGTCAGTTTTCAATCCACCTCACTGTTCATTCATCTAACTCATACTTCCTAAGCTTAGCTATGAGGATGCTGTGGGAGACGATGTCAAAAGACTTACTGAAGTCAAGGTAGACAACATCCACCTCCCTCCCCTCTTCTATCCATTCAGTCATGCCATTGTAGAAGGCTATCAGGTTAGTCAGACATGATTTCCCCTTAGTGAATCTGTGTTGACTACTTCTGATAGCTTTCTTTTCCTCCGTATGCTTTGAGATGATGCCCAGAACAAGCCATTCCATCATCTTTCCAAGGATGGAAGTGCAGCTGACCAGCCTGTAGTTTCCTGGGTTTTCATTCTTGCCCTTTTTGAAGACTGGAGTGACATTGGCTTTCCTCCAGTCCTTTGGCACCGCATCTGTTCTCCAGGAACTTTCAAAGATGATGGAGAGTGGCCCAGCAATGACTTCTGCCATATCCCTCAGCACTTGTGGGTACATCTCAGCAGGACCCATGGCCATAAGTACACGGAAGAGGATTTGCAATTAATAACTTATTCCTTATACCAGATACAGGCAAGAACAACTTTGTACTGCGCTCCATAGTTAGAAAAACATACTATAAGAATGGAATATCTGTTTACACTATAAGAATTAAAAACAAAGTAACAAATGTGCTCAATAAATGTGAAGAGTAGTTCTAATCTCAGTTTCCAAAATATACAACAGCTCACGTAACCTACAGAAGGTGAAAATGTGACAGAAGTTCCTAATAATGTAACCCTGGTGCACTGGACGTCTTTTTTTCCAGTAGGCTGGTTAATTTATTTTATACTTGCGTACATTTTATGAGTCAGTATATAAAATGTGTATTTAACAGATTAATTCAATTTTCTCTGCCAAATCAGCCTGTTCCAAGTTTCTCTTTCTACCAAAATTATCTGTTTTAAAGACATACTCATTCCTGTCTCTCAGAGGTTGTCTTAAAAGCCTCATGTATGTTATTTGGTTTTTCAACTTTGATACATGCTCTTCTGTTCTATAAAGCTTTTGTTACATGCTGTTTGTCTTTTGCATGTCATTTCAGTGTACACTTACTATGCATCAGAAGTCTCAGACTTGAGGTTTTATGCATATTTGCAGCTATAATGCTTCTAATGCTATTTTGTTACAGAAAATAGCAATTCCCTGAGTATTTTAAGTCATCAGGAGAAAAAAAAAGTCATGAATCTTCATAATGTGAACACAGACTTGCAGTCCTGCTTTCCAAATTCTTTAGGCCTTTCATTACATCATTATAAATTAATAATTATAAAAACGTAGTGTGAGCTCACCATAGAAATTACACGTTGAAAACTGTTTTGATGTTTTCCTCTAAGCTGGCTGTGATTACATGGGCAAACTGGGCAGATCTGCAGCCAAGCTGTGACAAAGTGCTCGGTTGCCTGGAACAGAGGCTCCTTCTGTGTGGGTGACTGCAGTAAATGCACGTGGGACTGCTCTGCGTGGGTGGGATGTAAATGTATCTTGAACCTACACTCGGCCCTGCTTCTCTTTCTTGTCTGTGTAATGGATGAGGAGGAGGGATAAAGAAAATATCATCCCAAATAAAATCTTCTTAATCTTCTTTGCAGAAAGTGGGGTGTTGCTCTTCTTCTCTAGAAGGATTGCTTTTGGCTGATGGGTTCCCATTCTCTTTTGGTTGACAGACTAGCTATCTGACTTAGCTTTGAGTGTGGATTACTTGACAGTCAGCAGTGTCAATGTATATTCCCTTACACTTGGGGAAGCACTGAACCCACAATATCATTCTCCAGTTGGCATAATGCAGATCCCACATTTCCGTTGTATGGGCGGTTGTGGTTACATAGTGCATCTATTTGGCAACTGCTGGCGCCTGGAAGCACAGCTTCTCTAATTCACAAGAAATTTTGACTTATATAAAATCAATTTAGGTATGCTATCACATGCTATGAAGGTAAATAACTGGCTCTGGTGGCACACAAAACTTTTTTGTTCATGTAACTGCATGAAGAATACATGGCACATCAGACATCATCACAGTAACATATATAGTTTTCAAAAAGGTTCTCATTTTATCTGAAAGTCTTCATGTGCCTTAGAGTGGAGGTTATTCCCATTTACAGATAAGGAAACAAAATCATGGGGAAGAGAATTAACTTTCTGAAGTCAGTCATGGTGGGCCAGGAGCAGACTTGGGAAAGAAGGTCCTATCTCCTTGACATACTGATTTAAGCAAAATACAACTGAAATGATTTGGACGAAAGAAATTCTTCCAGAATGATGAAGAGGAAAGGCTAATCTGAATTAAATAAATGCTCTCCTCTGGCATTCAATGGCCTGTTCCCACCTCTATGTGGAAGGACAGGGCTGCTCTGATCAGCTGAGTTCCTAGCTGCATGCATTTGCTTTTTGGCGAGGATATTCTGTGATGTGGGAAAGCAAAGCTTACTACAGCTGGCAAGAGACCAAAGTCAGGGCATGCTGTTCAGCCTTCTAGATTAAAAAAAATGGTATCAAAGTGAAATGAGTCACCAGGCTAACACAGACTGTACAAATTTAAGTGGCACTCACAGAATGGGAAAGCAATACCCTGGGTATTCATCATGGTTGTGTCAAATCTAATGTGCAACAAAATTATGATGAATTCTGGGTGACAGATGACAAATCTTTGTGAGTGAATGCGTCCCTGAGGGCAATAGCAATGAACAGAGTGAATAGGCCACAGAAAAGAAAATACATAAACGCATGCTCCTGAATGCTAGGAGTTAAGACTTTGCTGCTGGTGGGCCATGCACAAATATGTCCAGCTAGAGCTACCCATGTGGTATGGGTTGGTATGGGTTATGCTGACTTGAGCATAAGCAGGCTATTTCTTTCTACACAAGCAGGTGAGAAGTGAGGGAAAGAAAGCAGGTAGAGACTTAGCTACTTCTCACTACACAAAAGAAAGTCACCAAGGGCTCAGTTTAGGCTCCCACACGTGGATATCGAAGTGCCACTTTGACACAGTGCCACTTGTGGTGCTCTAAGACGCTTCACCTGGATTCTGGCTGCCACTTCAGGGGACACAGGTTTCTTGCAGGTCCTATTCCTTTGTCTGTCAGCTCCATACGGATGTTATTGATTCACTAGGGAATCTCAAAAAGCATTAGATCTTTATGTGGAGAAGCAAATTCAGCCCTAAAAATGCCAAATATGAAGTAGTCAGTAGCAGAGCTACTACCAGAACGAACAGTAAGAAGAAGAGGAGGAAAGGATCTTCGATCCGTAATGTCATCCCCTAGCATGACCTCCAGGCAGAGAGGCAATGGCCACCACATTAGCTTCACACAGACACATAACTCAGCACTACCACTCTTTAAAATCCCAAAATGCAAGTAGCTATAGCAACCTGTGAGAGTTGCTAACCCCATGAATGCATTTTTTTTAAAAAATTACAGTTATTATAGAATGTCTTTTATCCTAAATGGAAAGAAAAGCTGAGGTAATCTCATTCCTACTGTGTGATAAACATTAACAATTGCTGACTTTTTAATGGTGAGTACTTCAGGTTTGAGAGACTTAGATGGATGGAGTAGATTTCCTGTATATATTTGAATATATTTGTTCTCACTGAATGACTATACACATGCTCACTCTCTGTGAATATATTTTTAACATCCTTCTACATTTACTACAGTACATGATATAACATTCAGTTTGACCTTTTAAGCTAATCTTTACTCGTCAAAATAAAGATATTTTAGACACAGAAAATATCTAAACCTCAGCTGTCCTTTGGCTTCACTGTAGTTCCCTGATGCTGTCAAATATATTTGAGAAATGCATAACACATCATTCCAAAAGGAAGGCTCCTGTTACCCTCAATGGATACCTCTGTGCCAACATTTTCCATTTATGTATTCTAAACTGATCATTGTATCTTGTAGCTGAATTCAGCTTATTCTGAATTTTGGCAAGAAAAAAGTAAAATATTATTTAAAAAGAGCACTTTGAAAATGTCTTGCATTACTGAAAGTTGGAAGCTTCACATGGTGTTAAACAAGAGGGAAAGGATGGGTAATACGTACGATGCCATGGACATGTTAACCACATAGTCTTGGGCCAATACAGCTTTTTTTCAACCCAGGCTTCTCCATTTGACATGCGTAAAGCTCCACGTTTCTCTAACTGGGATTTCCTCTTTCAGCAGTAGAAGTCACCCTTCGTTCCCTGTACTCCAAATAAACAGAGCCAGCAGCAGAAAAACCTGGTGGTGGTGGTAATGCAGGTGCAGCCGGACTCCCAACATTTTATTCCCCAGCAGTCAGCCCAGGCCTGCCCTGCCCAGGGATGGAGAAAACCCTCTCAGCTACATTAACTCTGGTTTGGGACATAAGGGACAACCCCATTCGTTACAGCTTTTTGCTTCTTTCTCTCTGCAGACTCAGGCAGATTATCTCACTGCTAGTCACAGTTCAGAGTTTTTTATTCCACCCATGAAGATGAAATATTTACTCCTTTAAGAAAAATCAACTAATAATCCATGGCCACAGGTAGCCTTTCCCCAAGACTACAGTCCCTCTGCTTTAACCACGTTCTGGAAAAATGGGAATTAGAGAGTAAGGGAGCAGAATACCCAGTCCTCTGATGGGAAGCACTCAAAATCTTCACCTGCATTTGCAGTCCAGGGACACTCAACACTGGTGTGTGGTTTACAGGAGTCAATCAGCTTTCAGAAATGGGTTACAAAAAAGGAAGACTGAAATTCTTCATCTTCATTTAATTCTTCAACTCTATAAAGCTGAATCCAAAAGAAAGACCATGGATGCAAATGCCCCAATATTACATGTGCTTTAAGGATTTCTCTCTCACCTGAAAGATTTTCAAAAAGGATAACTTTCAGATAGCTGCTCTCTGACACAAGTATTTTTGGGTATATCAAATAAGAAAGTTTGGAAGATACTGAAGTCATTCTCTCTCTCAAGGTATCTATTTCTAGAAAATATTAAAAGGAAAAATGTCTGAGGATGCAGAATTTGGAAGCCTGAATGATTTGGAAATGTGTCGCTTTTTTTATAACATTTCAGTTTTGTTGTTCATGGGCACCACAAAAAAAAAAAAAGTGACAACTGATACCAGATTCTTGTTTAATTTTCTCCACTTCGCCCAGTCTTCCAAAAATTGTTTTAATCTTTGAGATTTTTTAAATTATTGTCTGAAAAATATTTCAAGTCAGATAAGCTCATGACCACTAGCATCAAGGAAACCATTCATTTTTAGGTCTGGTTAATTAGAGCTGCCTGACTCAGGGAATTTAATGGGCAACTTCTCTAACAATTAAAACCTTTATTTTTCAAATGCATATGCACACACCTAGTTTTAAGCATGATACCATTGAAACCTACAGGACGAGCCACATGTATAATGTTATATGTATACCTGCACCTACAGAGAATGAAGCTCAGGCTCATCTCCAGTGAAACATATTGGGGCCAGGAAACAGTTATTAATATCTAAAATATTGTCCTCATGAATAAATGTATGAGTTTTCTGTCCCCTGTAGTATATTTTTAAGTAGCTTACTTTTTTTATTATCATGCAGTTCTGAAACTACTATTTTGGTATCTTTAAGAAAACTCTCCCACCCTACATTGTTACATCCATAATCATCAGCACAACACATCCGTCTGATGTTTGTAATAAACTTCGAATACTGAATTTCCTTACTGGCAAAATATTCCCATTGAATGATATTTTTTGTCATGTCTTCAGACAATACATATTCCATAAAATTCACAACAGACAGCTGGATAAGGGATGCAATACCTTTAAAACCTTGGAAGGCTGAGAGTTCATGTTGTAGCATAATGGGGAAAAGAGAAAAGCTGCACCACTTCTACATTTTTCTCGTTTATAATTACATAGAAACTGAAGGTTAGGCAGGGTATCCTGCATAAAGTGGAAAACATTCTGTGTCACCACAGACTTTTAATAGGCAACTCATGTCTATTAATAGGGGCACATCTGTTCCAAAGGCTTGCATTATGCAGGTGTCTGTTCCTCTTGTGCTTTTTGATTATACAGTAGATAATTAGTTAGACATGATTATTTGCAACCCCCATTTGGACCACTTATCACATTATCAAAGGCTTTAGTTTCTAATTAGGAAATATGAAACTAAAACCTTAACTTTGCATGTGTCTCACTCAAATATATACCTGCTAGAAGGATTCTGAGAGATTGAATGTTCTTTTACTTAAAAAAATAACAGCAAGGTAATGCCATTGATTAAAAGACAAACAACTTTTGCTTTACAACTCTGTGATAGGAAACTACAACCTTTCCTATTCTTCTTCCTAATAACTAAAGGGACCCTAAATAATATTTGATTACTTAATTCAGGTTTCAAATACAGCTTTTCCAAAATCTGTTCAATCAATGTCACAGGCTCAGACCTTAAAGACCACAATTTCTTCTCATGAAGCACATATTTAAGTACCTTCTCTATTCTGACAATTCATGGATCCATTTTGCTATTCCAAAATTTTCTCTCTCCATCTAAACTCAAATCACAGTCAGTCTCTTTGACATCTCTTACAGTGGTGCAGCTGTTAGTTTGGGATGCACATAGCTAAAACAGAAATACTGTTCTGCCTTTCAAGATTTCCTTTTATACCCTCCATCAGAGTGAACATCAGTGCAATGCTTGCTACTGTCACACTCGTCTGGATGTCATTTTTGGTTTGGACCTTTTCCTAAATCTGGTAATATAGTTTCTACATTCTTTCTGAGTAATGCTCCTAAGACTGTGCCTTCCTTATACATTCATGTGGAGAAAATTATTTCCTGGGATATTTTGGGTTTGGGTCTTGGCTACTTCAATATTGCTGTCTTCAGCTTGAGAAATGCAGTCCTTCCTGACCAATGTCTGTCTTGGGTGTTACCTTAATCTAAATCATCCTGCTACCTCTCATTCTTCATACTCTGCTAGTCTCCAAGACCTTCCCTTGGCCTGATTCTCTTTACCACCTATTAACTCACACTAATCTCAGTGGCCCACTTAATCAAAATGACATTCTTGTGCGTTCTTGGCAATAGCTCTACAATTTGAGAAACATCCTGTGAAGACATTTACTCACTGAAATCTCTCAGTAATACTCTTAAATTTGACAAAATTCATTTCAGCAATCAAGAAGTATTACTTGGTATCCGAGGAGTTAGGATATTCACCTTCGTGAGGGACAGCCGAGTTAAGTCTGGTCTTTGCTGAGACTAAGTCCATTTCATGCCTCTTTTTGTCTAAAAAATGCATAAACTGTTGAGGCAGAATCCGCTATCATAAATTCATCCTTACCCATACTGCAAATTGCAAGGAGTGGGGACGCTAAGATTTGCTCAGGGACTGTTGCTGTGGAGTAGATTTGCTCTTGGCACACTTAACAGATCAAGCCAGGCTTCTCAAGCATCTTTGCTTTTGGATGTGGTTTCACCTCAGATCTGGCATGTAGCAAAGGAGCATCTTTTCTTAAGTTTAGGACATTTCTACATATGTGTGGAAAAATTAATTTAGGCTTCTAATGGCTCTGACAGTTGCTAGTGCAGTGACATACCTTTTTGGTTTTGATTCAGAAGTCTAAATTCTGTCTTAACTAGGTATTTTTAGTATAGTTGTGACATTCCATTTTCAAAAGAAGTATATACACTTTTGAAAAAAAAATACTACATCCTATTACCACAATTTGGGGCCAAGACAGGGTCTTCATTACTTAAAATATAAAATTATGCAAGATGGCCAACAGCTGTTTAAGAGAAACAGTGTCATTATTGCAGGTCCTCTGACCCTTCCTTCTCCACCGCATCAGACATTATCTGCTTATTTGCATGGCCTTTCATTACATAATTCCATCACACCTCTCATAAACCCTTAGTACCAATTTCAGTTACACACGTGCTTAAATGAGCACCCTAGTATTTTTCCCCTGACTGCATCTCAAATTTGGGAGGCCTCTATGGATACAATTCTCACGAATACATGTACGAAAGTAGATACTTTATTTAGAATACTTACGAATTCAGGCATTTCCCATGATGGTTTTTATTCAGGCCACATGGTCATAACTACCAATGTCAATTAATCTTTTAGGGATAATCAGATTCAAAGTTAAAATTAATTTCCTCCTTAATATCCTTCATGGATTCAAGATAAATCTTATTTCTACAATGCATTTCAAAGTGCAAGCAAATGTTGGGAAAAGCAGAGGAGCTGTAAAAGTAACTAGGAACATTATCCTCTCTGAAAGGTAGACTGGAAAAGATTGAACCATTTGATTAATAGCTATAACACAGAATATGACGGGCATAGTGTCTGGAATAATTAAGTAACAACAGGCAGAAAAATGACAAGAATAAATGGATAAAACAGAGAAGTCAACTGGCAGGCAAAGCTGTATTTCATGGAACTTCTTCCTTCCTATCCCCAACTCCTTACTATTCTTCTCTGCTAAGTCCCAGGTTTCTTTATCAAACCTTCTGCTATAATGTATTATTGTTATACTGACAGAGTAAATTCCACCACATGCCAGTCATGCCTATAACTTCAATTAAAATGACAAGACTGACATGCATGGGTAACTTTTGTGCAAAAGGGAAAAGAGAGGCAGCTCTTCAATGAAATTAAATTCCGATACCACTGTTTTGGCAAGGTGTTTCTGCAAGCACAGAAGAAAAATTACGTTCCTGAGTTTCCACCCCCGGAGACAGTTAACCAATAAAAGCTATAGCTGAGTTTGATTAACTCTGCATGTTTTTCTTGACCTCATTAACAGAGTCAGCTGATGGATTTCCAGATCAATTTGCATGCAAATGTAAAAGAAAAGGAGTTGTGCTGTAACACTAAGCTATCCACCTTTCTAGACTCTTCCTCATCTCATTTCATCTTTCTGTAGGCAAAACTGAGAAATGAATGGGCAGGGGAAGTTATGCATCCTCTTTATAACTATCCATTTGTCAAGACCCCAGAACAGAATACTTCACACGCTCGTCTTATGGCAGCTTTTCAAGCCAGACTTATCCAAGACTTTTCACAAACAGTCTCCCCTTGGCAGTGTGTAGGCTGTTCTTCTTTTCAGAAACTTGAGGTACATACAAGGGAAACCTAAAATGGGAGACTGTCAAAAGCCTTACTGAAGTCAAGGTAGACAACATCTACTGCTCTCCCCTCATCCACCCAGCCAGTCATTCTATCATAGAAGGCTATCAGATTGGTCAAGCATCATTTCCCCTTAGTGAATCCATTCTGACCACTCCCAATGACCTTTTTATTCTTCTACATGTTTAGAGATGACATCCAGTATGAGCTGTTGTATCACCTTTCCAGGGATGGAGGTGAGACTAATTGGCCTGTAGTTCTCTGGGTCCTCCTTCTTGCCCTTTTTAAAGACTGGTGTGACATCAGCTTTCCTCCAGTCCTCAGGCACCTCTCCTGTTCTCCATGACTTTTCAAAGATGATGGAGAGCAGCTTCGCAATAACATCTGCCAGTTCTCTCAGCACTCGTGGATGCATCTCATCTGGGCCCATGGATTTGTGAGTGCCAAGCTTGCCTAAATAATCTCTACCCTGATCCTCCTTGACCAAGGGAAAGTCTTCCTTACTTCTCTCCTACCTCCAGGGTCTGGAATTCCCGAGGGCCAGCCTTAGCAGTAAAGACTAAAGCAAAGAAGGCATTCAGTAACTGCCTTCTCTGCATCCTCTGTCACCAGGGCACCCACCTTATTTAGCAATAGAAAAATATCCCTTTTCTGCTTTTCTGGGAATATATTCTTTTCAGTGTTACTTTCTAGTAGTATGTAAATAAATAAAAGAAAGGTACACAGAAGCCAGTGACATCATTCAGGGTATAATTTTTGCCCCAAACTTCACATAATATTGTCATTCATACGATTTTTTAAACACAGGACACTAGGACGCATCTATAACTCAGTTTCACTCCTGAGACGTTATATTAACACAGAGATAATAGAGGCAGACAAGGTAAATAGATGAGGGCAGGTAAAGCTGAGGAGAAAAAAAATACGTTCCTAATGCTATATTGATTTGTTTCTAGAAAATAGGAGCTTAACTATTAGCTACATTAGCAAAGCTTTTACCCACTGGATCAATGACAAATACCCACTGACTTAAAGTGGACAGTAATACAGTATCTGCATAACACTGGCATTCACAAACGCATGGCAATAGGAGAGAGCACAACATGATACTGTCCACTTGACCTTTTAAACAAAATAAATTGTCACAGACGTTATTTATGTATACATATAGCTCCAAAAATCAAGCCAGTTTAGAAGAAAAGGGACTATAGAAAACCTTCCTATTACTAGTTTATTGATAGCAGATTAGTACATGTTATAAATTAGAATATATATACAAAGTTGTTTTGACTAGGCAAAACACAGATGTCAGGAAGGTACTGCTGAAAGACTTACCAAAGATAGACAGCTGGGCAGCACAAGGACAAATGAAATTCACTGGTGAGAAAATGAAGGGTAGCAGAGAATACAAGAGAAAATGCAGACAATCTAGTCACATGAATATGATATGAATGATCTGTAAATGTATTAATAACTACAGACATGGCCTGTATTCCTCTACCTTGAATATTATGTTTAGTAACACTCTCTTTAAACAGATGCAATGTAAATGGATAAGTAAGAGAAGGACACTGAATGAGCACAGATATGGATTTTATACATATAAAGGCTGAAAATCCCTTCTGGAATATTTGACAATGATCTGATCGTTAGATCAAGCTTCTGTTAATAATACAGCAAGAAGAAAGCACAAGAAAAACACCTCTCAGCACTTTCATTTTGAACCCCTACCAACCTACAAAGTGAACAGTCAGATGATTTAACAAAAATATTAACTGTCTTTCTGAAATTTCAGTAACATTTGAGGGGGGGTTAATTTTTATTTCTTATTGCATTTTAAATAGTCCTAATTAAATACACAACTTTTGCCTCCGAAGAGGCAATGATAATCCATTGACCAGCGCAATATGCTAGAAACAACAGCAAATGTTTGGATTCAAATTTCTTAGTGGAAAAAAGAGTTTGCAGAATGACTTTTGTCAGATGTACCATGGCTTGAAAAGTCATCTGGTAACTTAAAAAGAAGATGAATATACGCATTCAAACCAGACACCGTCAAATGATGGCACTGGAAAAAGCTTAATGGAGCAAGATCATTAGCCTGGCATCTTTGAGTCAACATCACGAGAGAAAGAGGAGGTTTGTCATCCCCAGAGCTGAGTCTTGTCAGCGTTGATCTGGATTTATGAGTCAGTAAGATAATCCTTCATGATTATCTGTCCTGTTGTTCACCATTAACGCATCTTCAAGGAGGCTGTTTCATTGTGTGCTCTTCATGTCATGCTTATCTGAAGTATAATTGACTTGAAGACCACCTATACTTACAGCTTATCCATATACAAATTAATGGATGCTGGTAAAGTTGTACATCCATTAAGCAGAGCATTAGCTTTCATGGCATTCATTTATCCATCAAAGAGACTTTATTTATCATAGTTTTTCTGAAAGCTTGTTTGCTGAGACCATGCTGTCAGGATATTGCTGCTATCAATTAATTTTATGCCTTACACATAAAATTTGAAAAATGAAAACTCAAGTCATTTTGCTCTTAGTTGGTATGCAATGGTCATAAGCTACTGACTTCTCTAACCTCTTTTCATGAAAAGATCATAGTTCAAAAATTCTGGGGTTTTTCCCCTTCTATTTGAAAAACAAAATAAAAAAAAATCCAAAAAAAACCAAACCCCAAAACAACCAAAAAAGCTTTGATTAGTGTATTGGGTTTGCTTGCCAACATTTTGATAATGGGGGGACTACATAGGTGGCTTCTGTGAGAAGCTGCTAGAAGCCTCCCCTGTGCCCAACAGAGCCAAGGCCAGCTAGCTCCAAGAAGGACTCACCTCTGGCCCAAGGCTGAGCCAGCCAGTGACACGGTAGTGTCTCTGTCATAATACATTTAAGACAGGGGAAAAAATCCCAGGCAACTACAGCCAGAGAGAAAGTGAGACTCTGTGAGAGAAACTCTGCAGACACCCAGGGCAGTGAAGAAGGAGGGGGAGAAGATGGTCCAGACCCCAGAGCAGAGATTCCTCTGCAGCCTGTCGTGAACACCATGGTGAGGCAGGCTGTCCCCCTGCAGCCCATGGAGGTTAACGGTGGAGCAGATATCCACCTGCAGCTTTTGCAGGACCCCACGCAGGAGCAGGTGGATGTGCCTGGAGGTGGCTGTGACCCTGTGGGAAGCCTGTGCTGCAGCAGGACCTGTGGACCCGTGGAGAGAGAAGCTCACGTTGGAGCAGGTTTGCTGGCAGGACTTGTGACCCCTCAGGGGACCCACAGTGGAGCAGTTTGTGAAGAACTGTAGCCTGTGGGAAGGACTCACGTTAGAGAAGTTTGTGGAGGACTGTCTCCCATGGGAGTGACCCCACGCTGGAGCAAGGGAAGAGTGAGGATTCCTTCTCCTGAGGAGGAAGGAGTGGCAGAGACAATGTGTGATGAACTGACTGTAACCCCCGTCCCCCTGCACTGCTCGGGAGGAGGTGGTGGAGAATTCGGGAGTGAAATCAAGCCTGGGAAGAAGGGAGGGGTGGGAGGAAGGTGTTTTAATATGTGGTTTTATTTTTCTCATTACCCTACTCTGATTTGATTGGCAATAAATTAAATTGATTTTCCCCAAGTTGAGTGTGTTTTGCCTGTGATGGTAATTGGTGAGTGATCTCCTGGTCCTTATCTTGACCCACAAATCTTTTGTCATATTTTCTCTCCCCTGTCCAGCTGAGGAGGGGAGTGATAGAGTGGCTTTGGTGGGCACCTGGCATCCAGACAGGGTCAACCCACCACAACTAGCTAAATAATAACAGTGATCTTGAAACTTAGAATAACTTTGATCACGTTAAAATACTATGTTTTCATTCACCCAGAAAGAGGAAAAAGAGTGTGAACAATTTTATAATTTGATTGTCAGGAGAAGCAACTGATGAATCCATTTTCCAGCCTTACTCCAGGTGTTTATTTCATATTCAGATTCACACCTAGAGCCAGCTTTCAAATTTGGGTAGAGACAGAGAGTTTTGAATTGGAGACCATCACACTCCGTTATTATTCTAAGCAATAGATTACTTGGTGGCTCATTATCTTCACAGGGATTTAATTCACTCAGAAAATCCTTCTTCACCAGGTTTCACAGAAAAGATTCATAAAGCAATCTCAGTGTTGAGAACCCTGCTAGGGTTAAGGCATCAGGTCCAGCAGTTCGCAATCTGGCACTTACCAATGCTTATGAAGGATGTTTGATACCTCAAGGACAAGTTACACTGTAATCTTACTGAATGGTTATATGGCTTTAGAAATGTCAGTTGTCATCTAGGCTGAAGTCCCTAGGCCAGATCCTTTAAGACAGTTAAGCATGACAAAATCAGAGATTTCCCCATTACAGTATTTAATTTGCACCTAGAATTTAGCCAAATTTCAGCACACTGGCCTGAAATTGTCCGTATTATTTGGCCACTGCAGGGTGCTTTCTTAGCTTTTACTGTATCAGCAGTTCTCAGAAATGGGAGCAAATGTGTTTTGTCCATGCTTAAAAAAGTCCTTGTGCCTTTTTGCACTGAGGAATCCTAGCAAGTAAACAATTTGGTGGAGTGACTTTCAAGTATATGCTCACAAGATTAATTGTGGCATTTCCTGATTGTGGACAGCTTGGCTTTGAGATTCAAAGACTTTGTTATTCCATCTTTTTGGCAAATAACTTTTTGCCAAGAGAATATTATGGCTTCTACACAGAATAAAGTATGTTTCCTACTTAGCCCTATCAGTCTAAACTCCCAGTTCCTCTATGTGGCTAGGAAGAGACAGAAGATATGATTCATTTTCCTTTGAATACTCTTCTAGTCATGTAAAAAATTTGAGAGAAATCTCATTAAAATGTTGCATTTTAGAAATGTCAACCACTGTCTCCACTTGTGTTTGACTGCTGTTACCTTCATACTTCTGCACTACACAAAGATACGTAGGACTTATTGGGTTTCATCGTAAAGCATTTAATCCTAAATATTTGAATATGTACATACACTCTCAATTGCTAATTATTGTTAGCTGATTCACTTACTTTGACAATTTTTTCTAAACCAAATTCTCCTTCTCTGTAAATGGTCTTTCATGTGCAAATCAATGCTCAGATTTCCCTTGTAAAGCCCATGCTTGCACTATAGAGAGAGGTCTATCGTATCTAGAGACAAAATCACTGGAAAGATCAATCTGTAGAAACACCTCCATCCACGCTGTCGAATTCTAACCTATCATACGGACTTGAAATATGTTACAAGCACCAGTTATTTTACTAAATACTCATCATCTTTATTGATAACTGCAAGCTCAATGAATTTAGTCAGGAGAAGTGTATTTTACACAGGCTTATATGGCATTGAGAGTTTATAGCAGATGTTCTCAATGGATCTGATATATTTTATGCTTTACAATGCTATCTCATACATTCAGTAATATCTTAGTGCCAGTATTCTGTTGCTAGAGACCAGACAGAGGCAGATAGGCCTGGTACTGAAGCATTATTATTTAACAAAACAAATCTATTATATTTACCTTACTTTAGATTTGTAGAATTACCTATAAGTTTCCAGGATTCAAGTCTGATAGCTCTCCTGTGACCACATAGTTACATGAAATTGTTTAGATATTCAGAGACATCGTTTCTTTCATGCCTACACTCCTAGAGTTCATAGGAAAGGAAAACCTGATCATCATATTTAGCAATAATTTTGTGCCCTGCAAAGATGGCATTGACATATTCAGGTGATATTAAAATAAAAAATTACGAAATTTGAAAACTAGCTGTGTTGTCTTAAATTCTAGAGTTACTCATCCCCATCAACCAGAACCTGCAGTTCTACACCCCTGAAGGGAACCCAAATCAGGCTGCGAGTGATGCAGCATTGCTACCCACGCAGACACCAACACTACAATAAACTCCACCTCGGCCTGCTGCTAAACTGGTTGTTGTGCTAACCCATCACCGTGATCTGTGCCACAACCAGGGTCAGTGGCACAGATGTAACGTGGTACATCGGAGGAAGGACAAGGATGTGAAACACTCCCTGACATCCCCAGCACCTGTGATCACCCACTGATTCTTTGTCATTACTGTGCTAAGTAATCGGGACTCTTCATTCTGTAACTGCATAAATATACATACAAACGCAACTCAGTACACTTGTATGTGTGTACACATACATACAAATTATGCAACGTTAACAAGTGTATATGATGCTTTGATTAATTTTTGTTTGTAAACCGGAGCCATTACAGATTTTCTAGAGAGAACCATTAAGTTTATCCCCCATATGCAGTGGCAAAATGCACTTGTTCAGCTATATTTTATGTTGGTTACCAGCAGAGGAAATACCAAGCGGATAGTGAGTTTGGATGGTATCCTGAGAACAAAGACAGAGACTCAGTATGCTTTAACTTTCAAACTGTTTCACAAACAGCAAGCACCCCATGGTATTTTCTTGAGCGAATGGTACCTATTTACATCTGCTCTTACTGAGGTCAACAGGAGTTCTACCACTTATTGCAGCATTAGCCCACTGCTGCTGCCTTTTGAAAATGTCATGTGAAATAAATATGCAAATGATTGCAGCAGTTTTTAAAGTCCATATTAAAAAACCCTAAATTCTACAGGGTATCTGCTCATCCTGTTTATTTTTTCCTTTTAGCTCCTACAGTTGTGACATGTTTAAATGCATGCAATGGCTGTTTTTCCAGGTAGCTCCTCATAAACATTGCAAAATATTAATGAAGTTGTTAAGAAAGCAAAAGGCACACAACACCAACAGTCATCACATATTTAATTCACTGCTTTGTTCATTCTTTCCCATTACAAATGTACTAAATGACAATATAATTATAACCTAAAGCTGTTGGTAATTATATGCAAAGTGCTATAATGGCAATGAAACCCTAATGCCGAGAGAGACGAAGAGAAAGAGACTGAGGGAGCCACAGTCAAAATAACCATTACTCACTGTACTCCTGGGTACCCCCTAAAATTGTTTGATTCTGATGGGTAACCCAACCTGCAAATTACCTGAAAAAAATTCAGGTCAGGTAGAGAGAAAACAAATTAATTACCAGGAAATTACTTGCTGGTGTTGAGCCAAGTATTAGCTCATCAGCATTCAGCACCATTGGAAGGGAGTAGAGTGAAGGTGCACAATACTAACTTGCATCGGGAGCTGGAAGCAGAGAACAGCAAAAGGAAAAGTTTTATTGGAAACTTTCTTTCTAATGCTATGACCTTTCTTCCAGCCAACCTTGAACTCAATGCCCAATGCCAGAGAGTGTGTGCTCTCACCTTCTTCTCACCTTCCTCCTGCCTTTGACATGGGCTGTGCTACCTGCAGGAAGCCAGTCTCCGCCTCTCCATTAGGCCTGGGCTGAGCTATCCTGGTGGGGACCATCCCTGCACCTTCTGGTCTCTCATGGGCCCTAGGGAGTCCCACCTGCCAGAAGGCGTCCTCTATTCCTCTGGCATTTGGAACAAATCTAAAAGCAAATCAACCAAGACCAACAAAGTCTCAGAGCTGGGATGTACAGTAATCTAGATGTCTCTCATCTTAGTTAAACTGATTATTTTCTGGCTAGAAATGAGAGCCTGGCTTACACAATTTATCAAGGGAATGTTTGACTTGTGCTTATTCTGTGTTTGCTGGAATCAGAAAGATATGCCATATAGCTATTACTTCATTAGCAGATCAGTAATATGCAGCAGCGTGCTCTAGAGATGGAACTAAATTGAGATAAAGCGCATAAAACCCATGAATTACATGACAGGTGGAATTGGCAGCTTGTGATAGTGTAGTAAAGTCCCTGTTTATCTATAACATGTACAGCACACTACAGCTGAATTAGTTAAACTTATACAAATATAGTCAGAGAAGTTACAGCTCCTGATATCCTACTTACTCTTGCAGACTTGCTGCCAAGTTTAAATTTCTCCTGCTAAAATATATTTAAAGATGTAAAAAAAAAAATAGCATCCACAACAGAATAGAGAAAACGACTCAAAGATTTTGTTATGAACTGTCTCTACTGTCTCTGAACTTACTCCTACTATACTAAGTTATACGGCTTAAGGAATTAATATCACCATAAAAATGAAAACAATTTCCAACGTACAGGACTCGTTTTGTGTTCACACTGCACTAAGCGCAACACAGTTCTTACTAGTGATGCTTCAAATTCAAACTCAGGTTCAGACAATTCAGAGGAAAATGCTCAGATACATGCAGATACTTCTCTATTTCTCAGGGCCCTTTTCCCAGCTGGCAGCCACCGGGCTGAAATGATCAACCACAAACTGTTTGGCCTTTTCAGGCAGCGGGCTGAACCCTGCTGCTTTCCCCGCTCCGTGCATGGGAGCGCTGCCTCGTAGCAAGCCCCTTCGCCCCCACACTGAGAGCTCACAAAACCCTTCCAGTCTCACCCATTTGAAGGAGAGAATGGTAAAATGCTTAAAACCACTTGCTGGCCCTGCCCCGCATCTTTTGGCAGCACCTGCCACACGTGTAGCACCGTGTGTACATCAGACACAAGGGCTTCACGGGCAGCTTTTAACTGCCAGCAGATGGGGACTGGGGTTGTGCAGCAGCAGACAGTAAGAAAAGCTCATTACTCCTTTAGATTGTACAAGTTACACACAACATGAGAAACCTGAACTGAGGTATTTTTAAAAAAAAAAACCCACCGGTCTCAAATTCATGAAGAATTGTCAACTAGAATCACTTTCTGCATTTTCATGGCCAAATATCGATTTGTTTGCCTGTGTGCTTTGTTTGGTATGGTGCATGGGGTAAAGAAGCACTGAAATATTTGATCACAAGTGCAAAGTGGCTGTAAAAAATTATTGAATCTGAAAGGTTGTGACAGGTATCTGCTCTGCACTGATTGTGCCCTAGATAAATTATTGTGTATGATTCATAAGTGCTTAAACCAGAAAACAGAATTACAGTCGCCCTCATTTTAGATGTAGATTTCTATCCACAGTTTTTAGCTAAATGAGAAAATATTTTGATAAGCAATAAATTGTACAAAAAAGCTAGTAAAGGACAAAATTATTTTAAGCAATCTGGGCACCTACCCAAAACCAAACATACACGTAAAGAAAAGGACTGCTCTCGAATATGTGTTTGAAAAAGCATGACTTCTGATACAAGATAAGATTTTATGCTGTTTATACCCTTTCAAGGTTTCTGGGATGAAGGGATGTTCTTTCCTTCAGTTTGTCTGACAACTGACTGCTTGCACGTTGATATGACAGAACAAGGACCCGAGTCCTGTCATAGAATCATAGAATCATTCAAGCTGGAAAAGACCATTGGGATCATTGAGTCCAACCATCATCCCTACTCTACAAAGTTCTCCCCTACACCATATCCCCCAGCACCACATCTAAACGGCTCTTAAATACATTCAGGGATGGTGACTCCACCACTTCCCTGGGCAGCCTATTCCAGGGTCTGACCACTCTTTCTGTGCAGAATTTTTTCCTAATGTCCAGTCTAAACCTACCCTGTTGCAGCTTGAAGCCATTCCCTCTTGTTCTATCGCTAATTGAGAGAAGAGACCAGCACCAACCTCTCTACAATGTCCTTTGAAGTAGTTGTGGAGAGTGATGAGGTCTCCCTTCTCCTCCCTTCTCCACCTCTCCTCACAGCGCAGGTGTAACAGAGGAGCACTGACCTGGGGGTGATATCATTAACGCAGGCATGAGACCTACTGCAGGTCTTGACCCCCCACCGAGTTTGCACACAAAAACAGTCACCGTTAGTTCCAATAGCGGCGAAGGTGGTTTTGATACCTATCCATCACACGTCCGACAGGAGGTAGCAATCATTCGCACGAGCTGCTGAGCTGCTATCAGCTACTTGTGCATTTAGTCGCTGTCAACCCAGGCTGCCTTGGAGCTAAATTTTCATCTTTCCCTTGATGCAGGTGGATGAGTGTGACCAAAGGGGCCGAGTTTTGCACAGCAGGCATTCGTATAACCAGAGCATGTTTGACAGCCAGCAACCTCCCCGCTGGTGCACCACTCTTCTTGCAGCCATTTTCTCCCCCCACCTGCCCACTTTCTGACACCTGCCATCACTCTTTGCCATGGCCGGAGGAGGTGGCAGGAAGTAATGTACTTTGAGAGGTTATTTTCAGTTGTTACCACCACGAAGTCCCCAAGGGACCCAGCCTTCCCATCCCACCGCTGAGCTGCTCTAAGCCCATTTTCTGCCTCATGTTGTCCTCTCTGCCGCTCAGGGATATCAAGCAGTACCTGGAAAAAGCCCAACTCAGCAAACTGCTGCCCGTCAGTTGGCTCAGTTACACCGTCAGAGAAAAATTACAGAAGAAATGTGAAACTGCAAAAAAAAATCTTGTCCTTCTATTCTTTAGATAACAACTTGAAAATATACTGGCCCTCAAAGTCACAGCACGTTACAGAATCATAGAATTATAGAATCATCTAGGTTGGAAGGGACCTTTAAGATCATCTAGTCCAACCATCAACCTAACTCTGATTAAAAAAAAACAAAAAACAAACAAACACCAAAAAACCCACACACACACAAAAGAAAAACTTTACAAAAGGACCCCCTACATTACTAAACTATGTTTCTAAGCACTACGTTAACCCATCTTTTGAAAACCTCCAGGCATGGTGCCTTAACCACTTCCCTGGGCAGCCCATTCCAATGCTTAATAACCCTTTCAGTGTAAAAATTCTTCCTAATACCCAATCTGAACCTCCCCTAGTGCAGCTTGAGGCCATTTCCTCTTGTCCTATCACCTGAGACTTGGGAGAAGAGACCAATCCACGCCTCTCTACACCCTCCTTTCAGGTAGTTGTAGAGAGTGATAAGGTCTTCCCTCCACCTCCTTTTCTCTAGGCTGAACAACCCCAGCTCCCTCAATCTTTCCTCATAAGGCTTACTCTCCAGACCCCTCACAATAGCTCAGGACAGCTAGAGCTTCTTCTCCAGATCTAATTCTAATGCAACGAGAATGATAAACAAGAATCACTTCAGCCTTGTATCCGTGGATATTCGTTGTCACACGATGCCCTCATCTCATTTCTCTGCAGATAACCATCTCTCTTTTGAGAGCTGCCAGCAGGGGACACTTATTGGCAGGATTTGTCACTCTACTAAGTGACTAGCAACTTGGCATGGAGAGACAGCACAACTAACCCGCTCCTCGGGAAACTTCTGGCAGCCTTGAAACACGCCAATGAATTAATGACAAGAAATATGTGTTATAACATAGGTCAGGCACTCTACTTAATACCATCACCATCTATCTGCAGACAGGTCAGATCAGGTCTCAAAGCGATTTGGGATATCTTGAAGAAGACAGCATCAGGAATTGAAAACATGCTAAAAGATTCAGGAGATGGGCTCTCAGGACGAGCAGGAAACAACAGATATCTGAAGACTGAAGTGGGAGGGGAAAGAGGGCAAGCATAGTCATTGCAGGATGAAAGTAATGTTACCTCTGTAGTCTTGTTCTGTGAGGTACTACCTGGGAACTTCATTGGATATTCAGATTTGGCAACTCCACCAGCTTTCACGTGGGCTAATAAACTTATACCTCAGATACAAGCCATCAGATTTCTACATCTCAGTTAGGTAAATGGAGGCATTTTCCCTATGCCTATTTGTTGTTTGGTTGGGTTTTTTTGCAGTACAACCTACAAAGTTGTTGAACAACCAAAACAATTTGAGAGACATTATGCAATAACTGGTTTTGCTTAATTCTGTGGGGCTTTTTGTACATGCAAACAAGCACAGGTATGTTCTGAATGAGTGTTTTGTTCTAAGGTGCTAAAGTATCAATGAGTAAAAAAGAAGGAAATATACATGAAATAACAAAGCATTGGTGAGACGTGTCTAACAGTCTGCATTGATTTAATTGGAATGCAAAGTCACTGCCAGTTTTTGCAGACTGCTCTGCCAGAGGAACATTTGATATCTACAATTACAAAGCAAGGTCAGTGCACCTTTGTTCTTAAGATATTTTACCAAATGCTCCAAGTACTATGTCCAGCTCTTGGGCACAAGAGGGACATGGACCCATTATAGTGGGTTCAGAGGGGGACCATGAAAACAATCAGAGAGTGGAACACCTCTCCTATACAGAAAGGCTGAGAAGGTTGAGACTGTTCAGCCTGGAGAAGAAAAGTCTCCGGGGAGACTATATTGTGACCTATCAATATATAAATGGGACTTACAAGAAAGATGGATAGAGGATTTTTACAAGGAGCTGTAGTGACAGGACAAGGGGTAATGATTTTAAACTAAAAGAGGGTAGATTTAGATTAGATGCAAGGAAGATTATTTTTTTTTACAATGATGATGGTGAGACACTGAAAGAAGCTGCCCAGAGAAGTTGTGGATCCCCATCATCAAAAATGTTTGCTGTCAGGTTGAACTGGGCTTTAAACAACCTGATCTAGTGAAAGATGTCTCTGCCTATGGCAGGAGGGGTGGACTAGATGATCTTTAAAGGTCCCTTCCAACTCAAACCATTCTATGATTCTATTATGCTAAATAGTACAGTAAATGTAATTCCAGATCATCAAAATGTAGTTGTAGACCCTACTTTGAAAAGTATGCTAAGACTCGGGGATAAAGCTGTTTTATTTTTCAAAAGAGAAAAGAAAAAAGGTTAACCTATGGTCGACCTAAAACATTTCATTCAACCCAAAATAAAACATCGTGTAATAACTTTCAGGTCATTTAACTTCTTTGTGTTTGACTTTGAAGCTCCTTCAAATAAAAATAAAAGCATTTTAACTCCCAGGAGTTTAAACAGAGCTCAGTCAGTGCCCCTGAGTGGCGACCACCAGGGTCACTCTTGCTGCAGAAGACCTTCCAGTTTATTTTATGAACTGGGATCACAGTCAAATTCCCATCTTCTGCAAAACACATACATTTCTCCGAACGCAACGCACTTGGGTATTTGGGGGTTTATGGTTTCCCTTTTTGGGGTCACAATATATGAGCTAACACAATGAGACTTGAGTTACGCAGTCATTTTCACCTGCAATAATTCAGGTTGCACTTTCACCTGTCCAACTCCAAATCCTGCCCTTCCACACCCCAATAAAAATCACTTTGGACCTCTCCCTTCTACTTAATCTTTCACTTTTTCTCATGCACATGTGCTTGTTTGTGGGTAGACTATTCTAAACCATATGTTTAAGCAGCAGCATAATTTAAACATAAGATACAGTGGGGTTTTAACTATGGCCTGAAACAAATTTTACAGTGAATCTCTAACAAAGTTAGAAAAATGAGGAAAAACTGTTCTAGGCATAGTGCCCCACCACCACCATTGCCTCGGCCAGCTTTCTGGAGTCCTTATAGGAGTTTCTATATGTAGATGGGATGGGGTCCCATACTACCCAAAAGGTTTCCTTCACTTTGAGCTAATGAAAGCACCCCCTATGCAATTCCCTCTCCCAATCTGGAAACAACCTTGACATTTTCCAGCCTTCCAGACAGGAGCTGCCAGTCAGTCAGCCTTGCACTGGATGATCTCATCACTAGGCAACCATCCATGAAGGCCACTTCTCCTTGAGGATGTTCACTTATTGTTTAAAGGTATTTTATTTCCATGGAAGAGCATTTCACCTGACAACCCTCTTATGCTAACCTTGTGCTGGTGGCCTTTAAAATTATTTTCTGATGTGGAAGTAAGAGAAAGACAGAAACCTGGCTGCACAATCAAAATGAAATTTTCCATTTGAATAAGAGTCCTGTAATCTGAACAGTGTACATAGCTGAATAATCCTACTGATAACAGTCACTATGGGACCTCAGAAGGCATGCAGCATGGCCACATTTTCACTGTATGTGTAGACCAGTAACAGAGAAAATATTTTTTATGCTATTCTAAGCATTATAAAAGGTATCCTCAGACCTGCCCCAACTTCCATCATGGAGAGTAAATGTACCTCTCGGGTTAAAGCCTCCCATTTACCATGTTAATGGCATGAAACACCCCAATGGTAGTGGTGAAGTTCATGGGAAAACTGCCCTTCTGCAGGAAGGTCCTCATCTAGTACCAGACAAGCCAGCCCCACTACACTTGACTCTCCACTTCTATCCAAACCTAAATAATGCAAGATGCCTGACTCATACAGTGGCCAGACCACCTTGACACCACAGCTGTAGCTGTGCCCGCAGGCACTCTGCCCTGTGTGCCCTGACCGCAGGGCAAAGGGACCAGGGTCCTGTGGGAGCTGGGGGCGAGAATGTTGAACAAGTCCTTGCTGGACAGATAAGAAGAAGAGACTTGGGGGCCAGGAAAAAACAGCAAATTGATTGACAGTAGTATGGGTAGCCCACTTCTGCTTGCTGACTGAGTTTGTAATCAATAAGGTTCAACTCTGGTTAGAAAAGCTGCCTATTTATTTTTATTGCACATTGTTATTTCCCCTGAAATAACTTGCCTAACAGTACTGCTTTATTTTCTAATTGCTTCTGGGATAGTAAATAAGTGCATAACAAGCAAAAAGAAAACCCCAAAACACCAAGGCAATAGCCCTTAAACCCCTTTTCTGTTGTTGATACTACTGCAACTTCAAAATAGAGTACTATTCTACAAACCTCACCCAAAAGAACAAATAAATCAAAAAGATTTCAGCAAACACAAAATGAGAATGTACATATGTGGCTGATTCTTTCACTTTGCAGAGCTATTTCTTATCACCTTAATGAAATTATAAGCAGTGGTCTTTCTTCCAAGCTAGAATAATTAGGAATCAATCACATTTTACACTGAAACACTGACTACACTGTAACCATTATGCAATTGGGAAGCAGCTATATTGTCATTTTTATGTAGTTACACTGAATTACACAATCATTTCAATGGAGTTATATTGAGAAATTGCATGTAAATTTGTTCATATTAAGTCTTGCAACTTAAGGACTCAATGTGAAATAACTGCTCACTTGGAACAGGCTCTAAATTTAACATGTACAACTCCGTGACTATGAAGGGAAAGAAAAGGCTCCTTAATAAGTCAGAAGTGTTATCATTAGTATCTTTTAATGTAAAGTGGTTACATGCTAGTGAATTATTTCAATTACTCTATTATATTGCTGAGCTAAAGAAAAAGAACAATTGATAAAACTGTGGTGAAAACTTCATAATATGCATAAACTAAGAACAGGGCTCAAAAAGCTATCACTGAGTGCATTCAGCTGGTACCTTCAAAATTCGAAAGATACTTAACATTAAATTGGAGAACTTCAAATCACTAATTTAGTTCACAGTGCGCTTCAGGGATTTGAGTAATTTTGTATTTGTATAATGTCTCTATAATGCTGTGAAGTTAAAGTTGAGCAAGGTTTTTAATTTTTACTTGTGGCACGGTGGGATATAAAACACACCTACAGTGAAGCTATAATAGAAAGTTTTCATTTTTGACTGATCCAAACCATGAACCTTAGGGCCTGAAAGAATAAAAGGTTCTTACTCAAATGTGGTGCAAAAATAAACACTTCAAAGGAGAACCCCACCTGAATGCAGTAGAAGGACGTGTGTGATTCAGAAGAAGGGGCTGGCTGAATTCATGAAAGAAGCTGGCAGGGACAATTTCTTGCCCTACAGGGGACTGATATCTCTGGTACAGTTTGAAAATCTGAGACTGATAAATAGGAACCTAATCTGGGCAAGGCTTGCACATTAATTACAAAGAATTTCTAAAATATCCCTCAATCCTCCAGCAATGTAGCTATGGAGTTAGCCTACATAACAGAGACATACAGAAAGAAGGCATCACTATTTTGAGTAGCAGTAACTGTTTTTTCCTCAATAGAAGACTCTCCTGTTTAAGCATAAAGTTTAAAAAATAAATATAGAACCTAAATAATAATTTTAAAAGTTCACCTTCTCACATAACTTTCCTTTTCTGTTGAGAGCACAGAGGTATTTAGAAATCTCACTTTTCTAGCAGTGTCTTTAAAAGCCTGTCAAATGCAGAGGGAAATAATGAACAATATTCTTCATTAGACACCATGTATCAGTCACTCTCAGCTTTATGAGAAGAAAAGATTTTAAGTAACAAGAACATAAATTTCACTAAAGTTAATCTAAAATTCTCAAGATCATTTGTTTGCATTTGTTCTGAAGTTGGTCCCTTCCAGGGTATTTTTTTTCTATTGGAGAGTAACAACCCTTTGCTGTATTGAGATTATTACTTTGTACCTGAATCAGATAATGCTGAGGCAAGAAATCAGCTGCTTTCTCATCTAGAAGCAATGTCTTCTACCCTGCAGGCTCCAGCAAACCTGCCATTCAGCTTGTCCAAAATAAAGGCAGGCTTTATTGGAAAATTCCTTAATTAGCGAGGAAAGTTGGAAAAGAAGAGGTAATTACAAAGAAAATCATTTAGTTGGACATTATGAAAAGGACTGATGGGGTGAACAAAGATGTAATTAGAGTTTGGGACTATTACCTGCAATATTCAAAACTGATGTTTTTCCTCTTAGTTTTAAGGTTGTCTCTGAGAACATGTCGTAAATCCTGCATAATTTGAGGAAATTGCCCTGCAATATGCCTTATAAATAGGATTTGTTCTCTACTTTCTCTGCAGCCCATCCATCTCATGAACAAGGTGACAGCTGATTCAAAATGCTACCTTATCAAAGCATTTTGTTTTGATTCATGTGACTGGCCCATTTCAACCTTGCATAATCTATACACATACAAAGATATTTCCCACATGATATTTTCCAAAACTGCACACAGAATCATTATTTTCTTCAACTAATTCAGCTAAACCTATCAGCTTACAAGAGCTCTGTCTCAATATACTAACCTGAAGAAAACCTTGGAAGCTGAATGTCCAAGGCCAGTGATACACTACCTTAATACAAAATAACATCTCAGGTTTCACAGTGAAGTATGCATTAGTCATATCTGATCAGCTACCCATCATAAGTATCAAGGTTTCTGAGAGGTATCTCAAAATGGCACTTGCAGCCCAGAAAGCCAACAGCGTGCTGGGCTGCATCAAAAGAAGCGTGGCCAGCAGATCACAGAATCACAGAACTGTGTGGGGTTGGAAGGGACCTTCAGAGATCATCTAGTCCAACACCCCTGCCAAAGCAGGTCCACCCAGAGCAGGTTGCACAGGAACATGTCCAGGCGGATTTTGAATATCTCCAGAGAAGGAGACTCCACCATCTCTCTGCACAGCCTGTTCCGGGCTCTGCCACTATCAAAGTAAAGAAGTTCCTCCTCATGTTTAAATGGAACTTTCTACGTTCAAGCTTCTGCCTGTTACCTCTTGTCCTACCACTGGGTACCAATGAAAAAAGACTGGCCCCATCCTCTTGACACTCACCCTTTAAGTATTTGTAGGTGTTGATCAGATCCCCCCTCAGTCTTCTCTTCTCCAGGCTAAACTGACCCAATTCCCTCTGCCTTTCCTCATAAGAGAGATGCCCAAGGAACCTAATCATCTTTGTAGCCCTTTGCTGCACCTTCTCCAGCAGTTCCCTGTCCTTCTTTAATCGGGGAGCCCAGAACTGGACACAATACTCCAGATATAGCCTCACCAGGGCAGAGTAGAGAGGGAGGATAACCTCCCTTAACCTGCTGGCCACACTCTTCTTGATGTACCCCTGGATGCCATTGGCCTTCTTAGCCACAAGGGCACATTGCTGGCTCATTGTCATCCTGTTCTCCACCAGGACTTCCAGGTCTTTTTCCACAGAGCTGCTTTTCAGCAGGTCAGCCCCCAACCTCTACTGGTGCATGGCGTTATTCCTCCCCAGGTGCAGGACCCTACACTTGCCCTTGTTGAATTTCATCAGGTTCCTCATTGCCCAACTCTCCAGCCTGTCCAGGTCTCACTGTATGGTGGCACAGCCTTCTGGTGTGTCAGCCACCCCTCTCAGTTTTGTATCATCAGCAAACTTGTTTAGGGTACATTCCATCCCTTCATCCCCATGGCAAGGGGTCTCTTCCAACCTAAGGCATTCTATGATTCTGTGATTCTATCACTTGCTCCCTATTTTTGGAAATCATTTTGAAATTTGTTAATGATAAGATGGGACCAGTAAATGGGCAGATAAACTCGGGACTAAATATCCTGCTCTAACCCAGTTTATGGTTGACTTTAAAAAAGACACCTTTCTTACAGGGAAGCCCTCCTATGGAAACACAATGCTGTTAACTGCTGGTAAAGTTCTTAGCAAGCACCACCACTGGCAGTACTTCCGCATTAACTGAAATCCTTGCCACTTTCAATGCAACAAACTTTAAACACAGTTATTCGAACACTGTTTAATTCTTCACAAACTAGTATTTTTGCCATTCTCCATTATCTCTGTTTTACAGGTGGGTAAATTGAAGGACAGAGAAGGTATGACTCACCTGAAACTGAGTCATATTGACTTTCATCCCTTGGCTTCAACTGACAAAATGTGCTCTGTCCCTTATGTCCCAGAGTAAATCAAAGCAGCTTTTTCATTAAGTTTCAGACATGTCTCATCCGCACTGTTGTCTGCTGGTCATGGAAAACATAATGAAGTAAACTAAGTTTGCACGTGCACCAAAGTGACCTCAAAATTTCTCTTTTCTTTTTCTACTCATGAAAGGTGTATTGTCAAAAAGATTATATCAATTTTTAAAAATTACCCAAGAGAGTTTCTTTTACATAAGAGGGGAAAATCTGCAATAAAAATTTCTGACAGGCTCTTAGCTAAAGGCACTAGCAAAATTCTCTGGTCTGTGCATTCTGACTAATCCGTTGATACGTTTTACATTCTGTGTACCCTCAGTTGATCTCACTGGTATTTGAATTTCTGGTTAAGAAACAGCATAAAGAGGAGCTCAGGCATTTTACCCCTGTCCAAACTGTATGACAGTGTCAGCCTCCACATTTGTCATTAGATTTCTATGAGATATCTAATACGGTGTCCAGCTTAATATTTTGGTTAAAACAGAGTAATTAAGATTGATACATGACCTGTAAAATCTTTTATCTTCTTATGGGTATTAATTAAATAGAAAGTGGTTATATATTTGATCTCATTCATTCAATCACTGCAATACCCATGTAAACAGTATTTTGACTAAATACACCTGTGCCTAGTAAAACGTATTTTATATCCTCACTGTGCTTTGGCTAACTGTAAAGAATTTATCACACTGGCAATCTGGACCTAAGTCTATTGAAAAATCTATCCACGCTTTCTGCTCCATGAAAATATGTTTAGAATTATGCCAGTGATGCTTCCTTTCTGTGATACTAGTCGGCCAAAGCCTTTATATTAGCTACCTTGATGTAAAATGAGGTTTAAGCCCCTGGTACCCCAGAAATCACTTTGTGTCATTTTTTGGTAAATGGATGCATTTGCTAGAGAAGTTCTCCCCAGTTGACTCAGCGGAGACATCACAAACCAGCACGATCTTCAAAGATAATTTTAGCAGCCTCGCTATGTCCATGTGGCATCACTACTCAAGCTCACTAGCAGCATCAGTTAACTAGTTATGAGTTCATCCATCAGCAGCAGCAACTTTTGCAAGATTGCAGCTAATTTAAATGGGGCTCGTGTATATTTCAACTGAGCTGCAGTGACGACAGCAGTTGCGGTGCAGACTGACTGCAGTGCTCCTGGAGCACTAACATGCAGAATAGCTTTGACTGCAGTTTTGCACCGTGTAGAGCTAATACACATGTATGAAACAGGGTGGCACCTTGGACCTGCTCCTCTGCCTCCTTACTTGGATTACTACTCAGTGCCAAATACCATAAACCTCTAAAGTACGTCCTCCTTTATGTCAGGCTGTGTGATAAATAGCTCATCTGCAGATGTGCGAAGGAGCAGAGGCACAACAGGGGGTGGGGAACCTGGATACCACCCTGCCCTGGCACGACCCAGGCCCATAACAGAAAAACATCAGCCCTTAAAGTGAGGCACAATGGCAGGTGGGGAAACCTCAGTAAGACAGGTAGAGGAATAAGCCCCTGCCCAAGCACCCCCAGGGCTGCACCAGGACAGCCATCAGCCCCTGTGCATGGAGTTCTAAGTGTCAGCAGCTGGACTGAGGACCACAAGTCTCTGGGGACCATGTGTCTCGGGTGCGAGCAACTAAAGGTAGTGAGGGTACATAGACTCATAGAATGGTTTGGATTGGAAGGGACCTTAAAGATCATTGAGTTCCATGGGAAGGGACACCTCCCACTAGACCAGGTTACTCAAAGCCCCATCCAGCCTGGCCTTGAACATTTCCAGGGAAGGGGCATCCACAACTTCCCTGGGCAGCCTGTTCCCGTGTCTCACCATTCTCACAGGAAAGAATTTCTTCCTAATGTCTAATCTAAATCTCCCCTCTTTCAGTTTAAAAACATTACCCCTCATCCTATCGTTACACTCCCTCATAAAAAGTCCCTCCCCATCTCTCCTGTAGGCCCCCTTTGTGTACTGGAAGGCTGCTATAAGGTCTCCCTGGAACTTTCTCTTCTCCAGGCTGAACAACCCCAGCTCTCTCAGCCTGTCTTCTTAGCAGACGTCCTTCAGCCCTCTGATCACCTTTGTGGCCCTCCTCTGGACCCGTTCCAACAGGGTCCTTCTTATATTGGGGACTCCAGAGGTAGACACAATACTTCAGGTGGGGTCTCAATGAGAGGTGTTGAGAGGCAGAATCACCTCCCTTGCCCTGCTGGCCACGCTTATTTTGATACAGCCCAGGATGTGGTTGGCTTTCTTGGCTGCAAGTGCGCATTCCCGACTCATGTTGAGCTTCTCATCCACCATAATCCAGTGTGTGAGTGCTAGTGAAGAACAAAGCAGACCAGCCAGCAAGGAAGGTACATGCAAAGGGAAGAAAACCTTAGCATCTGCTTTTAATTCCTATTTATTAATTGGCAATAAAACCTCTGAACAAACACAAACTCATCAGAAT
>JAOXNO010000033.1:28612429-28655737 GCA_028565335.1 Limnodromus scolopaceus
AGAGGTCCTTCAGCCCTCTGATCACCTTTGTGGCCCTCCTCTGGACCCGTTCCAACAGGGTCCTTCTTATGTTGGGGACTCCAGAGGTGGACACAATACTCCAGGTGGGGTCTCAATGAGAGGTGTTGAGGGGCAGAAATCACCTCCCTTGCCCTGCTGGCCACGCTTATTTTGATACAGCCCAGGATGTGGTTGGCTTTCTCGGCTGCAAGTGCACATTGCCGACTCATGTTGAGCTTCTCATCCACCGTAATCCAGTGTGTGAGTGCTAGTGATGACCAAAGCAGACCAGCCAGCAAGGAAGGTACATGCAAAGGGAAGAAAACCTTAGCATCCGCTTTTAATTCCTATTTATTAATTGGCAATAAAACCTCTGAACAAACACAAACTCATCAGAATCTGTTCATCACTAGTTGAATGTCTGCTGACTTTCTTTGTTTTATAGCTGGACTCTGTTACACTGTTTATTTTCTGAAATGCTTGCTAATATTTATTTACAACTGAATGTAAATATCTTCTCATCCTTGCTGTCCCAACCAGTGTGGTATTTAAGGGTGAATGGAAGATAGTTTCACATACTACAGGGCAGAAAATGACCTCCCACAGAGCTGGATGAGTGTAGACCTCCATCCTGATGGAGGTCAGAATGTTGTGCACTGAGAACCGGGTTTGAGAAGGTGTTACATAATTTAATAGTTACTCATACCTATATAATCTATAAGTAAACTAATCGCAGGCTTCAGGCTATCACCTGATCAGTGCAATATTTAGAAGAAGATCCTTGGGCTTTCTATTATTCTACATAGTATTGCACTATTATCTCAGTTCACAATGATGTATGGATGACATGGAGTAATTCAGGGTAACTCTATGAATGTAACCCCGTTCAGTCTTGTACTGAGGAAGACTTATTCTGCCCACTGACTTCTATGAAGTTACTTCAGTTTCACCCTCACGTGAGACAAACCTGAAACAACTGTTTTACTTTTTCCTTTGCTTTTCTCTGAATATGCAAAACCAAACAATGTCTAGAAACTGTATTTCACAAACTCATAGGAACTCCATGCCCTAGACAACTATGTATACATAAATGTCTTATATTTTTAAAATTTATAATTTCCACTAACAGAAGGTTTTGAATTTTAATAAAGTTACTGTAAATGTGGGGAGAAAAAAAAAAAAAGTGGTGGAGTCACCATCCCTGGAGGTATTTAAGAAATGTGTAGACATTGCACTTCAGGGCATGCTCTAGTGCCCGAGATTGTTGGTTTGTGTCTGTTTGTGGGTGTGTGGGTGTGTTTTTATTTATTTATTTATTTTGTGGTTGGACTCGATGATCTCAAAGGTCCCTTCCAATCATGAAGATTCTGTGCACATATGAGCCCAGTTGCTGAAGAGGTCCCAGTGGTAAATACGTATGAATTTCTCACTAACGGCTCTTCTTCCTCATCAGCCAGAGAGGGGAACAGGAAGAGGCTTTTTGGGCAGTATGTTTGTTTGAATAGTGCCCATTTCTGCCTGCGGTGATCTGTGTATCCCACTGCGTGTATGTGTATTTTACACCTGCCTTTGTACATGTGCCTATAGGGAATACATGCTAAACTACTGGTTGGACCTGGACCACTGACCTGCAGCTGCCTTGCCTCTATCAGACAATTGTTGGATTTGCCCGCTCCCTAAAACTCTCTTCTCTCTAGAAAATATATACTATCTATTGCAGCTCTGGACCATAATATCTGCAGACAGTGTGCAGGAACTGTCAACCTAGGCCTCCTTTCCACACCAAACACGCAGACAGCGGTGCACTGCCATGCAACTCCCACTAAACTCCCTTTTCTACAAGTCTGCAAACACTGCCAGGCAGATTACCATTAGAAGGGCTCGTTTTCCCTCCATTTCTGACACTATTCCTCCTGTGAAGTTCAGTAAACAATACAAACATAAACCAAAGAAGAAAGGGCAGACATACCCCTAAACAAAATACTTTTGAAGTTGATGGGATCCCACCTCATCACATTTTAAAGAAAAGATTTAAGTCTCTGTTATAGATGAGCTATTGTCTTTTGGTCTCCTTTTTGATGTTATTGTGGAGTGCCTTGAGGATACTTGATAATAAGGCACCCTATGAGTTGTATTACCTTATTCTGTATTGCAATGTATTATTAACACCAAACACGAAATGAATAATGAAAACATAAGCTGGGAAATTACATTTTCTTCTTCCAGTGCCTGTTTTGCTCTGATCTAAGCAGACTATTGCCTTCTTTTTGATGGTATGAATTTATGTTTGCTTAATACAAAAGAACGCATATAGCACCTATCAATACGAATTATCAATAACAATATCAGTGTTGTTCTTTAAAGAAGGGACCTGAGGCAGGCAGTGTTGCTTGCTGGATTTTATGGAAGCTGAAGTATTTTGAGCAAACTGCTACAAGCAATTTCCTAAAAAAAAAAAGTCTCTAAATTAGAATAAAAAAGTCTTTAAATTTGAAATTTTCATTCGACTTTTGACGAGGTAAAACAGCACAGTTCTACAGATCCAATTTTCTAAAGATGCAAGTCCGGGAAAGCCATCCATAATGGTATTTTATGCTACAAGTATTATGCCAAGCAGTTAGTGCAAAACATACAACAAGAACAGAACTTTGGATGTTGTCCCCAAAGAACATTAAAGTTCATCTCCAATTCTAAGCTCAATTTCTTTTATATTTTGCCTTCCCCATCACACTGTGTTATTTAAGACTAATTTATAGCTTCATGCTGCCAGGTCTCATAGAAATTGGCTGGGTTATTTTGTTATCAAGAACATAAATACTTTTATTGGGACCAGAATTTCATTCAGGATGTTTCATCTGTAATGTAATTAAGGAAGTAGCTTGGAAAAGCTACATTTATACAGAGAATATATGTAAAAATATTCTCACAAATGCTACGTGTAGAGTTTAAAAGGCTATTGTGGCAAATTCATGGAATGTCTCTAGATTTTGGTACTTTTCTTACTGTCCAGCTGTGTAACAAGGATATTGTAAGTAACACTGGTCCCTGAAAAATGACACTCCTAACTGAGCATTCCTATTATCAAACACTACAAAAAGCACTTTAGTGGCAAAAAATGTCTTTAGCCTGTGTTTGAGTAAGGCAAAACAAGATCAATTATTTCTATATATCCCTGACTTAAAGAGGGCATGCCTGGGATGGACCAGCTACCAGGCAATTATCCTTCACACTAGGTGTCCTGGTTTTGGCTGAGATAGAGTGAATTTCCTTACTTGCAACTGGTATAGTGCTATGTTTTGGATTTAGGATGGCAATAATGTTGATAACACACTAACATTTTGGTTTTTGCTAAGCAGTGAAGGACTTTTCAGCTTCTCATAGTGGCCTGCTAACAAGAAGGCGGGGAAGCAGCCAAGAAGTTGGGAGGGGACACAGCTGGGACAGCTGACCAAAGCTGACCAACCCCGAGCATATGATATCATGCCCAGCATACAAAGCTGGGGGAAGAAGGAAGGGGGGGACACATTCGGAGTTACGGTATTTGTCTTCCCAAGTAATCATTATGCATGATGGAATCCTGCTTTCCTGGAGATGGCTGAACACCTGCCTGCTGATGCGAAGTAGTGGACAGCTTTTGCTTTGACCTATGAAACTGTCTTTCTCTCAACCCATGAGTTTTCTCACTTTTACCCTTCTGATTCTCTCCCCCATCCTCCTGAGGTGAGTGAGCAAGCAGCCGTGTGGTGCTTAGTTGTTAGCGGGGGTTAAACCACAACACTAGGCAAATGTAAATAACTACTTACATTAAATAGAAAGACTGCTACTGCTATGCTTAGAAAGAGATGTACAGAGATGATAATAAAAACTGCACTTACAGATAACTAAATATAAACTCATCTTCATGGGATTTTTCTGAGTCTTCCAAATGCAAAGTTACCAGACATTATAAATGGCCTTCAATCTTCAGGTAAGGCACTGGGTGATGCTTTTGCTGTTGGGAATACTGACCTGGGTATAAGTATGTGCCAATTTCTGTCTGAGACTACAGTCAGAACCTTATCTAACCCTTTCTCCTAGGATTTCCTCTGACTTGCAAACTCAAAACTTAATCAAAGTATCAAGTTGCAACAGTTGTCCCAAGACATTAAATTTTTCTTTCCATCTTTTACTCTGTTTTCCCCCAGTATTAGACACACTGATATCCCTTGAATTTTGGATTCAGATACAAGGGAAATTCACTATGAATTTGGTTGAGTCCAAGGGTGTAACCATAAATGACTATTCATTAGTGTCCTCATTAAGAAGGAAATAGGTAGGCAACCCAACTAACTGGCTGAAACATCAGAGTGCAACTTCCTGCTATGAAACACATATTACTTCCAAATATACAAAGTGTAGTTCATAGGAATGTATAAATGGGAATGACGCCTTCAGATCATTGCAAATTCTCAACAGAGACCAGACATAATCAAAAACATCTGAGCAGCAACGCTGTACAGGGGTGACTGACTAAGCTTTCAGGGGACTTGATAAACATGAAATCGTGACTCATGTTTGTACAAAAGGACTTTTGTTCTTCCCTTATCTCCTGGGCAACTCATGCATAAATTGCAGCTTGATCCTTGGAGTTCTCAATTCAACTAGGGAAAGGAAAACTCAGTGGGTGCCTAACTAAAGACTAAAGAGTCTTTACTCTTCCTGCATAATTCCAAAATACACTTGCTGAAGAAAGAAAACATAGCTTTAAGCTTGAAAGATAGATCAGACAATCAAAGAGATCTTCAGATGACTTCCTAGCCAGAAAAGCTGACTACAGTCACACTTGTGTATCATTTCTAATGGCAGGTCTATTTAGCCATTGCACGACCTTCGTAAGAGACTCCCTAATTAACTGCTTGACTTTATTTAATTAAGATCACACCTGTATTAATAAACTAGAGAAATTACCACCTACTTTGACTAGAAAACATTGTGACTGTAACATTTCTTAGGAATAAAGAGTAAGTAACTGTCTCATTTTCACTGCACACCAGTAATACCTCATGAAACCACATTCCGAAAATAGCTGCGCTGTTGTAACCTATGATTATTTTAGTTATGAATTTGCATATACATAAGTGAAATCAGAAAGATTTAAAAAATTTCAACACAATACTGTGGCTCAAAACACTGCCAGAGAAGAAATAGTGTAAACTTTATACAGTAAATACTACTTTTAATGACTTAGATCATATTGGTGTTTAGAAAGCTCTCAATTCAGATGCTTCTTGTGGTAGTAGATGTCATTTCCTATTGACCAGACATTTTTCAAGTATTTTACAGTAGCTGAAAACTACTATACAGATATCAATAAAAAATAATAGAGCAAAAGACAGACATCTCAAGAATATATTTGAAAAATGCTTCACAGCATTTTGCAACTGCAAGAATTTCTCAAAGGCAGAAAGTGGACTTAGTTGTCAGTTCCTATTGAAAGCTAAAGAGATATCAGGCACCTTTGTCCCTTTAAAAAGTTCTCTTTTAAATAGTCTTGATATCATTATCTCAGTAATGACCATTTGAAGAGTAGACTGTATATGAAATCTAGATCTGCCCTGTTTCTTCTTGGTGTTCTTGACTTGCGACTTATTTTTCTTGTAGTCTTTGGTTGAATTCCCTTTAAAGTATGATTAACGACACATTTTCTCTTAACTCATTAGTATTCCTGAAACGAATGCATGGAAGATGATATAGAATGGTTTCTATCATCACGCATCACACTAATTGGTCTAAAAGTTCTGGACTTAGGGACTGGGCAAACATAGGAACGAGTCTCCTTTTCCATTCTGGAAGTTCCTGATCTAGGCTGAGACACCAGGGAAAGAAATGCAGAGCCAAGCATTTAACATATGTGAATGGGTTTTGTCTTATTTGTGGTTCAAACAGAAGGCAACAACTTGCAGCTGTCTTCCATATTTTCATGAATATATATTCCTGTATTCAGTGGCATTATTCACATATACAAAGTTGACTATTTGCTTAAGCACTGCGTTAACTTAGAATCCACATTTGCACGCTCTTTCAATACTATTAAAGGGCTAATCTGCAACTGCAAGGCACACTACATACTTGAATTGCCTAGCATAAATTTTGACAAAGGACCTTGTACAATCTTCTAATTTTATGTCTTTCAAGAATTGAAGTTTTATTTCATCACATTCCATGACACAATCCTTATTCTATGTTCTATTGAAAAACGTAGCTAAAATATGAACCTGTTACTTCTAATATTGAAAAAGAAAGCATACTTGGCAAATCTCTTTATTGTGTATTTTCCCTTGGGGATCAAAATCACGATAAATTTGCATTAAATTCTGGTTCACAGCAGTCATCATGTTTATCTAGAGTCAATAGTAATTTCTTTTATCATTATTGTACCTTTTATCTCCAAATTCAATGGCATTCTACATTCTCTTCATTGAGAATTAGGAAGGTCTCCTATAAGAGATAAAGTCAGTATCTTTCATGATATGATGAGGTTTTATTTTTCATAGACTTCTCAAAACAGACTTTTCTCACTTTAAAATTGGAAATTGACAAATATTTTTCCAGTTTGGAATTTTATGACGTTGAAAGGATGGGTTTTGTAAGAAAAGAAATCAATATCGCAGTATAAAAATGACTAACAAAAAGAGAAAGGAACAGTTTTTCAGAATTCATCCCTATTTTATTTATTAAAATTATTTAAAAAAACCCAAGCACGTAACATACTCACTGCTTTTGAAGCCCCATTATACAATGAAATGTAATCAGTATTAAAATAATCATTCCAATGGGAACTTTGGAAGCCAGATATGACAGAAGTAGGATATCACTACCCTTCTCCCAACCTCAGTCAGATTAGCAATACCTTGATTATGCAGTAAAAAGAATAGCCATTGAACCTGCATATAGATTCCTATACTCTTAACTCCTCTAAGATGTGCAGAAATTCAATCCAAGATACAGTCCATGACATAATGCCAGGTTTCACAAACCCTTAAGTATGCACATGTGAGCAAAAACTATGCACGTGCTTCATTGTTTGTTATATGAGGGATTCATTTGCATAATTCACACTATGCAATGCGGTACCTTTAAAGATATTAGGTAATTACCTCAAAAGGATGATAATTTTAATGGCGCAGCGTTGTACTGCTTAACTTTTTTAAAATTAGTTCATCACTGGGACATGACCTAAGAGTACATAGAATACGAGCAATTTACAGCCAAAAGGGAAGAGAATATTAACAGAGAAAAACAGGAGAATGAGTAGTACTACATAGACAGGATTAATTTCAACATCTACTGAGCAATGCTTTTATAAAAGATTATTACCTACATTATTTTAATTCTGCCAAGGTCAAACTGATCCATGAAATCAGATCTCATTAGGATTTCACAAAAGTACCTAAATGCAGTTTTAAATCGCACATCCATTTCTCCTAAATTTTAAAAAGTTTTTCAGAATGGGAATTTAATTCATCAATTAATATTCACAAGTTGTTTTTAACCCTATTTCAACATACACTTATCAAGATATGTACCAAAGCCTAGGAAACAAAAGACTGATTTTAAATCACTTGAGAAAAAAGTAGAGTCTTTTTCAGTTCTTTTTCACTTAGGAAAAACTCTCATCTGTGAATTCATCTGCTTTAATTTACAATTCTGGCACTGAGTTTTGGGTTCAGAAGCAGGCATCTAAAGAGGGAGTGGTGAGAATTAGGACAATATATGTTAAAATTCACAAGAAAAGAAATATTTTCAGTATCTTTCAAACTTAGAGCTGTCAGTTTCAGCCAATATTTTTTGTTTGTTTTTTATGAGGAACATATATCTTTCCAACCAGCTGGTCCCTATTTCTTATTCTCTCTTTTAAAAACACTTTTGTTTACTTTCCTTCTCTGACTCGTTTGCTGCTTTTTATTAGGCAGAATGTCAGAAAAGATTGATCTTTAGTTATCTTCGTAAAAGAGAATGTCACAGTTTGCTTTCTCTTTGACCAATTGTTTATATAACAGATGAAGGAATATCAAGCAGTAAACCAGAAACCTATTATTATGTTGAGAACCTTAACTGAGATGGACCAAAATACTTTTATTTATACAAGCAGTTGCTTCAGTGATCAGATGAAAAAGTCCTGTACACCTATCCTATGCAGTTAGAGGACTCATTGAAGTCTGAAGATTGTAAATGCTTCTGGATATCTACTACCTCAGCAGTGCTTCAAGTTCAGTTTCAGCTCCTCTGACCACTAGGTGTTTTTATATAAAGCTATATCCCTGAAATGAAGGAATTGAATAAATGAATAAAAGAGCTCAACATCTTTCCCTGTTTCCAGGCTTTGCATTCCTTGCTTCCCTTCCCCTCTCTGTGCCAGAGACCTTCTCTGCTAGATTTCTCCTTTCACCTGGAGATGTCTCCTTTCTGTATACACAAGTTGAGGTTAATATGCCCCTCCATAACCAACTCTGTGCACACACAAGCCTGAAATGCCTTACCATATTCCCAGCTTACACGTGAAGCTTACCATGTTAGGGATGCTCTCTTGCATGTTTGCTTTGGGGGAGGCTATTGAGGAATAGAGAGTATAGAACAACTGTAGCCTGTCTCCTGCAGACATCATATTGTCACAGCTTTATTCTACATTGTGTGGAGACTTTTTCAAGAGTGTGTTAGAAATACAGACATGAAAAGATTTATTTCTTATTATTTCAGTAAATCTTAGCAGTTACCAAATGCTCTTGGGGTGATTTGAAACACCTGTGTTTGGTTTTAATTATTCTCAGAAATTGTCAGCACAATCATAACAACTTGGCACGTGCTGCTGCTTTTTAGGTGCAGTTTTAGATGATCTAAAATTAGTGCATTTGAATTGATTTAGCAGAATCTGCCAAAGAAAAATCAAGTAATGTGGACCTCCTAAAGCCAATGAAAACTGATTTCAGAGGTGGCTTACTGGCTCAAACTGTCCTTGAACCGGACAAGGAGAAAACTTGTGTTCAGATCTTTGACAACATGAGGAGATGTCTGTACTGCTGGAAGGTAAGGAAGAACCATATTCCTCCAACTACTGATTTTATGGCTGATGCCTACTTCTTTGTTTGATTACAAGGCATATAAAAGGCACAATCAGGTATTCAGGATGGAAACAAAGGATAATCTATGATATTCAACACTTCTCTACATCCATCTACATACTTCAGCAACTATGCAAGGCATCAATATAGGTAAGGTGAGCATCAGACCCCAGGGTTAACAATCACCAAGAGGAATCCTGGCAGTATATATCTATTGTATTATTGCTAGGTCAAACATTTTCTTACCCAATTTTCCCCTGATTGCAAAAAAAACTAGGCGAGGGATGAATTTGTTCTGTCTGCTTGCATTCATGAGAATAGTTTTCAATCACAAATAGGATCTTTTCTCATTTTCTTTTGATGAGTGTTTACCACATTGCAAATTGTGAGGAGTAAACACATAGTTCTTATCAAACCAACAATTCAAAGCACTTATTAGCCTCCAAAATGCTCTTACAGTACCAAAATGTAGCGTATGAGTGTAGAATACTAATTTTACAAAGAAGTAAATGGTTCTTTAAATACTAGAAACATTTATTAAATAATCAAATTTCCAAGTCGTGCTGTGACTGAATCACAGAGGATGCATGAACGAACATTTATATTCCATCAGTGAATTACTAGAACACTCTTCGGAGATTCAAAATTACTCACTTAGCCTCTTTCACTATTCTTGTGAAGGTAACCCGGCTCTGAAGTGACGTTCTAGAAAAAAGCCAGGGTTGGTCCTGTCATGCGGTGCTATCAGGCCACCTTCTCTAAGCACTCCCCTATACAACAGAACCTCTCCTTACCACAGTGGGGTCTCCCCCCTCTAATAACAGAGAGAAAAGCAAATTGCCATCCTACAACTTGCCTGAAAGTGAGAAAAGAAAGGAAACACTACTGATTTTATGAAGTCTGTTAATGACCTTCCTACAGCAACCTGATTAACACAGAGCGTGCCTCGAAATTCACGTGCATGCCACAGTCCTCAAGCCCAAGCCTGTCAGATTGTGATGTGAACGCTCTGGGACCCCTGAATACCTTTCATTACAATTAATACCTGAAATATTTGGGTGACTGAATGCAGCTTAGCATTGTGATATTCAGTAATCCTTAGCAAATGATTTGCCCACCATGGGAAATCCAGCTGAGATGCAGTCACACATTGAGTGAAGGTTTCACTATCTTGGTAGATCTCTAAAAGCCTCCCAGACTTTTCTCTCTGACAAAAAGACTCAGACTTAACTGCACAGCGACTGTTATGAGTCTATATCCGCTGTTGACCAAGAGAGGACTGCCCTGACACCTTTATATGAAAGAAAAGGCTTATTTTGTATGTCTAAGGTTGCTCACAGTCCTGAATGCAGCAACTTCAGAAATAAGTTGACAGTGATGGCTCCCTTTTTCACTTACAACTAATGACAGTGCCTTGTTGATAAACATACCAAAGCACCAGATACCAGAAAAGGAGTGATACATTTTAAATGCTGTTTTAATCTCTCCTTATTAAAATCAGTGGGATCTTCAAGTTTCTTTCAAAGTTGCCTACTTGCAAAATGTAAAATAGCCTGAATAGAAACAGGAGAATCAATTAGAAACAGCACAACACATCGCTGCCATATTCCAGCAAAGCCAGAGCATATTTAACACGTGAAAGCTGAAAGTGAGGGAGTGAAATGCCACGGGCTCTTGACTCTGAAAAAAACCAGAACACAACTGAAGAGCACTTGAATGAGCCAGCAAACTTTTACTACAAATCAATGTCTTCTGTGGTTGCCTGTGTTACTGATCTCTTTCCAGCAGAAGGGTGGAGTCTGATAATTTCTCAAGACAAAAATAATACTTAAAATCAATTGTTGACAGAAACACAAGGCTCTTCTTAGAAGCAATTATAGACATCTTAGGGGATAAATTGTCTAGCTGCCCAAACGCTTTGATTTACTTATCCTAGGTGGACCTATACTGCATAAAACCTCCTCAGGAACATTTTGGGCTACCAAGAGCAATTGTATATTCAGCTACATTATCCTACAAGTCCTCAGTTTGCACGAAGCTGTTTGTTCAATGGCAACAAAGATCCCCTCCCGATCTCCTGCTGTGGGGAGCCAGTCAGCCCGAGGAATTTACAGAAAGCAAGCTCAGTGGTGCAGCTGGAGGGGTAGGAGCTCTTTTGATGGCGTGGCCCAAAGCAGAGCCCCACAGGGAGTCTCCCCATCCTCTGGGCACCCCTGTTTCAAACCCGTCGTACCAGCCCACTGCTAACGGCACTGACCTAAGGGTGAGGTAGGCTAGCACAGCACTTCTCATTTTTAAGTGGTTGGATAAACATTACATGGCAGGTAAGTTTTGGAGCAGTGAAGTTTTATTGTACAGATATATCTAACTCTCACAGACCCCTCATATTTTGCAGCTGCCCAGCATCCTCGTGAATCAGTAGTGAAATACTGAACATTAGCAACCTTAAAGGCATGTGTACCTGGTGCACAGATGAGACGTACATGCACTCTCTCTAGAATAGAGCAGAGACGTTTTTCAAAAAGGTACTGACAGTAGGCCCCTTATTCACACTTAGTTAGTAAAATAAACAACTATTTTTACAGTTATTGAGTGTACCTTTGAAAATCAAGGCAGCGAGATGTTTAAGTGTCAGATCACACGACCAGGCACTCTCTAAACACCAATTAACTGAGCTATATGGGTAATGGGATTTCCTTAATTTCTGTGGACCACTGTGTCCCCAGCTAGCCACAGGCTGCAGATTTTTCTCTTATTATCTTACAAGATCAGGCAAGTTATTTCATTCTGTAAGTCAATAAGCTATTTGGGGACTGAGACTTTGTGATCTCCTAATGGACCAAAGGAAGGCTAAGTCCTTGCAATTAATTAATTAATTAAGTATACTGGCATGCAGTAAACATTTTAAGCAAAACCAAAAGCTATAAATAAGAGCATATTAATGGTCCAATTCTTTTATGGCATTCATAGTGTGATATCAGAATGTTTTGCAAGATACTGTGCATAAATATCCCTATGTGTAGTGTGTGTGTATAAATACATGTATGTATTTATAAATAAAGATGATTCTTCCTAGAAAGGATTAAAACCTTCAGTCCTTCTCCTACTTTTCACATACTAGCAAACCACTAACATTATATAAATATGTACAAAATGCCTTCCTTTGGCATTAAGATGGATTGCATTTTAGCCTTCTGAGCTATGAGCAAGAAATGTAACAGAAATCGATTCACAGATTCAGCGTTTTTCCTTTTCAGTCAGGTCACAGGGACAGTAGCAGACACAGACAGTGAAACAGTTGTGCTAAAAGCCCGACATCCGCAGCAGATGCACTTCCCAGGGTGTTACTTCCCAGCAGCTCTAAGCCTGCTCCTGTCAGCTGAGAAGCCATCAGCAGCGGCAGCACCAAGGGTGCTTCCGAACTGCATCTTCCAGTTCAGCTCCATCTGAAAGGAAACCGTGCAGAGTGAGACCGCCCTACTGCAAAACAAAGCGCGGCCGTGGGGATGCTGGGGAGCCCACTTAAAATGGGCACTTTTATTCCGAGTATAATGTTACTACAGATGCACCCTCAATTTCCGTCCAGGCCAAGCACCCTGCTGCCACTTCTACGCCCTTCATAACCTAACAGAGCTTCACCTTAAAAATATTAATTGTGCTTCTTCTCCACCTTTTATTAGAACAATAATGGCACTAATTTATTCACATTTTTCTTGTAACTTGTTTTTTCTGCTTTTAAAGGTTCTTTGGTACTTGTTTCTCAATTCGTTCATACCAACGAATGAAATTCTCTTTCACTGTTTATTTTGCTAGGCCAACATAGCCACTCCACCTTAGTTTCTTTCATTATTCTAGTCTCCTTCGTTATGCCTATTTAAGCCTAAATTCTTCTTTTTTAAATATGCAGGTATGCAAAATGGCACACACAGTATTCCAGATGAACCAGTGAGATATCCACTGGCATTACTAGCTCTCCTGGAAACAGCTTGTCAAAAGTATTTTAGAACTGCATTTGCCTTTTTAATGGCAACATGATACGAGCAGCTCCTAATCACTGTACGAGCGACTAGTAGACGCAGATCCTTCTCATCCTTAATCATTTCTGACTAATGAGCTCCCATGATATAGGAGAAATTCTGCTTACACATTACCAACTATTTAACCTTATCCTTTCATGATTATATTTCATCAAATATTTATCAGTGTGATCACCCAGATCACCTGGTTCTTTCTGAAAAATACTCAGTTTCTCCTCTGTACTGATGGTACCTTTAGCACTGTTCATAACACCAGCAAACTTCCCCGTACTACCCTACCTCTCACAGACACTAACATTAGTTCTGACCAATGTACCAACGAACACACCAACACTAAACCAGAACAACTCCATGATACAACCTTCAGGAACCAGACTCTCTCAGGTCTCCTGGCAAACTTCCTCTGGCCCCTTTCAGCACGACTTCTGCTAATTTTAACCATTTTCTTTGCAGATGTATTCAATTTAGAAATCAAAATTACATCACTTTTGAAAATAACAGCTCAGCACCAACATTTGTTTAAAATGTCCTTCTCAACCTCTTATTTCTCCTTTTCCCAGTAAAATATTTAACGATTCTATGCCGTTAATTGAAATCAAATTTTTTGAAACTAAAGACATACTTTTTTCTTCTTTTATTGACAAAGCTTAATTTCATTTTCTGCACATTCTTATGCAGTAATGATACAATTTCCACCTTTCAAACTATTGCAACTTACTCTTCAATGGAATAATCTTGAATTAATGCCATTAAAAGAATAACTGAAATTATTGCAGGATAGGAAGAATTCGTTATGCTTTTACTGAAGCAAATGAAATTTGCATTACATTATTATATCACTGTGACTTCCTAATTTTATTTCTTTATTACTGCCCAGTATACATTTCTGCAGCACAGCAACAAATGCCTTTGTTTTTACTGCCACAGCTGACTAAAGCTATCAAGAGACATAACCACTTTCAGCAGAGCTTTATCTTCTATTCCCATGTTCCTATGTTGTGACACTTCAGGGAACAACCATGACATTTTGCTCAGATAGGAATCATTTTGCTTCTTTTAAGTATTGCTGAACTGTATGGTGATTTTTTTCCTTCTTCATCTTAGTACAGCCATGCCAGACAGTGTCTTGTTTATAACAGAGTAGCATTTCCCTTCTAGGCTACTTCCCGTGGTGGTAATAGAACAGTTTTCAAGTTAGCCATGGAAGTACTGCATGATATTGAGAACAATTCAAATAATTGCTCAAAGACTTAGGATTCAGAATTGTATTTCAACTTCTCCCGAGGCTATGTAAAGAATAGAAGCCCCTTTCACTCCAGGGATGTGAAGCTGCTTGTATAGATTTACCTCAACAGACAACACTATTTTCAGCAACAGTAATAACAAAGGACAGAGGGAGAGATACACAGGCAAATATTAGGAAGTCCCTTAAGGAGAGCTTACAGGTGCTCTATTTTCATCAGCTTTGTCTCTGTCTCGCTTTAAACTCCCCGTTTCACTTTGCAGAATCGCATCTCAAACAACCAAGGACAAGACTCCTACGGGCACGGACGCAGCACTCCGGAAGAATCCCTTGCTGTTGCGCTTTTCAATGATCCCCACATATTTCTTCTCCAGCAAAACAAATTCCTGGCAGTGAAGCGCTGCTGTTGTTCTTTTGCTTTACAAACTTTGAGGGAAATTAAGTTAAATATTTTTTCTAACAGATACAAGCCATGACCCAGAGCTCTACTTTTGTTCTCAGTCTTTTACAGCAGCTTAAAATAGCATTTGACATTAGTAACAGGATTTAAAATGCTCTACAGTCCTACTGCTGTAGTATGAAGGTCTAAGGACACAAAAAATAAAAGGCTGTAGGTATAAGTAGTATATTTTCTTTGAACAGTTGCTAGAATTTAAAAACCACTAGAGAAGATTTTGGGCCCTTCTTAATGTCTGCAAAATCCACGTTATAGTGACTAAAAAATCCCACCCAAACTCTGTAATATGTGCTGAAGGATAACAGCGGGAAACACAAATGCCAGTATGACACAAAAGAAGAGCTAATTAAAGTTACTCAAGATATAAACGAAGCAAGAGTGGGTATTTTAAAAGCCAGGAACAAACAAGGAGGAGGAAACAGAAGAATCTTTGATGGGTCAGAACGTGACTTAGCATAACACTGATTTGACACTGGTACATTGTTTCATGATGTGATGAATCATTTGAAATACCATTGCCTGGAGGACTGGATTTTTTCTTTATTCTTGATGGAAAGCAGCATGCGGACATAATTGGAGAATGCAGAGCAGCGCAGTTTAGAAAGATCAGTAGTAGAGCAACTGTGTTTCAGTTAAGGTTGTTAATTCTAATTCTATTATTTTCACACTTCAGGGTTTTGTGTTTTGTTTGGGGGCTTTTTTTCTTCTTCTTTCATGTTCATTTCTTTTCATACTTCTCAACTTGCCTGCTATGCAAGCTTTTTCTCTTGGGTTTCCAGAGGGATAAGTGCGAGTTATCTGCAACATTTGCAAATACTCAGGTATCCAACAGGTAATCTGGGACACTGCAAGCAGCACCTTCATATGAATTAGCTCTTTCTCCACTTCCATTCCTCGCTCTCCTCCACAGCTAAAGGTGGCATATAGGATACGTGATGTTAATATTTCCAGCAGAATCCAAATTATATCAGTCAGATCAGTGTAATAATTTCCTCACAGGCTGCACAACCTGCTTTCTTTTATAAGCAAACAGCAGAGAGACAGAGGTGGCTTATACAAGTGTGAGGAATTCTTTTCTTCTCACTGACACCCCATATACTTCCATCTGCCCCAGATTTGGAGCTGGATAACACCAAAGCTGATAAGAGATACCCAAGCTGGGCTCAGGGCTTCTTGTGAAGTTAAACTCATACAGTGTTATCTGAAATCACAGTGGCTCGTTAGATGAGATAACGTGAAATGATGTAAAACATCAGAGGGAGAAAGGAAAACTTTGAGATCGACTATCTGCTGACAACCCCAAAGACAACAATCCTATCACAAAACAACATTACAGATAAAAGTGGAAAGGGCTGCCATGCACTATATATCGTGTACCTGGTGATCACAGCAGTCTGTCCGCTCAAATCTTCTTCTGCAAACCTTCTATGAAAGGCTGGGAAATTACTTTTCATTTTCTACTTTTATAAGCATTTGTTTTATCATTATTGACACAAAATTTAAGAAGGTATACGTACAGATAAGGAGAGAAATACCTAATGAGGCTATCTGCCAGGGTGAGAAAGAGATTGCTAGCACTTGAAAGAAATATTGAATAGTAACTTAAAGAATTCTCTCCTCTTTGAGTGGTGCTTAACAGCCATTTTTTTATGGCAGCTCCATTCTCCAAAGCATTTATTTTAAAAAATATATTTTTATTGCTCGGTTCTCCTTAGGTGATAAAAAAGGAAGCTTAACAGAATCAATAATGAATTACAAAACAGCCGTCTTGCTTTACTTAAACTGGACTGCATTATGGCTGTGCTCTTTCTCACTTTGGCTTCAATTCATCAGGGTACTTAGCCTGAATTTAAGCACATGATTTGTGCCATTGGCTTAAGGAGGTCTGATGGTCAGACACACATCCTCCTGCCTGGGTGATCCAAATTAGACACAACCTTGCATACCCTAGTGAACGGGAACATACGTGCAGATGTGAATGTCATGGTGTATCATATCTGGAGGACACAGAGCGTTCTGGATCCAACTTCATTATTTCAATGGCATTTTAAATGGGTTTATACGGTGTTTAGCTAACAAGCATTTAATCCAGAGGTTAAAGAAGGCAGTAACCCTAGAGACTGGGCTTGTAACGGGCTATAAAGATTTCTGAGGTAGAAAGTCATCTTTAGCCCTAGGGAGTGGACTGTAAAGGGCTGAGGGGGATTTTATTAGCATCTTTAATTAAGCATTTATTTGAGTCCTTTGTTTGGCATTGAATCAATTTGTCATTAGTTGTTTTGTTATTTAATTAGTGTGCTTAATTACTGTAAATACTATTAGGGCTAAATCCTGCAAGTTGCTGAGAAATCTCACAACTCCTAGGGATGTCAATTAAAACAAAACATTTCCCAGGTCTAGAAAAGTGCAGAGAGTTGCTTCTGAGGTACTGCTTATGACAACCATAATGTTAGTGTAAGAAGAAATTTTGTTTCTGGAGTGACTCATGTGCCAAGTAACACAGAGATTATTTGATGTATGAGGAGCCATTCTATGTGAAGTTGATGGAAATATTCATTTGACTTCATTGGGGCCATGATTTTGTCCTTCAAAACTGAGCACTCAGAAGAACAGTAGTCTCTGACTTTCTTGTTATGGGAGAAAATTATATAAACTTTAGTCAAAGCCGTTATTGAAGTAGAGACACCCTATAGGAGGTCACAAGATGGCCTTTTGAAGCTCAGTGGGGCTGCAGGCAGTGTTAACTGGAGAATGCAGTAACAACTATTCCAGTTTTGTACTAGATTGAAAAATCAAGGGAATCACCACCCAGCCTAAATGATAAAACAAAATCTGATGGTAGACCCACAGCCACACTGTCTTTTTTTTCTTTTCTTTTTTCTTTTTCTTTTTGTTCCCATTTTCTATTTCTAGGCATACAAAAGAAATAGGTGATTGGGAAGGATCTCAGCAAGGAAGAGGGTAGCTAGTGCTTTGGAATACAATGAAAGAATGAGGAAATAGCATCAAATAACTGAGTAATTGATTCACCACAAAAGATAAATATGTTTTGGGCTTAATAAATATAACCAATAAATTTGGGGAAATATGATTTATGGAAAACCATCTGCATTATTTTATGTAAGGCAAGATATTTCACTATGACATTTTCAAAACAGAGGGGTTTAATTTCTGTTGTGACATGAGTTTTATTTTAATTAAAAATAAAAACACAAGTAAAACAAAACATTTCAATTTCACTCTCATAATATTTAACTCAAGATTATGTTCCTGTTTTCTTTTGGGTTCAGTGAGAAAAAACTAGGGAAAAAATGTTGTTTCAAAGTAATCCAAACCAAAAATTTTTCACAGGTTTTCTTTCCAGCTACTGACCCAAGCAGTATCTATTCCACACAGCTCTCCCCATCACCGCTCTGCTGAAGCTCTTGGCAAAGCGCAGGAAGCAAGAAGAGAGATGATGCACAGGCAGGATCCAAACTGTTGAGAGGTCAGAGCAGGGATTTGGGTTCAGGCATAGCTGAAGGGAGGAGAGATCACAGGAAGCCTGATGCAAAGCCAAACAAAGTCAGTGGGAGATTCTCCATTGACTTCAGCGGGTCTTGAATTCGAACCAAACCGACAGAAAGGTGTGAAAAATGAACAATGGGGCATGAGGAAGGAAAGGACAGAGAGTGATGTGGTATGGGGGAAAATACCATCTGCTCTGCTTGCTGCAGCTCCAGGAAAGTAAGTATATTCTTTTGGCTGTCAACGCAGTCTCAATATCCCCCTCTAACTTTGTGAAGTGTAACACTGAGCACGTTGGGAAACATAGGATTTTTCAGCTGATGCTAACAGCACCCTTGTTCAAGCTGGGGAAGTTGCTCATATACATAATACAGTACCATTTTCCTATGCATCTACTATAAAATATATAATCTAAAAGCTTTCACAGAGTTAAATAGACCAAGCAGATGGACAGGGAAATTAAAAGAAATTGGCAAGGTAGAAAAGATAAATGGTCAACTGAGATTCGAAATGAAGAAGAGAGTCAATGAGGCAGAGAGCCACAGTGAAGCTATTCCAGATGGTAGGAGCTGCAAAGAAGGCGACTCTCAAAACACCGGTGAAATTCAGATGAAGAGAGAGGTCTGACAGCAGGGAGGGCACAGAGACTCTGAATCCACCTAATCCTGTGATGATGTTTGGGTCAGAAAAGAGGTCACAGCCTCTTTTGAAGGCTGTGAAGGAGGACTTCAGTGACCCAAGCAGAAACCAAGCTGCTTCTCTTGGACTATAAAGCCTCAGCACATACATTACACCAGCCACTCTGTCTATGGTTAAGCTGCTTGCTGCATCACCTTTTCCTCATGAATGAATGGACAGTATCTTTCTGAGTGGGAGAATCAGAAAAGATCAGAACCAGCTGTCCAAATGCAAACAACTCTGAATAATGGGAATATTTAAAACCCACACTTGCATCCAGATCCAGCTGTGCAAGCTCTCTGTCTGGATCTGAATCTCTTCTTTAGAGTGGCTTTCTCCTCCATCCAAACAGCCAATTGGCCAGAATTTCTTGCTCTGTGCTGGCAGAACTACATACAACTGAACTGTAAACAGGGCACACGGGTTAATGTGCTCCTGTGTGTTATCTAGACTGCTACAAAGAGAAAACTATGCCTAGGGATAACAATTGCTAAGTTACAAAGGATTTATCAAACACATATTGGCTTTAACAACTACAGATCAGTTGTCCCAGAGCAAGTCCACAGAAGCCATTGCTGTGAATGTTTTGAGATGTTATCCTCAGCAAAGGTGCCTGCTCACAGACACAGTACAGCAAACCAGAAATTTCCACCTTAAGCCTTCTTCAGTGGCCCGCTATATTCTGCAATAAAATGCAGCACTCTGCTCCAAATCCTCTTCTTTTCATTACCTATAATGAAGTAACGTTACAGGAATGAGAGACTGGGGTCTACTTCTAATTTTTAATACTATTTTTGGAGGAAATCCTAATAAGGTAAAGGGTTATATTGCCGAAGTCCATTGCATCCACTGCACAATTTTACAGCTCCATTTTGTAGTAAGATCCACGTAACTGAACCTTCAACATCAATTTCCTCAATTACAAGTCTGTGTCACTGAGCAAATGGCCATCAAAAGCTTCTCCTCCTACTTCTGATTTCCTGAACTTCAAAATGGAATATTAAGTGCCATTTAGTCACTGACAGTAGCAATACCCCATTTATCAGCCTATTAGGTGCAGCAAGTAACACTAATGGGGGTGAATGTAAAATAACAAAAGCCTAACACTGATGTTTCTTTCCCCCTGCTGAAAGGGATAATTCAGTAATTACCGAGCATGCCTCATTTAGTAGCCTGGCCAGAGGATGGAAAATGGGTTATTCACAGGATTTCAGGGGGCTAAATTAAGCACCTGCTGTTATATTTTTATCTTCATTGTATCTTTTTGCATAGTCTAATGGTCAAATTTCACCACAGGAACATCTCTTTCAGGAGATTCACACAAGAATCTCAAGATTTCTCATACACACTAAAGTCAGAGCAACGTATCCAAGATACAACCTGTCATTCCCCACACCTTCAGACTGCTCTGAAACCTGTTGTTTCCAGTCAGTTTGATGAATTACGATTTTGGTGAAGTGAGCAGTAACACAAAAGCTGTGCAATCCATACCACAATACACACTGGATAAGAAATCTTTTGTGTGATGACTTTCTCACCAGGCAACCACACATGTGCCTAGACGAGATACTGTACTACACACAGCAAAATATTTTTAAATTACCAACCAAATTGTCAGCTACTGTAAATCATTCTGCGTATTTGAATTAGAAGTACTTTTCTAATTTATATCATAAATATATTAAAATATGTATATATTGATACTAAATCTGGTGCTGCAACACCTTTGCGTTTGCTGTCCGACCAAACGGAGCCACTTGTCACACCTCATCTCAATGAACTGAACCTCTTCTCTTTCATTAGGAAATGGTGGCAGAAGATTCTGGGCACGCCAAAGCCTGTAGTCTATCAAACCACAAAGATCTCAGCAGGCTCAATGGAAACTTACGCTGTACTAAAAATGGCAAAGTATCATGTGAAAATTGGACAAGATCTCTGTGCACCTGCTTTACAGCAAGCTTTTCCCTTCTCAGTCACCTGTGGGCATATCCCATTCAGCAGGGTGTTTGAAGGACCTCTACCAACTGGCCTTGCTTCAGTTCATATCACAGGGCGGTCCCAGCACAAGCTGGATTTAAACTACAACAACAGCTCCAGGGCTTCATCTGAGACGCTCCAGTCATTAGAGGGCAGCTGTGGGACTGGGGCTAGAACCAGTGCAAAGTAAAACACTAGAAACACTTACTCCATGGATTTGCCAGTCTCTGTTGAAACTTTGTTTGCTATACAAATTTGTTCATATGGGATGCAGTATTTGCTAAAATAGAAGTAGCTTTTGTGCATTAAAATTCAAATATTAAATATCAAGCATAAGTGACAGCAATAGGTCAACAGAGTGCCAGGACAGCAGGGAGATGTACCATTTCCTGGAAAAACTTGACTGCAACCAGTATGAAGATTATATGATTACACAAGAATTCAGGCTACTTTAATGTTTGAGCTTGGGTTAAAGCAAACAAATAAATACATGTAATGAATAAAGGAATTTGCTAGTGTAATCAGTATTATCACAGGACGGGAGATGTTAATCACCAGGCTTTGACGTTGCTTAGGATAGCATCAGAGCCTGGGCGTTTTGAACTACAGAGTAGTTCTCACCTCCAGTTCCCCAGTTTAATCATACACAATTTCTAGAACATCAATTTCCTGCAGACACAGTTTACAGACTCAAATCAATAATGTAATATTTATTTATAAAAACAATTAAGTTCCTTTTTTGGCCAAAAAAGATAGAAATCAATTACAATAAAAAATGCCTGATTGAGCTTGATCCAGCCAGTTTTATGGCCAACAGGAAAATTCAGCTGGGCAGTGGATCAGACTTGAATTTTAAACTTTTGACCTCAAGAGTATTGAATTCTTTGAGCAAAAGCAATTTGTGTCAGACTAATTCAATTCCCTTCTGTACAAATACACAGATGATATATCAATGTTTTTCTGAGATTTAACAACATTCTCATACAAAGTTACACTTATTTTTTCACTTTTTTTGTTTGTAGTTCCACTGTAACAAATCAAAGTAAAAAGATATATAACAACTTTTTTCTCTCTTCTCTCTGAAATCTTATTTCAGAGTAAGTACACAAAGTTTATTCTATGTCCCATTTTAAAAAGTAAAAGGTAAGTGAAGGAATATCTATGCAACAAAATGAAAGTGTGGCTGTAGTACATGAGAGTATTCTGCTAATAAACTTCTAAAAAGTATGGGTATCAATTCCAGAGAAGATCTGACAGAGACAAGCAACGAGAATAAAAATTCTCAAGTGCAAAAGAAGGGGAGTACAGCACTGTGATTCTGATTGTCCATCATTAAAGCATGCCCTTAAAAGCAGTAAAGTTACAGGAACAATATTCATAGCAAAATGCGCCTTCAATAAATAATTGCTGTGAGAGTACAATAAGCAAAACAAACTTCAACTCCACACTGAAGTGGACGAAAGACAATAAATGTTAGATAGACAGATAAACATTAGTAACTCATAGATAGCAGCTATTCTAAAGGGAGTTTTGTAGCTTTGCTTTGTAATCACACAGCTGTCCATAAGAAACATTATGTTCTTTTAATCTTTGGTCTTTCTCATCCTATGTAATTTCCAAATTTTTCAATACTTTCTTGGTTTTGAAGAGTTTATAATTTTGCTGAAGTCAGCCCCACAGGAAATTCTGACACACGTATTCATTAACACAGTAATGTGATGTGATATGTCATCTCAATGTCTTCACAAAATACAAGAATCCTAGTTGTCCTAATTTCTGGCTTTACTCCTTCTACCCCTTGCTCTTCCCTATAGCAAATGCTGAGAACTCCTGCAAATTTTAATTTGCCCTGAAGACAATGATGATCTAACAAAATAACTAACGGAAACACTGACATGACTATTGTCCATGGTGTCCATTGTTCCCAGGATCCATGTTCTGCAGGAGTTGGCCTGGCTCCGAGGGCCATACAACAAGGCTACTGCACAAGGACTCACACCTGGGATACTGCACTCTTGGGGGGTGGTACAGAAAGAAGAATGAATGCTCTTCTGTCCCCAGCTCTTCAAGTTCATCACCTGAGCATCACAACTCCTCTATCCCTTTTGCAAGTCCAAAAGAGGAGGTAAAATAATTCTTGCAGAAAGATCACATAAGTAAAAAGAGGGCATACAAGTAAGTCGTAACCTAACAAACTAACCTTCAACAAAATAAAAGTACGTGTGCTATTTGGGGGTTCAGAGAACAACTTTATACTTTCTCTCCCAGCTTAATGCGGGATTTCTACAGATTTAGATAATTGCATAATTGTGAAATTTGGCTATCTGACCTTAAGAATCCACAGAATCACCTTAAGGTGACCTTAAGGTCACAGTTCACAGAATCACAGAATGACCTAGATTGGAAGGGACCTTTTAAGATCATCTAGTCCAACCAATTCAAGTTCAGCAAGAAAGAAAACTCAGTATCCCTTTTCCCTAGTAGAGTCATCATGTTCACAAACATGTTCAAAGGCTCTTTCATTTCTCCTTCAAGTTATTAAGAATTAGTTGTTATAAGATATATATGATGTATAAAAATATATATATATATATATATACAAAGTAACTATTGTATATTACCTGCCCAGATGTGCTTTTAATTTTCATGTATCACTTCTTCCCAGAAGAAATTAGGCAAGAGTCGAGTCTCTCACTTTTAGCTTGCAAGCACATATTTTAGCTACTGGCACGTACTTGGCTCCCAGGCATATAATCTAGCTAAGCACAAGACTGCTTCTCATAAGCAAACATAAAGGAAGTGGCACATTAAATAGAAGTTTGTATATGGTAGTTTCATTTCGAGAAAGAAAAGCTTACAAAGCTTATTTAATGTTTTGTCTTCAATTAGAAAAGAGATCGATAATTGCCTCCAGATTCAATCCTAACCTGTTTACATTTTCTGAATAGCATCTATTGAAATTCAAAGACAAGGGAGTCAATCAGCTCATATTTTTTCAGGAAAAGCTATTGTAGCTGATACTACAGTTCATCTTAACGTAAATCACAAATACTATTGTTACACTTACTTTTTTCCCCTTTTTGGTTTCTCACTTCCATATAGCAAGTTACCACTGGGTCGCATAACAGTCAAGCTTTTATGTTATTTCATTTCTTAAGTGTGTGTGGAACAAAGATTTCAGTCCAGATATCAAAAAGGCAAAGTGAAGATAGAGTTAATTATCCCCTCTTCTTCTACAGAAATTACATTTTTAATTCTTTGCTTCCTCCACCATTAATTCAAAAATAGGTATTTAAGAAATATAGCAGTTCACACTTAAACACCAGTAAGTTGAGCAGCTCTTGACGTTTCAGTTAGAATACTTTTAGTGGAAGAAGTCCCAAGAAGAAACACAAATAAAAAAAATATACTTTTAACTAAAAAAACCCAAACAAACAAATAAAGCCATATTTCTAATTTGAGGACTGTCATTAGTTTGTTTATTTGGGGGCTTTATCCTCAGTTCTGAAAAAAGGCCACTATAGTTTATTAAGTTTGATATTGTCAAAAAGTTACAAAAGGTTCTCTGCACAAATAATAATTTATTTGCTCTTCCAGAGCATTTCGCAAGTCCCAGTTTCAAAACACTTAGTAAGTATTACACTATAAACCTCACACCAATACTGTTATCGCACTGGGTATCACTAGCTCCTGCAACTGCTAAGAAAAGCATCTGAGGCAGAAAGATGCAACAACTTAGGGGATCAGGGCTCATCAATACTTTTAAAGACTAAGCAGTATTGAATCTTCGTTTGAAAAAGTGCACAAAAACTATCAATAAGTGAACAAAATGTATTTGGTCTCAGATGTCGTAAACACTATTCACAGTAAACTATCCTTCAAGCTCTTAGTTGCACAAGAGAGCACAAGAGTACAAGACAGGGAAGAAAGGGAAGAGAGCACAAGAAAGGGAAGTCTTGAATATTAGTGCACTAATACATCTCATTCCAGTTCATTCTCAACATAACAGTTTATTCTAGAAATTGAAATCCTGTTCCTCTTCCAGCTGCAGGTATGACCACTGAAGTGAATGGGATCGTTCATCATTCATCCACATCAGAAAGGCAGCAGAATTTGCCTTGCAATAATTAAAGGAATTCTTTTCTTCCAGCCTATCACCACATGCTTCACTTGCAGGAAAGGGACAATTTAATGGTACCAGCTCTTCCCACATTCACTGGCAGAAACCCACTCATCTCAGGGGAACTGCAACTTGAAGGACTGACCTCTATTATCTGAAATGTCAAACTGTCATAAATTTGCCTGCTCGATTCCCTCCCTCCATAGCTGTGGCAGCTTCTGACCCAGCCTAGATCTTGGGCACCTCCACATCATTTCTACAAAACACAATTCCGAAAAAAGATCACTGAGAGATGGGGATGAATCTGTGGAAACCTGCAAAATCTGTAGGGTCCAGAATGAGACTTGTTTTCAGATTAAGAAATTGAAAATAACATTTCATATTTTGCCTTTTAGCTGGTGAGAAAAAACTCTTGACTAAATTTTTTTCCTGGTCTATATTAATTGGCGATAGTACAATGACTTGCAGTCAAAATACAAAAGAAATATTTCTGTCTTTCTCCCTCTCATATGCAGGCACGTACACAGGCGCTTGCATGCTGTGGTCTGAGAAGAGGTAGGGGCTGCAGAACAGCCTGACAGCTCTGCTTCATGGCAGCAGCCAAGCAGACCACGCTATTTCTTTTTACAACTACCACATGTGCAGATAGATAACTGTTAGATGACTTAAGCTACTCATGAACTTTTTTGTTACTTACTCAGGAAAAGATACCATACTTTGTAAAAATGGTTACATCACTTCAAATTCTTCAACCACAAAGTGTTTGGACAAACATTTACAAGAATGCACCTGAACTTGAGGAAGCTGATACACTGCATGTAAATGTTTACTAAAACTAAACAGTAAATCCAGGAACACACATGCATTGCCATGAGAGACACCAACCTGGCTTACTCCAGAAAATGACCTGACTGTGTCACAACCTTATCTGCGTGAGAAAAGTTGACACCATCATTTTGTAGACTCATGTCTTTAGAGCCTCAGAGATCTTTTTTGCTAAATATCCGTTCTTTCATCAGAAACGTCAAATGCTGGCCCCTTCCCCTAAGACTGAGAAGATCCACTGTGCATGAAGAGCTGCAATATTATTATACTTTATATTCCAGTAACAGCAACCAGCCCCAGGAAACGCGTATGCAACATACAGTACATATGCAGAAAAAAACAAATATATATATAGTCACTGCTTGAAAAATAGAAAGTAAAATATTCCAGAGGGCCGGCCCAAAACACACAGGCTACATAACATTGGCTAACACATTGCACATAGGTTACACAAGCCCGGAGGCTTGAGCTTGCCTTTTACAAAGGAGTAAATTTCAGCCCAAATGAGTGACTCCCATAAAACAGTCTTTCTGCCACTCCACTGTCCTGAGGGTGGTCTGGTTAACTCTGCGAAAGCGGGTAGCTTTGGTAAGGAAATGTTGTGCTACGGGTATGACTGCAGCCATGCGAGAGCGGCATGCCACAGTATATCATTACAGGGCTCGCAGAAAGGAAACAGCAGAGATTTAAATAAGTCAGGCTTGCTTTGATTGATTGGGATATTGCTGAGAGTGAGAGGGGATAGATAAAAGCTGTAGAACTCTGAATCTAGGTTGAAATGATAACTCTAACAAAATTATATTGAAACAGGCATTGTGTTTATAAGCTTTCTGTTAAATTCTGCGAACCGTATTGTTAGATGGTGATCTGAAATCAGATATGGTCTCAAGGAAAGCTTCAGGAAGGTTATTTTTCATGTAGATTCTCTTGAGGTGTAATCCATGAGGTGTTAAGACGAAAGACATTTTACATAACCCACAGGCTTTTCTCCTTTCCAATTAAAGGAAAAGAGATCAGCTGGTGAAAGAAAACTCCAGTGAAAGCCCCAGTGGCCCGGTGTTAGATAGAACCACATCCAAAGAGGAAGGCTGGGAAGAAAGGGGATGGTACTTCTGATTTTAAGTATCGCTTCGCTCCCAGTCCTACAATGAAGATTAAGTAGGTTTCCCATGACCTGGACAGTGTTAGCTCTTGCAGTTCTGCTTTTTGACTTGGTACTGTTCATTTCCTCATCCATCCCTGCATTCATCCACTACAACATTCTCATTAATCATATTAGATATCCTAGGCAATTATTTTGCTTAGTTCTGGAGTCATACCAAACTTTTACCTCTAGTCATTATCCCTTCTTTTCCGCGTAGATGCCTTTCACTGCTGTTTTAATTTCCTCCACAAGTCAGACCCAGAGCAGGTCTTATTGAATCTGTGCACTTCAACAAGCCATAGCTTCCTTTTCTATTTATATGCTTTTTGCAAGCTTTCTGCACTCATGTAATATCTCTATAGATTGTCACGAAGACTAGAGCCTTTTTGTTTGCAAAAGACTTTCCAGACTCCAGGAAACTTCAACCCTTCTCAAAGTCACACTAACTTCAGTTGATTTGTTCTTGTCACCTACATCGTTTATGTCTCTGTAATTGTTCAAATTCCCTAATGCCCTCATCTCCTTCCTGCTGCAAATGATTTTGACCCAGATGGGTGGTATCGCTAACAATCTATTCCTGTACTAATATACACCAGGATCTCTACCTTTATTTTTCTCTTTAATAAACTGTATCCCCCAGTACTCGCACTGTGAATCCATGTCTTTACTACCCCATCATATTCAATTTCACATCTTCCACCAGCAATTCTGTTTATTCCACCTTCTTGCATTACTACGAAAACATTTCGTTTGTTTCTGAAACCCAATAAGGAAATTTCTCTTCATTTTCCTTCACTGTGTCTGTCTCATCATGACTCACAGGAACCACTGTTTTTCCCTGATGCTCAACCTTCTACTCTCCAGTATGCTTTCACCCTTTGTTATATCCTTCTTATTTTGCCATCTCTGTATATTAAAGAAGCACTTTTATGAACCATGCTCAGCTCAACCCCAGAAGGCTACTAACCCAGTTACTCCAGTGGAGTCCATCAGTCCAGAGGAACTCTCGTTCAATGAATGCTTCCTGATGGTCAGACATCCTCAGACTTTCCTCACAGCATTTATCCTTGAGCCATCTGTTCCTCTTTGTTTCCTTGCCATGCCTTTGCTCTCCTTCTCTGGGGACTGGAAAACTTCCACTGAATGTTATGCACATGGAAATATCATTGCCACCTGGCAAGAAGAAAATGTCTTCCATACTGCGGGTGTTACACCATTTTAAAATGAAACCATGTTTGCAATGAAGAATATAGGTTTCCTACAGCCAAATCTTAATTCCTCCAGTGGCTACTGGGCCAGCTGAACGGAGGCACTTTGCTCTCTTTCCCAGCTGCTTTTGTGCAATTCCATTAGAGAGCAAGGCAGAGAAATAAAAATGAAGAAAGTTATTGGCAGCTACACTACTGGAGGAGAAAAGGGCAGATACAGAACAAGATGCAAATTTTCTGTAATTATTTACAGGTAACATGTATTTGGTGTTGGAAAAACACACATCTTAAGCTACTGTGACCTTGTTGGGCAGCACAGTGATGTTCTACAGCAGATCTTATAAATGGGAATATGGAATAAGTTAATAAATATCCTCAGGTAAATCCCAGACAAAGTCAAGTCAGTGGAATTCTTTTCCTTTGATTTAAACACGGCTGGGATTTCACATCCATTATTTAAGTGTATTGCCTTTACAACAGTAAAGAAAGAAACCGAGAGAGACAAAGAGGAGGAGCTTGGAATGCTTTCCTATCCGACTCAACAGTTCTGGTTCAGGGGCCTAAAAGTTTTCTGAGCTCAAGGACTCTTATCTGACTGCATTTGGTGAGAAGGTGAGAGCAGATCTGCCCATACCCACCCAGTCACGACAACCCACCCTAAATCCAAAGGCTGCATGATGATGGTAGCAAGGCTCTAAGGCTCAGCACTCTAGCTGTATGGCTTTTGCTCACCTTGGAGATCAGGCAGAGTACAGAAAAGCATGCTGTGCTGCTATTCCTGCCTTGCTTGATTTGCATATTTAACATCCTTTAGTCAGACAAGCAAGACCATGCAAATGATCCATCACAGAGGTGGTGTTCATCCACCCCCATCTGAAAGAAGTCAAAACAGACTAAAACTTTTCAACCAGGACCAGGATGACTAATAAGACAGAAGTTGGCAGATTTGTGAATGAAAGATGGAGAAGGTCTTCTGCATGTTCATAACGTGACAAGCAGAGGGCATTCAAATTAATTCAAACCAACGGCTTCTCGTACAGTCCATAATTAAACTGTGGACTCCATTGCCACAAAATATTTTGGCGGCCATCAGAGAAACTCAGGGATGGAAAATAGTAGTTATTAAACACAGATTAGTGGATTTTAAAAATGGTTTTCTGAATGTTACCTCTGCCTCAGGAACTCAGTAAATCTCTCCTTGACTGAAAGACCCAACAAGTGAAGCTCCATTACCTCTTGTGCCATTAGATTATTTCTTTAAGCACCTACTTTTGACATTTTTAGAGATAAGATACTGGTCTAAACCAATGTGGAAGCTCTTAAACTACATGTTTTCACATCCTCTGTTTTATGCTTTGATATGTAAATTATACTAGTTTGACTTCTTTACACACTGCTATTCTGCACATAACTGTGACAAAAAAGCCTATCTGCAAAGGCCTGCACTTTTAAGAGGGTCACACTTACATTGCTTTGTACACTGCCTTTAAAGCTAACTTATTATCTACAGAGAATTCCATTTCAAACCTTTTATTTCTTAAAAAGCAGACACCTATACAAGACTTGCTGGGGCAAAATACAGTCCCAAACAAACGTCACCAAGAAATGCCAACATCTTTCCCTGAACTGCATTTGTGGTAATGTGTGATGCCACTGACACACAGCATTTTCTTTCTCACTTATTGGAAAGACTAAGGCTTCTTTTATCCCATCATTTCTGTAACTGCTTGAACAGGTGAGGCAGGATGTATTCATCTATTAGTGCTTACAGCATCCAAATCCCTTCCCCTCAACACAAGGCAGAAAAAAAGGCTGTTGGTCAAACAGCAGTGTCCTGAGTCACTTGCTCAGGTCTGAAGCTACATGTGGGTTTGAAGTCATACGTTATGTATCAGTAAAAATTGCACTGTAGGTTTATTTCTAATGACTTTGGTACAGTCTGACTTGGCTATGATGGACTCCTATAGAACTGGGAAGTAATCAATGAGATCTATAAAATTAAGGAGGGACCTTCCAAATACCTTGAAAAATAATTAGAGCACCTCACCAATAAAAGCATTTTTTTTTTCTTTCTTTGCTTCATATGCTAGAACCAATCAGTTGGCTTATTCAGGGTAGGATCTTGGAGTGATTTGTTTGTTAGTTTTACAGAGAGAATTGATACAGTATTATAGATTTCAACATAAAAATAGGTATTTTGTGAAAAAACCCCACCACAAATAAACTAACCAACATTTCAGACATGCAAAGAATGCAAAAAAGCTCCACCCCAAAACCTCAAATGTTTGAAGGTTCATACAAACCTTTTCCATCCTTTTTACAAGACCATAAATTAACATTTAGCTTTCTTAATAGATGGCTTTTCTCGCCTATTGAAAGTGGCATCACCATACAGCTGATCAGTTTCTATTTAGCTGAGCCACTTGCGTCTAAAAATGGAGTGCACATGAACGCATCCTGGTAATTTTCATATTTGAACCCCCTCTCTATTTTACCATTCAATAAACACTAACCATGTAGCATTAAGTCTACATGGTGCTTAACGGCTATCTACTGAATACTGCATAATACAGGTGCAAGGGCCACATTTGTGATGCAGCTGAAGTGCGGTTCTATCACAGCGCTGAAGGAAGCTGAACAACAACTTGATAACAGTGAGCCACCATCAAGAAGCCAGACGGGGGTTTAATAGCACAGAGCTGTTCTCTGGCTTAATAAATGAGCTGCAGTTTTTATATGCTGCATGGCCACATTTGTTTCGGTGCTAGGAGATGTGAACAGTGTTTAGATCTATGGGACTACGTCAGCTTCACCACATAAATAAGTGAGACCCTAAAGAGTTGTGCACTTTCATAAGTTCTTGAAGAGTATGTAGCATGAAAATATGAGCTACCCCAGCCTGAAAAAAATAAAAGACTTTCCTCTAGCTAGTATTTCAAAAGGCAAGCATTTTTCTTTGTATTTACTTCTATGCCTACAGCTATAATGAATTATTTAAGCAATATCTATATAGTACAGGATTTGTGCTTTTATTTTATTTATTTGTCTATCTTATCACAGGCTACTTACAAGGGCAAGCATGCTGAGTCAACACAGGTGTAAATCACTGCACTTTAATCAGTGGAACTAGGCCGACTGACACCCATCACAAAGCTGACCTAATATATTTAGTGCAGAAGAGTTTTTTTATTGGGTTATTAATAATAGACTTGTTTATTTCTATTTCTCAAGCAACAGGGTTGGTAAGGTGTGCTTCCTCTTTTTTTTTTTCCCCCCCTCTTATTTCTTTTTAATAGCAATAGAAAATCAAGATATGTTCAGTGCATCTAATCAATTCCTAGTTTAGCACACAGTGCACGCCTTCAGGAAGGACTCTCCAGGTAAGCCTAGCACCGTGAAGTGTGCTGCAACGTAGAAATCTTCAAGCTAGTTCTGGATGACCTGATATAGCCACTTGGCAGAGCACTTCATTACACAGAAGTGCGAGCTCAGTTTCTAAAAGCGGCAAAGTTACATCAGTGCTGCCTTCTGCCAGGCCAAACTGGGTCAGCAAAGCACCCCACCAAGGCGAGCATGTGGCTTCTAGTTCTAGAGGTCATTGTTTCAGAGCTAGGACGTACTTCTGCATTGTGCTTGCTCTCCCCACTTTAACGTCTAGACCCTCAGGTGATGACTCCATGTCACGCAGTCGAGAGATCCACATTTGTTGGGTCTCACTTACTAGTTAACTGCATTCACGGATAAAATATCTACAGTCTGTATTAGACTTGAGAGAATCTCCAAATGTTCATTTTCGTTGGATAAGAAGTTGTTTCAATAAATTCAATGCTGTCAAATTGCATGATAGAAACGTGATAACTTTTGAAAGAATGTTCACCAGACAACAACAACAAAAAAAAAGGCCACAATCTGCATTGGCAAACCTGCACTGCACTGGAAACAGAGCAGGGGAAAGGCTAACAAGATCATACAAGTGGCTTGTTTCCAAGATCTAAGGTAATCTGTGAATGACAGTGCTGGCTCCTATCAATACTTTCTTGGCACTAAGTGGCAAAATATGTGGACGGGAGACAGGGCGTAAGTCCAAAGAGTGACTGTGTTCCAGGTAATGCTAGGTTAGCTGGCATAAAAAACCCTTAAAATCGTAAGTGGCTATTATTGTTTAGAGCATCACTGAGAACAGAGAAGCCACAGACACCCAGATCACAGCTGACAGTCTGGTCCCTTACGTTGTTTTGTATTGCTTATACAAATGTATTAATCACTATTTGTGTAAGTTACACACTTATACAAATGTATTAAAATGCAAAATGCAATAAAACACTTTTTCTGTTAAATCCTTACTTGACTTAGTGATTGAAGGATCTAAGCCTAGACCAGTGTAATATAAAATATGTACACTTCCAGGTATTGTTACTGAACAAGATAAGTTGTGTGACATTAGTTTATTGTATTGCCATAGCTACCCTTCACTTCTTTGCTGTAACACACGCAGGGGGTCAATAGCCTGGCTTTGGTCATTGCACATGAAATGAATCGTAACTATCTTGCTGATATTTCCCTGTCTGCTGAGACATCTTTCCTTATGTTATGAGTTTTTGGAGGTGGGAACCACGCTGTCATTATTATTGTCTGAGGTCACAGAAGGCCACGATTGCTGCCCAGGTCCTGCAGCGTTTATCCTAAAACAAATAACGAACATGAATTCCAGGATCCTTTGAGGTATGAATTTGTAAGGTATCTGCCTGCCTATGCACACTTTTCCAATAATAATGTGACACCCCAAATGATAAATGCAGGACTGCTAACAGAGCCAGGTTTCTTGGCCAGTAATACCAGCAATTTATTGTAACTTTGCAGGAGGTTTTACCTTTGAGATGATGGAGCAGGAGTTCAAAAGTGGTCAGAAAAGGAATCCTGCCTGCATCCTGGCTGATCTCAACTAGCCTGGCTTAACTTTTTCACTAATGTGAAGGTGAGATCCATGACATTGCTACTTATTTTTGAAAAACCCTGCAGATTTCAATTTAACATAGTGCATGTTTTAAGGGGGGTTCAGGACAGCTGCCTCGTCGTTGTATTAGTGAAGTGCCTTTAACTGTAACAAGCAAGAGAAAGTACAAGTGAAAGGGCAGAAAAAACAGGGTTCCCTATTAATTCCAAGCTCTCCATTTGATGGTATTTTGTAAAAAGTGGAAGAAAGATTAAATTCTAGTTACTTGGTACTCTGAGAACAGAATAAGCTTTTGACACCTGAAGAGCAGTTTCAAGCCATGTTCATTGTAAGACGCAAAGGCAGAAAAGCAGAAACCCCAAATCCTCATTCTAGCCAATATCTTTCCAAATGCTAGGAAACCAAATGCAATTTTAGGCTACTGATATTAAGCCCATATTATGCAGACTCTGAATTTACACGTAGATACATAGGTATCTACATATTTCACCATAGTGTTTTGACTGATGACTGTTAAGTGCTTCAAACTAAATTCATATGAATTCAAGTTCAGTTATTCTGCAGCTCATACAGCATTAGATTAAAACCAGATTTAGAGCAAGATCCCAGGGGCTACAAGAAAAAGAGGCTTATAGGCTGCTGCTAAGACTAATACAGTCATAGTTTATTAATGTAGACAGTAATGCACAATGAAATATCATTAATTCTCACATGTAATATTGGTTTCTAATTTGAGGAATTGTGTCCAATTATCTGTAGTTTAGTTATTCAGATTTATAACACAGCAACTCAGAACAAGAAAGTGCTGAATTCTTCTCCATTACCTGAAAACTCTGAAAAATAAAATACCTGTTCCTAGTAAGGGCAGCCTGTATATGTCTCAAGTCTTTCTGGATTTATGATTCAGTTCTCCAAGGGAGTCATGGAAAGCCATTTGGTAACTTTCACTGCACGACTTATTACAGATCTTTTTTCTTTGTGTTAAGGTTTTTATCTGCAAAAGGGCATTTTATTTCAGTGCCACTCTTAGGGGCTATTGTTTCAGGGCAAATAGCTTCTGAAAAGATGCAGAGTCACGTTGCAGAAAAAAATTTAGGCTTTCTACCAGTTATGAAGGTCACCAAGTTTATGTTTAGTATCTCAGACCATAACATATTTAGTTGCTTGATAAAAAGGTATCATCATAATGTCAGCCAAGCTACTACTTATTATTGCCAATGGTCGTTTTTTAGAAATGCCAAGTGGCATTTCATGTATTCTGCTCCCTACCTGAGTTCAGGGACACTCTGAAGCTCCTTGCTGAATGGCTTAAGAATTGGACCCTTTAAATAAAAAAAATATGCGTTGATCCCCACAGAAAGCACTGCTGATCTCAGCTGCAAGGCTTCCTCAGCCTGCTCAGCAGGGAAGCATGAAGATGTCAGGTAAACATAATCATGCTATTTGTGGAAAGTGTGAGATGAGAAAAAGGGAGGGTAATGAAGCATAGACAGAGCAATTCAGTTTCCCAGCCTATTTAGGTAGATTGTCTTTCTCTAATTGTTTTTCTCCCTGGAGGTAAAAACACAGCGAATTTCAATACCATAAAGTTAAGCTTTATTATTGCAGCTTTCAGTTCTTTCACAAAGAAATATGTACTGTATTATAGGAGCACCTAGTAGCAACGCTATAGTTAAAGATGCGTCAGCAGTTATGCTACAGACCTCTGCTTTTCCACAAGATGTAAAAACTAGTTTTAGGCTAAAATTAGGCATATAAGGTTAGTGCCTTGATTCATATCGGTTCATGGAAAAAAAATCCTAGACGGTTTCTTTGTTAATTGCGGTTTAAAAAAGCCACCCAAAAAAAAAAAAAAAAAAAAAAAAAAAAGAAAATACCCTGACACAATATCATCTATATTACAAAAGGTTGGATAGATACAAGTTAAATGTATCATTTTGCAAGTGTTTAAGTATTGCCCCCGGTGACTTCAGTCATTATCTTCAGTATGAAATGAATTTCATCTCAGTGTAGCAAAAGATCTAAATTTTAATGGGCTTTGTCCGGCAGAAGCCAATCCAACAAAGCACATATTTATCTCATTAACACTTAAATACGTGAACAGTTCATTTGAAACCATCAGGACAAAATTGTTCATCACCTTGCAGGACCGAGTTCAGACAAAAACAAAATGCAGTCAGATTTTAAAATTCAAGCAGACACTCAAGGACATAATATTTCTGTGTTCCCTTGCTCTATTTTGTAGTGAAAATTAACAACTTTAATAACTAAATAACTTTAATAACTAAGGAATTTATAAAAAGACCTTAGGCAGGTAACAAATACTTGAAGAAAGCTTATTCTAAGTAAGTATTTATATTTAGATACTGGATATGCACTGACATCCAAAGGTATAGCCACACAAGTGCAAGACACCAGTAAAGCAATAAACTTCAACAGAGAATAAAGCAAGCCCTGAAGTTAGATGTAATGACTGACAGGAAAGCAAATTAATGATGAAATAGTAAGACCTAACTCTTATATTGTCTAGTTATGACTAGATCTTTGAGCGCTTTGCAAGCAATTTGATAGCATTACCCAGATTTCACAGAGTGGGAAAGCAAGGTATATGCAGATTAAGGGATTTAGCCAAGGTCATCCACCAGGCCAATGACAAGAGTTAGGAGCAGTAGCCCAGCAGACTGGTACCAGTTCAGTCACTTCTCATATGATGCTTTTTCCAGCAGTGGATGAGCGGTGAAGTTCAACATGCCTCCCGCCACCAGCGGACTTGGCTGTTTGAGCTACTGATCACGCAAGGCAGCCTGAACATGCTACCACCAGGTAATGACCTACCACTCCTCGGATACATCTCGTTAACCATCTGGATCACTCCTACCTGTATTAAATAGGAGTCAAACTGACACTCGCTGGCTACTTAGCACTTACCACAAAATACAGCAGCCTGCCCTGGGGTGGTTACCATGGCAGAAGGGATGCACAGCAACTTGCTGTCCTGGCCTAAGTTGTGGACCCCCCTCACCAAAGCCAGTGTCCCCAGGTTGGCACTGCCCCAGCCCAGCCATTGTTTGCCTGGCACCTGGGTTAGAGCCAGAGCTTGCAATCCTGCCTGCAGAAATGGAGCACAAGAGGAGGGGAGCAGGGCTGGGAGTGTGCAGTAGGGGGAAAACGGGCTTTCAGTGGTCAGGTTCCTTGGGTGACATGTGAAAAATAGGTAAATGAGGAAAGCATGGGTCTAGGTGCAACCAAATGAAAGCTGAAGGACAGAAGATACCATGAGACGCTGGAGGCATGAGCTCGGGCTGAGACGATGTGCAGAAGGCAATACAGTTGGAAGGTGTGTGGTGGAACACAACGTCACAGCATCTGGAGACAGATACAACGAAATAGCGGTAGGGAGCCTGCAGGGTCAGCTCAAAATGCTAATAGACACTGTTATTTAGAGGACCATACTACAGGACATAGAGTACTACAAAACCTGGGCTCTTGAGTGCGCAGCAGAGGGAGTCCCCTGCGTGAGCTGACCCTAGATCTCATGAAAAGAAAGTAACAAGACTGTCTCATTAGCTGCAGGTCCTTAATGGTCTAACTATGTATTTGAATTGCAGAATGCTAGATCAGAGAATAATTTTGACTATTCTCTCCAAAGCTATTTGCTTGGGAGGGAGAAGTACTATTTATTTTCTGAAAAAAAAAAAACAAAACAAAAAAAACCAACCCTCCAGCAAAAAGGTTTGAGAAGCACAGAAAAAGGCTTCTAGATGTAGTAGTAGATGTGTACATCCTGTAGATGTACACAGGAAGGAGAGAAGATCAAAAGAGATTATTTCACTGAAGGACTGTCACAAGGACTACAGTGTTTCCCAGCTCTGAAGTCCGCCTGACAACAAAGTGCCAAAGAGTAAATAGGTTAATGAAGGGTGCCTGGCATCCTGCCCTGCTGGAAGAGGATACTACGCGTTGCCCTAGGCATGCTGCCCACCAACATTTTGCCATTGCTGTCCTGCTCTGGCAAATGCACCATGTGACATTTTAACACAACAATCTTCCAGCTCTTTTAAGTGTAAAGCACCTGCATAAGCATAATCCACAAACAGATAAGTGAAAAAAATTTCAACTTTTTTTTTTTTTACTAAGTTTTCTCAGTAATTATCTTGTGACCTATGAAATATACCAAAAAAGTTTTTCAGTAGCATAATCATGTTCAATCAGGGTGTTTGCAGACTGCTAATAACAGAGTCAATATTTCTGCTGTTTCTGATTTTTTTTTTTTACTTTAGCTTTTGACTTTCACATTCCCTTTCTCTTACAGCACCTCATTGGCAACCATGAACAAACAAGTCAGTCAGAACTGCATTCACGTTGGCAAAAAATGCCAGGGAGAAAAGAAACCTTCTCAGTCAAATACTTGTGTGGGTTGGTGGGCTAAAAATATGCAGGATGCTACACTGCAAACAGTATCATCCAGAAAGATAATTTTATTTGATTTATGGTTTGCTTTCAACAAGAAACATTGGACCTTTGCAGTAATGATGGGTATTTCAGTTGGTTATGTATTAGGTATGCACGTATACGTAAATATATGTACACACATCATACTACGTATCTGAGAGGACGAAATCAAGCGAAAGAGCTCCAGTTCCCCCACTCCTCCCAGCTATCCATGGAAAACAATAAGCAGTTCAGCAGGTGACATTACACGTATGGGGTGAAACACAAATTTCTGTCGGGAAACAGTCTGTGATAACTTTTTACTTACAGTGCACAGAGGGAGCACTCCGTTCCAGTTGTCAATACTTGTCTGAATATTTTGATGGCTTTACTTCATTCCCTGTAAGGCGGAGTGCACCACTGCTGTTGTAGGGCTCATGTAACATCTCTTCTGCAGTTGTATGAAATGCAACTTGAATTTTGACTACTTCCTGCGCTTCTGCAGAGGCAGCAGCGGTTCAGTGCCAAGTGGTTTGTATGACACCAGAACACATCTGCAGTTACTGTAAACTAATACCATTCTTTGAAGTTAAGAAAGTCATAGCTGTGTATATTAGCTTAACACCATGTATCTTCTATGCTTTCCTTAACAACATGGTAAGAATTATTTCCCAGGTAACAGAAATCACTAGAAAATTTAATAGAAAATAACCTTACCAGGATACAACTTTTTGAAATATTACTGAGTACTCAGACAACTTAATTAGAACATTAAAAAGTTACTTCAGGTTTTTTTATTAGTTCTATAAATTTTGGGAAAAAAAACCCAAAACACTATAACCCTCAAACCAATACATTTTAAAAATTTAGATAAGAGGTATCATACTCAACAACAAATTTCCCAGTGATGTCACAGGACGCATATACTAAAAAAATTAATGAGAATGTCATACGGGAGTAATTTGAGACTGTCATACTTCATGTACCCTGCCATGCATTTCCAAAAAGAATATACACTTGTTTTCTAACCCAGGTGACAGGACATACACCAAAAAAATCTGACTGAAGTGGTTCTGTGCTCTGACTCCACTGAACCCCAAACCCACGTTAATATAATAGTGAGCAGTGAATAGCTTATCAAAGTAACAGCCCAGGACACTCAACCTGGTAGACAGTGCTTTTGTAATCAGGAAGTATAATTGCAAGAGGACACCTTTTCTCTTAAGTGCACAGTCATCTGCAAATCTTAAAAAGCAACTCCTGTCAAGGTGCACAGTGTCCATCACAAGCATAACTTTGGCAGTGAGGCCTTTAGACTCAAGATTAAGAATATATAGTTCACTACAATAAATCAGTCATTTGAATCCAGCAATGATAAGTATTGATTTTGAACCAATGTGATTTCTTTCTGTATTAAAAAAAAAAGGAAAAAAGAAAAAATAAACCTCTGCTAGGCTTTTTTCTTCATTATATCCATGGGAATTGAAAGAAAAGTTACGAAAAGGAGGTGATAAAAGTTAGAAAGTTCAGTTCTTTGCTTCCTTCACTTTCCTCATCTTTTTTATACTGTTTGCAATTTTTTGGAAAAGCTTATTTTGGCCAGTGCAAGCCCTTTGGTGTGGTAGTTTTCACTTGCAGGAAGGAAGCATGGGACAATGGTGCAGTAACAAACTAACACTGTATCCCTCCTTTATAAAGAACATTAGTAGAAATAAAGGTGCGATTAGATTTTTAATTCTTCAACATTGACTTATAAATGGCAGCAATTAAATACACTAGCATTGACAAAGAAGGGCACGATAAAAAATTAGTTTCCTGGCTTTTGTAGCCTATTTTTTGTTGCAAAACTAGCAAAACTTTTGCTAACCAGCAAAACATCAAGGTTTGCTAGTTAGCATCCATTTTCATTTCCTATTGACACGTACTTCCCTTCATACTGGCTAGAAGCTTTACATATGTATGTCTTTTCCTACACTTTAGTGATTGTTTCACTTCAAATTACAGTACTGGTTGTGCTGAAAAGTCACTTCTATATAATATTGGACACAAGTGTCATAAATGAAATTACAAGCAGGAAGAGGTAGAAACTCCACAGGGATCCTGTTTTTAAACCTTTCCTACTACTTAATTATTGAAGGCGAGGGCTTCATTTGCACAGATTTTATCTGCCACCAGCGTTGTTTCTTTGACAAGACAACAGAAAGTTCCCTTCTTTTAACTTCTATACTTGCTGTTACTAGAAACCACATTTATTATGAGGCTCCACAAAAGCCAAGGGTGAGATGGCTCCATTTATAAATGCAGAGATGTCAGGATGGGTCACAAAAGCCCGAGTAGTACTTGCCTTCAATAATTTAGGACTTTTCATCCCAAAGCCGTATATTAAAAAAAAATGCTGATTCATCTTATTTTCAGGATTTAAAAAAAGAAAAAAAAGAGCCACACAAATTTTTTTTCTACACCTTAATTTAACAGATGAAAACAATATAATATTTCCTACCCACTTAAAAGTCACAGAACTTCCTGGAAGAAAAGTACAGTTTCACACAGAATGCAATATAGGATATTGGAGAGAGATTAATTCAAACATTGCAAAGTTGAAACTCATAAAATATTTAGAGATCTGAGAAACAAGAAGGAATAATACCAGCTAATCTGACCTCTTACGCAGTGTTAATTACTGTTTAGCGTTACTGTTATTGCTAAGGTGCTTACACAATTATCACTCCAGGAAATTACTGAAGGAGGTCTTGATGAAAAATAAAGAATTAATGTATTAAATGCTTTTTAAAATGCATCACTGATTAATAGACACAAGGGTAATATTATAACACTATATGCCAGGATCTGAATACCAGTACAGAAAGGCTGAGATGTAATCTAAGACTTATACTTCATTTCAAAAATGAACAATAAACATTTTAAAAATTAATGTAGTGAAACTGATTTTATAGTTATTTGTCCTGCAGAGCAGTTCATATGACAATGAACATGGCTGGTAGTGTGAAAAAAAAATATTATTTTTTTCTTCCCCAGGAACGGTTCAGAAATGGCCCATCCTGTCAGAACTATCAATCAGTGTGTCACTGGCATGACCACATTTTACCTCATGCTTTATTCCTACAATTTGAAATTGCTGTTTTGCTTCTCCTACGCTGCCTAGTTGATGCCTGTTAGGGAAACTCAACCTGCAGACACTGACAATTTATTAGAAAACTATCAATATTGACAGCAAATAGTATCCAAATAAATAATACAGTTTTAGTTTTGCCTTAAGCAACAGTTTGCATTCATATATGATGAAGCATGAAATAGGAACAGGTGTTGTCACCACAGTTTAGGCCATTTTAGGCACTTGCAGAAATCATAAAAATCATAAATCAGACTAGCACAGCTTAGAAATTCTATATAGGAGAGAAACATTTCCAGAAGAGAGAAAGTTGTTACAAATATATACAGCACTGGACAGTCACGTATAGCTTTTTATTGACTCAGTAGGATTTAAGATGTCAAAACGAGTAGTGATTTTACAAAAGAACAGAGTAGGGATTGTAAAAGACACGAGAAACTTCAGCATCCATCTTTGGGTACTTTAGCTGGGCATGTAAAATCACAAGTTGTGATTTTGGAATTTGAAGGCAAGCTATATAAATTTACAAGACCTCTCCTAAGAGCAGGGTATCTTTTCTGGTGCCAGCATAGGTCAAATCCTGTTTTATAATTAACTGCTTTATTTTCATATCCTTGTCCTGTATGTGAACAACAGTAGCTTTTGTGATGTTTTAAATAGTGACAAGCAGCGTTAGGAGTATGAAAGCGCACATTTCTCAGTTTTCAGCTGAGATACTGTGTTTCCTTGCAAAGGCTCCAACTTCTTCCTATTATCTGTTTTTTTTTTAAAGTACATTCTCATTATATAAAGAGACCCTTTAAATAGTGCTGTGTGGATAGAGGCTCCTTAAGAAAATTACTTTATTAATAATTTTCCATTAGTTTTAATCTTTAATCTCTGGGGTCAATTTATAATTATTCATTTCCAGTAAACCTTTGTAAAAGCATCACAATGACTTTAGACAAACTATGCACGTCACCAAAAATTCAGACAGCCTCAGATACACAAGACTGACACCATTTGAAGTTTTATATGAAGCTTAGATCATTTTTCCATCACAGTTTTAAGACTGCTATACAACGGCCCATCAGATGCTGAACAGCAATGAAAACACTACAACGCAAATGACACTCCAGCTCTACTATATGGGGTGTTACACTAAGGTCAGTGCCAAAATAAAGCAATATAGCGTTAGCAGTGTTTCTTATTTCACATGTGTGCTGTATTTCAAAAGGAGAGTAGTAATATGTATTTGAAATACAGATAGAAATCAGTAATATACTCCCTTTAGTTTTTTGTTTTGTTTTTTTTCCTATGGTGTGCTGCACATGGTTGGCCAACAGAGGAGCTTATTTAAGGTTTCAGAACACAATCAAATACTGTTCTGGTTTGTGCAGTTTCAAAGAAAAACAATTTGAAATTCAATAAATTTAATGTAAGGTTTGGCTTAGGTCACTGATTAACCAGGGTTACAGAAAAAAATCCATTTCATCAGTTACATAGGTGTAACAGTTCAGTAATAATCAAGGTCTGTATTTTGGGTACCACCTTAACCTGAAAGTCACTTTGAACTAGGTTCTCAACTGATGCAAGCCCCTTCAGACCAAAGAGTGTTGCAAAAAAATACTGGTAAATGTATTTGTTTGGTAAGGGTACCAAATTTGGTTGTTTTGTTAATTTACCAAACAGTATTTTTTTCCCCTGAGGATGGCACACTGAGAATAACATTTTTTTTAATCAAGTATTTTCATATCAGTTCATTCATAAAGTCTAGGTTTTGAAGATAGGCTTGTGTATTTTTGCTGTTTCATAGCAGCATCTGCACCCCAGCAATAACACGATCCACAGACTGTACTGTGCTGCCCAACTGCAAGCGATCAACTTGCAGAGCTGAGAACTGCTGGCTTACAAGTGCCTTGTCTAACAAAATAATCTGCAGGTTTGGTTCTTCTGCTACAGTTTGCTTCACATTCTTCATATAAACGTAACAACCAGTTGTTCTGAAGTTGCACTCACGTCTAGATGATCTGCATGGGTTTATGACTTTTCCCTCCAACTTACAGTACCTGCATCTGCATGAATACATCTGAGGTTGGTCTCACCCACCTCCCAGTGTATTTCATTGCTCCTAGTCTCTTCTCTAAGCATGAGAATTCATGACCATACCTGTATCTCAGCCAACAGCACTCCTACTTGTACTGCTTCAAGTACCATCCTTCCCTTTTCCTTTCTCTCTGCAGCTGATTGCATGGAATGTGAATATCCAGTTACGCCTTAATGGGATTAAAACTTACACAGGAAACCCCCAGTCTCTGAAGAAAGAGCTGAGAGTAAACAATGGTGGACAATATGCCTCATAAGTGCAGTCCTTTTTTTTTCCCCCCCATCAGTGAATGAGGTAAAGGTTTTTATTATTTAATTTATATTTTAAATCGTTAACTTAATACTTGCTGTGAATAATTGTAGCACTGTATTGCAATATGGACAGCTGCCATGCTATTAGCCTTTTGATTTCTG
>JAOXNO010000033.1:28655837-28670273 GCA_028565335.1 Limnodromus scolopaceus
TTAATACTTGCTGTGAATAATTGTAGCACTGTATTGCAATATGGACAGCTGCCATGCTATTAGCCTTTTGATTTCTGTTCCTTGTATCTTTAAGTTTCAAACTCTGTGCAAAAAATTCAAACCATTCTGTGCTGTAGTAAGTACGAATAGTTTGAAGTCAACCAAACAAAAGTAAAATCCATGAATTTCCTATTTTCACTGAAACACTAAGCAAGAAGAATTTCATCCACTTTTTGGAATAAAAGAGCAATTTAGCTTTGCTGAGCACGATACAAATTGCTGTTTGTCCATATATTCACTTTGCTATTTATTTGATTGTTTTGTAAAGCTTTTTGGTACTCCATGCGTAGGAAAATATATCATAGAAGACTGAAATTAAATTGTCTGTTCTGCTGAAGATGAAGCATTCTCTTAAGTGTTTATCCTGCTACAGACTCAGAGCTGTGTAGAGATAAGCGGGTGTTTTATAATTACTGAGCTTGAACACTACTGTCAGTTTTATATGTTTAATAATATATCAAACATTTAGATCCATGGGGCGCCATATAAAGACAGAGAAGTGAAACACAGACCTCATTAAATAGTATTTTGTTCTTTACAGGATCTTGTTGCTACCAAATACTGAAACTTGCCTGAAAAGTTCAAATGGCACTTTGTCGGAGAAATCAGCATCTGCAAGCGTGTCTACTCTGCTTTAAGCTTTGTTTCTGAAAATCCTTATCTGACTCTATAAACGCTATTGAAGATTCAGAAGTTGAGAATAAATAATGAAATTGCAGCTGCCTACAGAATTGGAGGAAACCTATTAAAAATACGACCAAGTATCAGCCTCTTTGTTCTTTCCATTAGTGATGAAAATACTTCTTGAGTCAGTGGCTCTTGCAAATGACCTTTATGTGTCAGCAGCAGGAAAATAATGTACTTTGTCTACCTCAACAAATGGCAGTAGAAATACCAATTAGAACTTCAGCAACCTCCTTTGCAGTCATTGCCAAATACTAATTTAGGGACGCGGAGGGCATATGGAACTTTCTTCAGAGTCGCACAGCCATAATTTAATTCCCAGTGTTCTTTTTTTCTTCCCTGTATCACCAAAAAGGTGCAGAATGCACCTGCAGAGAGAAGGCTCATGGACCTGCTTTCTCTGTGCTCTGCTGGCAGGCTGACAGGTAACTGAAGTAACTATAGGAACTGAACTATATGAATTATGAATTCAAGAACAGAAGGACCTTATCTCTCTGAATTTAGGTTTACAGGATAACCCATAAGTCTGCTTAACATGCCCACAGCACATAGACTAATAAAGAGGTAGGGAGAAAAGACACAAATGGAGAAAGCATTATAAGAAAATGACAATTTAGTTCCTTTCTATAGAGAAAAACAGCTAATAGTTAAGTAGCCTTTTTTTTTTTTTGTGAAAAAATGGTGTATTCCAGCTGATGACGGCCAATACAGTTTCTATGTTTTCCATGGAGTTTACTTATTGTCAAGAGCTCCTACAACATCAGTGAAGAGATTTCACTCCTGCAGAAATGCCACATTAAATTCCTTACTGGCTTCAGTTCCCCCCCACCCCCCCATACTTTCAGGACATAAAAATGTCCGCTCAAAATCTTTAACCTTCTCAAGGATTCAACCACAGTTTGAGGTCCATTCCAATAGTTATTCTTTTGTCAGAAACTTGAATGAATGGTCATACTCTTGAACCTCCCCTCACTAGGAAGAAAAGGAAATGCCATGATAAGTCCCCAGGGTGGCCAAGAAAATAATTTCTGTGAAATGATTCTTAAACTCAGTGAACATTCAAAAAAAATTAATACAGAAATGCATAACCATGGTGGGGTTTAGAGGAAGTAAAAAAAAAAAAGTGAATTTTGGATAAGGGATATTAATAAAAAAAAAATCATGCTTTGGCTGTCAGGAAAAAGGAACACATCATGAACTGAATAACATTCTCAGAAGTTACAAGGTATACAACTCTGATTTTGACTGAAATTTAATTCAGAAATCATGGGTAATGACTGACCTAAGAAAAAGGGAGGATATAACTGACACAGAAAATATGTATAACACTCACGGCAAAAAAATAATGTAAGCAGCAAAGACAAAGTTCTCCAGAGTGCAGGAGTGCTGTAGATAATGCTTTTTAAAAGCATTGAGTTTGCTGGCAGAAGCATGCAAGTCACAAGAGAGGTCTAGTATAAATATATTTTCCTCAATTCAGAGGTGTTAGAAAAACCATCCTGGGATCACATAGCCAAACAAACAAGGAGAGTATCTCCAAGCAAAGATGGAATGCCGATGTCCTAAGCTCTTTCTCCAGGAATGCTTTCTTAAGTAGCCTTGAATGATTAGACGCATAATACTGCTGCCAAATTCCAAGTATATTTCAGGCAGATAGAAAGCAGAATTTCTGAAGAGCCCTTGATGGCAGCACCAGCTCTAAGTGGGGCAAACCCTGAGCTGGCACTCACTGACCCAGGGGAACATAAGTGTCATCTGCTTCACTTCCATAAGAGCTACTGCAGGAAGAACTAGATTTTTGGTTGATGAGGTTGGTTTGAGTCACCTAGGGTAAATCACAGGTATTAGGGAAGTGACCATAAAACAGTTTATTGAAAAACCATTACTATTAAAATAAATAAAGCATTTCCTTTGTCGTCAAAGACCTGTGGACATTGCACCAAGGAAACCTGGACAGTGTTCTCTAAACACTGTTTCAAACTACACATTGTCCAAAACCAGACACTCATATTCTATAGTACAGAAGCGATTAATGTATCCCCTTTACAACCAGCTCAGAAGTGTTTGTATTCAATGGGCAGAAAGTGTTATTCCTTACTCATAATCCTCAGAGGGAAAGAGTGCAATGTGCTTCTTTCCCCAAGAAACTGTGTAAAATGAAACTGTCATGTATTCTCACAACTTCCACCTATTCTATATTGTTTTATATATACATATAAAAGAATAAGTCTGTCACACATGATCCTTTAATGTATGTTTTAGAATCTTAGCAAAATAACAGTCCACTTGACAAATATTGAGTAAACTAAATACACAGTTCACAATGCACCAAGTGGCCAAATGCTGCCCATAGCTCAGATTAATCTGTTTCCTTCTCTGTAGCAGGGCAAAGAGCAAGTTTAACTGACAATTTCTTTTGCTGCAGCAAAGGTGCTTTGGAAACAAATTCAGCACATAGGAACATGTTCTAATTCTTTCTCTTCTCTTACCCATAATTCTCAATTTTAGCAGTGGACATTGACAGGGGAAATTGTAATTGAGGACAAAATGCAGCCTGTAGAGAACTTTGAGATATATCATACCATAAATATAATATTTCCCTACCACCTCCCTCAATTTCTAATGTGTCTGCCCTGCAGTACTCCAGTAGATCTTGAGTACAACAAAGCCACGACACTGGTGTTCAGATAACTGGGTGTACATCATAGCTCCACGTGAGCAATGGCTGGTTTAAGCTGTTGCTTTAGAGCTGCTGGTTTTGAGCCTTAGTGAAGAAAGTGGGATTGGCAGGTAATAGGGGAGAAATTTGCATAGGGTCTGCAGCATTATACATAGCTCTTCTTACTCGTCAACAGCCTAAAAAGCTAACCACAACCTGTTATCAAGGCTTCTAGTAAGATTGTAAACACCACCATTGCTCTGAAGTATTACACATTTAAAAGTTTTGAATGATTTTTTTTTCCACAAAAATATTTCAATGACCTATAAAATTCAGCAGTGTGTAGATGACAGGAAGACCTTAAAAAATAAAAGAAGAAACCAACACAATTTACCAGTATACCAGCAATGCTCTAAATGGAGCATGACTGAGATTAGTGAAAGATAATTTGCCTTAACTGAGAGAAGAAAGTCACTACCATCAAGACTGGAGAGTACTATATAATAGGTTACTTTTATGATACAGATGACAGTCTCACAGTGAAACAGAGGAAAGCTTTTAAATTATTCAGGGGAGTACCTTGCATAGCCAAGCCCTGACTTCATCACAGTGAAAAAAATCTTCCATTTCCAGATGGCATGATTATTTCACACGCACACCAGCATGGGAGAGCTTTGTTTAGCAACACGACTTCACATTCAAGTGAGGTACATTCAACTGATGGGGTAATATATATAAGCTGACTGAAAATCAAGACAGTCTGAGCCTATCCCTCAATAAATCTGACTTGCTGTCAGCCAGCTGGCAAAGCTCTCAAACTCTGTGTGCCCCAGTTTACCTACCTATAAATTGGGGTTTAATAACACTGTTCTGCTGCATACAATGAGAACTCATAGAATTAGCATGTGTAATACGGAAGGAAAAAAAATGATGAATCATTACCTAAAGACTAAGTGCTATTATTCTGAATGTGTACAGTGATAATAACTTGCTTTTATAGACTAGTAAAATCATGAGATCATAGGAATAAAATCAGATTAGCATGTGTCAATGGGTCACAGAAGAATAGATAAGGTGACATTCTGGTTTAATCTTCTGAAATACATTTTTGCATAGCAAATTCTGTTTTAGAAATGTTATATAAAAAAAATGGAATGTATTTCTTTCCTGATTATGGAAAGTCTTGGTAAAAAACAACTTCACTTGAAAAATAGTAATAATTTCAGATATCAATTATTCATATTTTTCAGTATAGTTCAGAAAACTCAATAAACTTTGAAGCGTAGAATTAAACACTCGCAACAAGGCCATGAAAAGGGGAATGTTTTCTTTCATTAAATTACGTAAAGAATCAGTGAAGCTACCTGTCTTTAATTTACTACTAATTCTTCAGAAGAATATAAATTCAAAGATATTTCCTCATTAGTGTACAGAATGCTTTCCTTCAAAAACTGTGTTGACATGGTACATCACAGCCACATGATCACAAGCAGGACTTTGGTGTAAATTCTTCCAGGTGTAAAAAGGTGATGGTTTGGAAAGAAAGGAAATAACCTCATAAGGAGAGAAAGTACCATTCAGCGAGTCAGCATTTTGGCCATTCTTGTGAAAACAGCTGAAGATCCAATGCTAAACCCACACAGAGGATTAAAGAAATCACTGGGATTTCAGCAAAGGACCACAGCCCTGTGAGAAAGGCTGCAACAGTGATCTAACACTCAAAGAAAGTGACGTTGAAGACACCCTGCCTCTCAGTCAGGGGGGAAGATTAAGGAGATGCCCTTCTAGTCATCTGTGAGGTAGACGTGGATCAGTAACTAACCCACTGCAGTAGTACCAAAGTGTGTATTGCTAGTGAGGGGACTAAAAAGTCCTGTTTCATTGCAAGTGGTCATCTGTCACAGCAATGAAGTACTGATCTAATGCGTATATATATACATATATATATATGAGGATTCATATCCTCACTTACACACCTGTAAGCCTGTCCACACTTGCAACTACATTGAGGGCAGGAGCTCAACACTTCCTCAGCTCTCTGGAGTTAAATGATAAACTAGTAGTCAGAATGAGATTATTTTTTTTTGTTCAAAGACAAAAAAAAGTAGCTATCTCTCTGTTCTTCCCACTTCCAGACATTTGGAACACTTACACACGCATGCACACCAATATTTTATTTATGACCACGTCCATCATGAGATGTGTTGCAGTAGCAAACTAGTATCTTTGGTCATGATCCCATTGAGCTAAGAACAGTTCCAAAGATGAACAAAATGATCTCTTTCCCTGAAGACTTACAGTTTAATTAAACACATGTTTCTCATTAGGGTTCTGCTCAATATTTTGATTTCTTTTTCTAGTTAAGGAACAAATCTTTTCTTGGCCATGTTTAATTAATGAGAAACTTAAAACACTTAAACACATCTTAAAACACTACTACTTTTATCAACTAAGGCACTGTATACCTTTCCTGATATTGATATTTTTCCCCCATCTCGCAGACTTACAAAATTTCCATTCAACAAACAAGATGGAAACTAAGAATATATTGATAATGGCACTTGCTTTTTTTCTTGTTTTGAGGTTGTTGTTTTTTTTCCCCAAAAATTTATCAGCAAACAATGTGTAACATTTTCCACATCAGAGGAAGCAGTATTATTTCAGACCTATCAGACACAGATTAACTCCTACTTTAAACCCTATGATGCAGGAGCAATATAGGAAAGTTCATTTCCAATTCGGCAAGAAGTCTCGCTCTGACTTGAACCTAGAGCTCTGTTGCTACTGTTCTTTTGTGTGTATTAGAGAGGGGTTTATTATGGTAAGGATAAGAGATTTAGTAAGAGTCTTTGCCATGGACTAACTTTGACCATATCACAAAACGTTATACCATTGTATACTAATGTAATACAGAGCTTTTTACCTTTTTTTTTTATTTTTAATAGGATAAAAAGTGTTTAGGAGGAAGATGGAATACGTGAGCTGAAAAAACAATGCCAATATGTAGTTCAGAACAAATGGAGGCAATACTACACAGAACAGATAAGGGAGAGCAAAACAAACAAAAAAAAAAAGACACATAATTCCAAGGCAAATACAAAGGCCCCATATAAAAAGGTTATAAAACCAAGAGAAAGAACAAGCAACAAAAGAAAACACACTCTATTCAGAGACTGGAAAAATCAACAAACAAAAGAAAGCAGTCAAGGATTTATAATATAGTATTTATTTTTTTTACCGCTTTAAAATAAGTAATATTGTATCTACAGAAATATACATTTCTTCTGACATTTTGTAAGCATCAAGAATACACTAATTGTATATTGGTTTGATATAAAAAAAACGTTATCAGCAAATGAATGGCTTATCTATACAGTAGTTTGTTGACAACTATTTAAAACTTAAAATAATGCTTGCGAAATTCCCTGGAAGTGTTTGGGGAAGGTAATCTGAACAACTTTTCATATTCTTTTTGATAATTTGCCAGCAAGATATGACATTTATCAAACTACAATTGAAATACACTGATCTGAAAACACTAAGAGAATGGGTCATTACCCTGCATGCAAACCAACAGGGAGAAAACTGTCAAATTCTCTTATGTCCTTTCATCCTCTTCCCTAATTCTATTCTAGAGAAAGGATAAAATAAAGAAGATCTAAACCAATTATGTGGACATTTGATTAGTGACATAAGAAACCACTTTGTTTTTCCAAGCAACTCAAACAATTCTGGAAAAATATGAGAAAAAAATAAAGCAACAAAAACCACTTAGCGTTCACCAAAAAAAAAACCCCTATTTCATACACAACTAACATTTATAGTTAATAAAACTGTGTTCCATTGGAATTGTACCATAGTTCGTAACAAGCACACAACAGTAGTTGTAAAAGATATTTACAGAGTAGAATTACATCACTTAAAACAGGTTGCTGAAAAACATTCTGGACACACTACCGATACAGTCAGTAATAGCTGCAGTGGATCTTTCCTGCAACTCTCATACAAATATTAACTTCCACAAATATTTTTACCAAAAGAATTATTAAAACCCATTCTAGATTCAAAGAGGTAAGAGATAACACCTTTCACACACATTTATGCAAAACTGTGTTACTGCATGTTTGCCAAACACCAATAAATCCATATAGAACAAAACTATATAATTAAAAAAATGAATTTGTTTTTCATTGTCCAAAATTATGCGTAGGAAAAATTGCAAGAACTGCACTGAACATTCCCAGAAATAACAGACATGAACTGGTATGCAATTCTCTTTTGTTAGGCCTTTAAGAGACACATCATTACCTGCAGAAATTTATCATAGAGTTCTCCATCATCATTCTCATTTTTCTGATTAAATTCTCTCCCCCAGCTGATTTGGTTCAGAGTTGTTTTCAGCCTTCTAAAACTGGCTACTCTAAAAGCATATATTTCCATTTAAAAATGGTGTGTTCAGTTTCTGGGCTTAGGTTCATACTGTTTGTGTGCTATTACCTAGCCTGTGTTCAGCATATTTGTAAAGTATATATATGTTTACATATATCTCATATCAAACAATGCTTGACATGCCATTCTTACTGCCCTGATATCACACGAGTCACAGATTGCTAGAATAACTTGGAAGGTACCTGCGGACATCAACAATATGCAAGAAACTAACAGTGAACACGCGCACACAGACACACCACAAGAAGCCAGAAGACTCCAAAGAGGTGATCACACTGATGATGCCTGTGAATTGGAAACAGCAGGAGCCTGCTCAGAATTTCCTGAAAACGCAAATTCTTCATTGTTTAGAAATACAGCTACAATGAAAGACTTTCAGCAGTAGCCAGCAACGATGAAATTTCAAGGGCAAGGCAGTCAGTTCATTAAATACCACTTCCAAACAAATAAACTCATATTTCTGGTCCTCAGAGAAGTTAACTAAAATACTACAAGGATAAATGCGGGATGCCAATGTACACACTCATGGAAAACCAGCAGAGGGAGAAATTCCTAGTCCAAATATGAACACCTACTGAATATTTTGACCATGAGAGAGAGAATACCATGAACTCCACAAATGGAGTACAAATGTGCTGAAATAGTTTGCATGAGATAGATGCGTGCCAATTAAAAGGAAAACCACCTCTGTATCGCAACAACAACAAAAATAAAAGGGGTGGGGATCAATACCTTCACCAAAAAGAAAGCATGAGAATTTAATGATTTAGGGTGAAGATTTTTTTAATCATAAAATGTCGATGCATTAGATGGAACTCATCTCCCCAGTTCTCTTGTTGAAAGAAGGCTGAAAACTCTCACCTATGACCAAATGTTTCCAGAACTTGACTGAGGAGGATAGCAGGGGGAGAAGTAAAGCATGAGCATACATTCAATCTCCCTCTCATGCTACACAGGTATAGAGATATAAATTTAGGCCATCACAGAGATGCAGTAGAGTTTTAAAAAGATGCTAAAGGTCAATCCATTCAAGAAATTTATGGAAAATTTGATAATACTGAACTACCCCAACCAATCCCTCACATTCAGGTCAAATTTCAATTATTGAGAGACCTTTATGTCAGGGGAAAATAATTCCCAGCAGTGGTAGCATATACCCTGTCAAGATAAATCACAAAACCTGGATATAGATGCATCCATCTGCACTTCTCAGGTCTGCAGTTAGAAGTCTTTGCATATACCCTACTGCATTTACGCAGCTTAAGAATGTCCTCGATCCGCTTGCCGCACCACATTAGTTTTACCTGCCCTCTGGACATTTGACTAAAGATTGCATAATTCTGTTCTTCTGCAGAATCTCTTACTTCTCTCTAATGGAATTATGAAATCTTTTCTTGAGGTCCGTAAGTGGACTATTTTTTGGACAGAGATATTTAGCTTCCCTTATAATATGATGTGCATGAAGCTTAATGACAAAAAACTTTCTTGCTTTCTCTTCATCCTTGCCCCCAGGGCCTGCACAGTTTAACTTTATGAAGTAATGGCAAAAAGACGGATACAGAAATTCATGCAGAGGTTTGGTATGTATAACATTTAAATAACATGTAATAAAATCAAATGTATATAAGAACTGCTACAGATACAGACAGTTTTTTTCTGATTTATGCTTGGCTTTCAATGTGCTTTAACCGAAAGTATTAGAAACACACCTCAGGAAATACACAGTATCAGCATGTGACAACACCCTGATTATCACACCTGGCCAAAAAGGTACATGCTGCACATAGGAGGGATTGTAGAGAGAGACAGATTAATTTTCTGCATAAAGGAGAACAGCCTGGAGGTTGCACCATGTGCAAAAAGCCTACCTGACAAACAGAGCAGTCGCAGGGCTGCTATGCCACTTTTCTTTGAGTCACGTCTTACACCACAGACACGAGAAGTCCCATCCTCGCTCTCTTTAGGGGATCTTTTTAATGTGAAAGTGGAGGTCTCCTGGCTGCGGTACTTGCTTTCACTCTAATGTCAGCTGGTGATGGAATGTGAAGCAGCAGCATCAGGGGAGAACAAGAGCTATAGCCTACGCAACTGACCTTTTGGGTAAGTGTTTGACGAGCCATCACATTACTTAAGGGAAATACTGGTAGCGTTCTGGTATGAAAATGTACAAAGAGCTTCCACCATAAATGTCAATTAGAAAGTCACATCTGTCACATTTGTGTCCATTTTTACTCCCATTTACAGATAAATTTAATGACTAGCGTCAAAGAAAGGAAATACACTCATCACAATTTTTTCAGCAGAGAAAGGCTGCATTAGAGAAGAAAAGCACATTCCCGCTAGAATCATAATTACAGTAAAGGAAATACTCTGGACATCACCTATTAAAATCTAAACATCCTTGATGTGTAGCAAACGGCAACTGATCATGACAACATGCTGCTTCTCAGCAACGTTCGGAATTTCTGCCTGATATTCATAAGAACTCCAACAATGATGCCCTGCAACACATCATACTGTAAGGTTTCCCTTTAAACCTATTAGCTGAAATAACAGATACAAAACATCCAGTGAAAATTTGCAGAGCTGCACAGTCCTCTGCAATCCAAACATGAACGCTAAGTAAAAGAGACAGCAAAAAAACTTAGAGGAAACACAGGCAATTGCTGCAGACATTACTTATCAACCCTAACAGGCCAAGGTGCAAAATTATGTCTTGACATTGACTGGTTTGGACACTTCAAATCTAAAATCCAGTGCAACTGCATGCCACAGCCTAACTTTGGCTGCATGAAACAAAAAGATCCTAAACAATCTGAATAAATCCAGCTTGCACACCACAGTGAAGAAGCAGTTCCCTAAACATGTTAAAATGAAGATGCAGCTAACTTGCCTACCTGCTAAGAACTGCAAACATCATAGTTTGTTGGTGAAAGCTTATCTTTGATGAGATTTTCCCACTTTATTAAATAGTCTTATTTATGTATGGTTTATCAAAACAAACAAATTCCTACAAACAAATCCTCCCCCGAGGAACAGCGCTGGAGGTGTCAGTCCTGTTCAGCAGTGAGCGTTACACTCCGCAGGAGAGCATAGCTCCAGGCTAGTTCGAGTCTGCCTGCATTTTCTCCGACGGAAGCCTGCAGGTTTCAGAATTTTCTTCCTTACATCCTAGTTGATAGCCAAAAATGGATGCCAATAGTGGAGATGTCTGAAGCATTACTTTTCTTTATTGTAATAAGAAATGACATGCCTGATTTTTGTTTGTCCAATATATCTTCTAGATGAGAAATACAGATCTTGTATAATCAAGGAGGCATTAATCAAAAGTTCTAGACTGGCCTTTCAATGTATGAACTCTGTACTTTAAATACGTACACAAAGCACAGAATATTCATAAGGAGTTCTTTATCTAGGTGACGAAAAATAAAATTCTATTTCAGCTTGACATGGATAGAGAATTGCATAGAAACTGTTTTTTTCCGCTGGAGTGATCTGCTGTAGGAGTTAGCCATATGCTTTAAATGTGACTGACACATCTCTGAATTTAATGTGTCACCTGCTGAGTTCAGGATCTGCTGTCTATCTCTCAATGTGTAAAAAATGAATTGCTTCAAAATGATTTATTGCCAGCAAAATCGAATGTGAAAACAACAATACAAACAGTGCTGTAAAGGCATCCTACATTTAATAGCACTGCTTGATGAGTAAATTATTTCCTAAATATAATCAAACATTCTTATTGTGAAGCTCTCAGCCTTAATAAACCTATTGCACAGTCTAGTATCTGGCTTCCTGATTCATTAAGGACTAGTGCCATTAAGAACACAGAGAAATGTAGCATTAACTCCCTGGGTTCCATTACAGCTTGTAACTTCATGCAGAAAATACAGGGTTATAGTTTCACTACCAATCTGTGGAATTAATTTCTCCACTTATCTTTTTGCTCTTTTTCTTCCTTTCCTGTAAAGTATCTACAAAAGCATCTTTAATAAAGGATTTTCATTTTCCATTTCTTTCTACAAATGTGTGGCTTGCTTTATAAATCTCATCTGTGCACATGCTAGCAAAGGCTTGATATGTAGAACTATTTTCAAAATATCATGGGTTGCTCTTCAAAAATGTTAAAAATGCAATGGATTGATATTAATGTTTAATATTTTCAGTATTTTAAACTTGGAGAGATTAACGCAAGTGTTAAAAAATAGTGATAAAACCTGGAGGTAAAAGCTCCAACTCAGCAAGAAGTTTAAGCATAAATATATTTCAGCATGTGAATAGTTCTAATTCTAACTCTAAACAGGAGTAATCTGCTTAAAACAGCCTTAAAAGAAAATACAACAAAATACATATTGAATCACACTCAGCTTCTAAAAGCAGCAATCCAGTAAACTTCCATAAAATAAACTTCTGTAAAGTATATTTTATGTCCTTTAAAAGCAAAGCATAAGTGTTTACCTCCCTTTCCAGACCCTATCCGTGTCACCCACACCAGTATTACTCACAAGAGCCATTCCTAGGGCACAAACTGAAGATACTAAAATTAAACTACTGACTTTGTTTCTCATCAAGAATCTCACCAAAACCACTATCTGTAATCAAAACAAGTGCTATATATTATTAGGTGTTCTTTGGCTGCCAACATAAACCAGTTTGGTTGCTTTGCCTGAGGTCAAGTAGCTCTCTGATCCCTAGGTTGTTAAATGACTCACTAGAGTAGTTTAACTAAATTGCCACTAGAGCCCCCCACTTTTCTCTTCAGTACCTGCTGTTTCATATTTGGGATTATAATCTCTAAGATTAGCAAAATGTGGTCGAGCCTATAAGAAATCCCGTGAGTTACACGCAAGCAAACAGAAACGAGAATAAAGTGTTGAGTTGTTTGGTGTTTTCTTTCTTCTAGTAATTACAAACGCTTACTTTTCATTTTCCTCTAGCAATTACTAATGATAGGGGGACACAAGCACTTCCTCTGTGTAAGGCTGGTTTTGCCTGAAATGGTTTGTGGCAGTTTGATTTTACAAGAAACTGAAGTAGCGAATATGAATGACAGTGGGAGATTGCCAAGTCATGGGGTAAGTTATTTAAACATCGACAAGATCCAGCTTCTTGCCAGCGCTTAAGTTTATCCACTACCTTTCAACATATATTTTTCCCTGTTTTGTGAACACTACCACACTCTTCTACCTGCAGAGGAACTCTGACATTTTAATGACTATTAGTCACAGACAAAGGACTGGGAGGCGGGGAGAGAAAAGTAAAAATCTACTTTCTGCAGTATTTATCTATTTTTTAAATATATACCGAAGTCAGGAGGGAGTTAGCTGTTGGGATTTTTTGTTTGAGATATTCAGGAAACTAATAACTCCTGTGGAAAAATAGATATTGCTCATGCCCTCAGTATTAGTTAGGGCTCCGAAGTGCAGCTGGGATCACATTGTGATGCACGGCACATAGCGATTGTCAAAGTTCACTCTACAAGAGCTCCACTACAAGACAAACGTTGTACAGAAAAATGCAAACAGACCCGAAACAACAGATGAGTGATTTGCCCACAGTTATGCAAAAAGTTAATTGCAAACTTGACCATTCAGTGTTGAACCGAAAGTTAACTGGTTTGCCAGACCTCAGGTACTATACCCAGAACAGTCTGCCCAGTTACAGACTATTCGTAGCCACGAAAGGTACATTCCTCAGCAGAAGTACGTACTTAAAGGTACAGCTGATATACAACCACATTTCAACATGACACAAACTAAGTTCTCAGCATAAGCAAGAACATATATTGGACAACAACCGTCTGAATTGTGTGCAACTCCAAAGTTAACTTCAAGAGGAAGCTGTTCGCAGGCATATTGGTGGGGATTTCCCTTTCACTTCTATACCCTGAAGAAGGAGGACTGTTCCCAGTGTCTCCCTATTTGAGATTGCAAAGGAATTCCTTAGCAGAATGACAATATGACGTTTGTGATGCTGAATGTATTCTCTTAAAGGTACAAAGAAGTGTATTGTTTGTATATGTTCTATAAAGCATGAAACAAACTCATTGGATTTTTTTTTTTTTTTTTTTTACTTTTTATTATGCATAGATCACCATGTTGCTCTGAGAACAAAGAGCACAGGTCACTGCAATCTGTTTTAGATGCCCAACCTGTTACTGCTCAATCCCTTTTCCCCTCCTACGTGAGTACTACAGAGAGGAAAGGTTACAGTTTGGGAACAGAGCTTTCTCTTTTTGCACCCAGCTTCAGCTGCTGGCATAACGCTCGGTGTAAAATCCTAAGCTTAATATTCAAAGGTAAATTTAACATAGAAAACCCAGGAAAGGTGAAGTTTTGGAATTAATTTCACCTTCTCTCATAAAAAGGAGAGGCACTGGAGAAAGTACCGAGGATTTCTTTCCAAACACTGAGTATAATACACAAAGTATTATACCTCTATCAAAAAAAAAAAGTGGCTTGGCTCTCCAGTGAGCACTCCAGCATTCCACGCACACAGCAGCAGCGGCTATCCCATGCATATCACTAGCTCTATCACTGTAGAGGTACGGCAAAATGACTGACAGCAGGATCCGTGCCACACTG
>JAOXNO010000033.1:28683334-28741506 GCA_028565335.1 Limnodromus scolopaceus
ACAGGTTGCCCAGGGAAGTCGTGGATGTCCCATCCCTGGAAGTGTTCAAGGCCAGGCTGGATGGGGCTTTGAGCAACGTGCTCTAGTGGGAGGTGTCCCCGCCCATGGCAGGGGGGTTGGAACTTGATGATCTTTACGGTCCCTTCCAACTCTAACCATTTGATGACTCTATGATTCTATGATTCTAAATATACCACTAGAGATGGGATATGCATGGCATGTAAAATCAAACAATATAAAAACAAAGTCAGAGAAGGTCGACTCATCAGAACAAATGATCCACGTGTGGTGTTAGCAACTTGTGGAGAAAGAAAAGCAAACATCTGCTCCACTTAAGTTAAGCAATCCTCTCTAATAGTTAAAACTTCCCCAATGGTATCATAAAGTGGTCATTGATTTGTGATCTCAATTCATCTCCCAGTGCCCAAAACACTACTTATTTCTTCATGTCTTCCACTCCTCAGATCCCACCGCTCTGCTCACAATGGCTTTGCTCTCACAGTATTTCCTTCTGAGGGAGCGCACAGAGCGGGTTACCATTTGGATGTCTACAGCAGTGACTACACAAAGTACAATGCAGTGGTGAAGGCTGTAATAAATGCAGCAATGAAGGAAGGAAAAAAAAAAAAAGATGTGAAAGTGCCTTCAAATCATTGAAACTGGCATTTCTGTCAATGCCTATCTGTCCCTCTGGTTATTAACGGGTTGGGGAAAATTCTGGACAAAAGATAAAGCTGAATCTTTTCATACACTCTTTCATAGGAATGGAAGCAGTAATATTTGCTACTTTACGTATTAATTAAGTGGAATGAAATGGTTATGGTAAATTACAATGTGACTTGCATCACTTTACTTACTGCATCTTACAGAGCATCACTGAATTCTGAGTAATGATCCACAAGCAGATTTGAATAAATTTGTAGCAAAAATACCAAGACACACAACTGTTAGCAGTATAACACAACATTTATTAATCTCTCATCTATAAAATCCATTTCTTGTTCCAACACATAAAGGCTTTGGATAATTTTATTTTGAAGGAAAGTGACTTATCAGCGAATAAATCCTTCATCCTCCTTTTATTGGTTTCAGTCACAGCTGCTATCACATCTGACCCCTGGGACCCTTTCTGTACCTACAGCAGAATGCTATCTTAAATTGGATATCAAGAGATTATGGAATTATAGCTTCTGTGAATCAAATTTAAATTGTTTGACTTTTTTTCCTGAGCTAAACAGGTCTAAAGCAAAAACATAAACAAACTCACAACGTTCAGAAACAAGAACCCTGAAAACAGCAGGAGTTACTGTGTTTAAGCAGTGCTATAGTCCTTGCATCCTGTAACTTTAGCCCTATGATGACGGCAAGACACTTTACATATAGCCAACAGTGATATTATATTACTAACCTCCAAAGAATTTGGCAAGTATGAGGAAGACCATTCAGGGCAATGCTAACAACTTCTGCCAAAGCTCACAAGCAGCCCGGGAAGTGTCCCTAGGGCTAAAGAAGGCGGAAAAGGCTTTTGATGATTTCCCAGGTCTTTGATGTTAAGCCACACAGAACTGGATGTGTGTGTTCCCTTCTTTAATGTTACCCAGGAGAAGTGTTTTTCCTACTAACTTTCAGGGCAGTTCCTGAGACCATCTTGTGTGGCACTTTCCCAAATAAAAATTAAAATGAAAGCAATGACAACGTCAGTGAAAGACCACTGAAGACAAAATCCAGAAATCTGTACACATGCTGCGGGAAACGCTGTTCAGAGAGCAATTTCACTGGAAAAAGAAAACCTGTGTAAGTCACTGTGTAAGTGAGGTACAGTCACAGTGTGGATCAGAGGGGAGATGTCACTGTGTTAGGGGGTTACTCCTGCCAGGGCAGACACAGAGAGAGTGTTTAAAATCATGGTTAAATAGTGATGAGCCAGGCAGAAACACGTTTAGACTCTCTCCTGCCCAATACCAAAAGGAAGACAAGGATTACAGTTAAACCCAGAGCTTCTCAGCTATAACCTTTTCTCTGCCCATGCTGTCTTATTTTGTTACCCCAGTTTCCAGCTTCAGCAGCCTTATGTGACCATGTTCATCGTGTGTCTGCGCAGGTGAGGGGTTGTCAGCATTTGCATGTGAGTGCTTCTAATTCACAGACAACTTTCAGATCAGGAGGACAGAACATGAAAGGTCTCAAGGATAAATGAAGTTACACAAGTTTAAATACCATAAGCAGCTGCGTGCAGATAGGTGTTCACTGCCCTCAGCAGCCTGACCTTGAGCTGCCTGGCCATTAAGGATCCCAAAATAGGAGAAAAAATTGGTACATGCCCAAGCCTCATACTACAATAAGTTTACTTATTTATGAACCATACCCACAAAGTAAAATGAGGCTTTATTGGTTCCAGTATCCTCAAAACATCTTGTTCATGCTGTGTTCTTTCACTCCATGGAGTAATCCTGAAAAAGGCCTGATGTCTATTGCTGCTTAGTATGGGGGACTGCATCTCAGGCTCAAAAGTGCAAACTGTGAACACTTCTACGAACAAGGTATTGGGCTCTAGAGAACTATTAAAGTTTGATAAATCTCTGACAAGGTAAAGAGCTAAATAATCTGGTCTTCATTTAATTTCTTTTGCAAATGATTGTTGCCTTCATACACTTGCCTCAGAGCAAAACCAATTTGCCTTTCATTAAGGATTAACAAGTCCTGGCCCCACTGAAAATCCTAGCAAAATCTCCTGTGATTGGACTTTCATCCAATGAATCTGAGGGATACTATTCACGTGCAAAAAATGTTTCCATTTTCTTACAAATATAAGTACTCTAGCTTCACAAGGAAATAATATAGGGTTGTAGAGAAAAACAAAAAAAAAACAAACTAAAAAAAACCCCACACCTGATTAAGCTTTTTAATTCTGAACTGCAGATTATTTGATGTAGAATACAAATTATGGTTCTTCAGGTTTAGATTACAACTATAATGCTATTGGATAATAATGACTATCCTTCTGTCTGAATCAGATAAAATAGGAAATAAAAGCTAGCTTCAAAACAGTCAGTACAGTAAGGAGATGAACTGGCAAAAACCACCTTGCTCTTCAGACCAATTTTTTCTACTGACAAAAGTTTATTGTAGACTTACATGCTATACTTAGAAAGTACAATCTTGTTTTCAGAGAGATGGAGTATGTTCTAGACCTACTTACAACGCTGGGGATTATGGCTCACACTTGTCGCGTCTGAAAACCCAGCTTTGACAAGAGGACAAAGAGGCAAGTAAATGAGTCAGATCTTACACAATCCACAATTTCAGGAGGGGGAAAGCAAAATTAAATTTAGTAGAGCATTTTTAGTCTCAGAATCTGTGATACTAACTCACTCACTGCACTGTAACGGCATTCCTTGCTCACCTATTGCCAAAGTGTTTGAGTTCTCACCGCAGTGCAACTACCATGCTTTAGCTGAGGATTAATTTAGGATGTAAGCTCTTCTGTAGATTACACACAAGTCTGTTGGCCATATTTCAAGGTGATATGCAAAGGGACACGGGTTGTGGAAAAAGCGGTAACAGGGATATCTATTAAAATGAGTAAGACTGTATCCCTGTGATTGAAAAGATACAAGACCCTGTGGCAGCGCTTCCAAACTTTACTCTTCTAAAGTGCAGCGCTTCCCTAAGTGAACATACCAAAAATCACAGACGAGTAGGTCAACAGTGAAACCTTCCAGGATTTCTCAGAGCTAGCAATAAGTTTGATCATCAAGTATATTCTTAATCCCTCTCCCAGGCCACTGTAACTGTTGCAGTGAACAATACAGACCGGTTACAGCACTTTTCACTGGAGTGGTAGCATCGGTAAAGCTATTTAATTTCCAAAACCACCCAAGAGTTCTTCTTAATATAAAGTGGTTGGAATGACTAGTGCAGGTGCCAGACTGGGATCTTTGGAGATTTATGTCTTTTCCTCACCCACAGACAGCAAGAGCTTATGCAACCATCCCTTAGCAATGACCCACTCATTTGTCTCACCAATTGTGGCCAAGAGGCTTCTTCCAAGAGAGAGAACATAGTTCATACTCAATTTACAATTGACAGTGGCCCTCTCAGATGTTCTGATGAACAAGAGCACTTGTCATGATCGTAGCTCTTGATTAAAAGCAATTCAGCAATAAGAACAAAGCTGACAGCGCTAATTTGTTTCATAGAAGCCAGCCTGAAGCTTATCTTCAATTTCTGCCACACCGGGCCAGATTTAACCTGGCAACAAACCAATAAACCAACAAGCCAATAAAACGTATACACTTTAAAACAGCTAAGCCACCCAACTTTATACTGAAGAACACATTTTTATTTGTCTGTAATTGTTTATTTTTAAAAAAAGGGAAACTACAGATTCTGAAATGCTGATCTTCCTCCCCTTGATCTATTTTCTACTTTCTGACAGCACAACACCTCTAAAGCAGCTTAGATAGGAAAAAAATAAAGTAAATGGCTTAGGCAGTACTTCTTTTTCTAAAAAAATTTTTAATCTTGTCATCATGTCAGGAGTTCTAATAATCACATGCCAGATGCAAAATAATTAGGCCTATGCCTGTTTGTAAGCCGGGGGATAACTGAAGTGATGACAACCCAAAGCTCTTCAATTATAAGAAAAAGGTGGACAAATCAACTCAGAGAGGGCTGGATCTATTGCTAGACTGAATATTATTCTGGCATATTCATATGACCTAAGGAATTCACCTTCAGATATCAGCACAGGATCTACATGGTTAGAAGAGGTTTAATCAGAAAAACTAATAATTCCTGTATGTATACTAGGTAAAAGATGCCACAGAGAAACTTGAGAACCCAAGCAAAGCAATTCTGAGGTGAAAGGAAAAAGATAATCTCTTTCCTCTGCTATAAAAGCCAAAATGACACTCGCAGAATCAATTGGTACTAGTGGAATCAATCAAGGTCTCCTATAGCATTTGTCTTCATTCTCAAGCTTGCCCATGTAGTCCCTGCAAAAGAGCCCGAAGTTTCAAGAAAATTAACTCATTTTATTTCATTCAAGAAAGCTGTTTTCCCTAAGGCTCTACTGAATCCCTTCACTCTCCCTTCCCCCTGCTCCTTCATCTAGGTAGCTACTAGTTCCCTGGCTTATTCTCTGCTCCCTTACTCCAAAACTAATCACAAACAGCAGGTTACTCCTAACAATTCCCCAGTCCATTAAGGTCATTCCTGATGTCATTAAGATAGCACTTCTTCAGTACTGCCCTCAAAGCATCAGTGATGATAAAGACAGAGCCAAAGGAGGCAGTAAGTGATTCCTCCTGTTCAGGTTAGCGGCGATTGGCAAGGGAACAGAATTAGACTCAGGGCACAGTTGCCTGGACTGGAATGCTACAAATAGGAAAAGAGGCTTTTTTCCCCTCCTAGCCCCAGCACTGCCTGAACTTCAGTGGTATAATTAATCAGGAAAAAATAAAAACAACAAAAAATCCCACCAATGCTAAAAATGTTCCAAAGAAAATTAACATGAAACATTAGCAACTTTATCTGTGCAAAGAAATTAAGTCTGATCACTCAATTAAAAATAAATCAGATAACACACTCCAAACTGATTCCAGTGAATTAGCACTCAGGAGTTTCCGATTAATTGCTGCCAGCAAGCCAGCAAACATGTCCTCTGTAGTGTTAATTTTTGTTCAAAAAGAAAATTACACTTCCAAGGAAAACATTTCTTGTGTCTTTAGCACTGTTATCGGAAGTGTCTTATTACACAAGGTTAAAACAACTGACATTTTGCACTGCAAAGACAGATCAGATGAGTGAGAGGAGTTGTAGGAGAAGGGGAAAGTGAAAAAGCTGTCTCCTTATCTTGGTATTCAACCATAAAAAGCAACTGAAACTTTAATCATGTCATCTTTCGAAAAAAATACTGGGGGGTAATCTTTAAGAGGTGCAAATGATTTTTTCTCATAATAAAGATTAAATGATCTCCTTGGATGGACAGAAAAACAACACAGGATTTCACCAAACTTCAAAACATAGCCATAATACATTTATCTTATATGTATCTTATATGTATAAGCATCTACAGCATCATTTGCTCAAGACAATAACATTCACATTAGCCCTTTGCAGAAGAAAGGGGAATGCTGGATAACGTGGCCATAGAGAAGATAGATGGTCTATGGTGCCTGAAGGTAGGCGTGAAGCTGGATCTGAGAAGCAGCCAGAATCAGCACACAGCACAGCTGACTTCTCAGTGTGCAGCAAACACTGGTGCCTCATTGCTGAGGTTCATTCTACGAATAGTCAGCAAGGACCCTTCCCAGTCAGAAGAAGAGGCCTGATCAAAATGTGGAGGCACAAACCTGGGAGGAAAAATCTTAATCATTCTGGCATAGCTATGAAACCAGCTACTGAAAACAACAGCCTGCCTTTATGGCAACATGTTTTTAGGTACTCTGATCCGCTTTGTACTCACTGTCCCGGCAAGAAAAGAATTCCTCTGGCAGAGCTAAACAAAATAATTTCTGTTCTTTCTTTAATGGTAACAATACACTACACCGTTATGGTGCTTCATTCTGTCCATAAAATGACTTGCAACATTAGCTAATTCAAAAGCTTGTCCATTGTCACACAGCCAACTCCTACAGCAACGTGGCTGGATTGCATTAAAGGGATAATCTCCTAGCAGTGCTAATATTCGTATCTCCAACTATCTCCTCGCTGTATAATCAAAATATGCAAAACAATAATCATATAAAATATTTATATACCCAGGCACACTATAGAAAATTTATATTATATAATAGTCATCTATTTTATAATTGCTATATTTCACCCCTGGCCCAGTGACAATACACGCCTTTTACACGTACCCATTCTTCTTAAACCACATATTCAGAATAGGCAAGTTCTTTCTACCAGACAAGTTCCTTACCTTGCAAACATATATACTTCATACACAGAGGCACTGTGTGATATTTGTGGTAAACACTGCATGCAACTGCAAACCATCCTGTCCCGCACATGTGTGCAAACAACATTTTCACCAAATACCTGTTTGCCTAGATGAAGCCCTGTGGAAAGGGGTCATGCATGCTGGATTTGCAGTTTAAGCTCAACCTGTGCCCCAAGCCTCTAAGTACAGACAAATTTCCCAAGGGCAACCAACAGAGTATCTGAACACAGTAACTGCAAAATGCTTCTGGAACTTAATGGACAGGTTCTGGATTCCCCACCCATCAACCAGGGGCCATTATCTTCACCCAGAGGAGCTAGCCACAGATTCAACAGGTGGCCACGGGTACTGGGTATCAGAAAGAATAGGTAGAAGTGCCGTGGCTGTGAATGGATACCAGTTGCAAACAGTGGAACGCAATTCTACAGCTTTTCTTTTTGCTGTCTTCTGCAGCATTTATTGTTAATAACGTTGGAAAGGGATACTTGGATTTTAGTTATGACATTTTAGATTTTCAATAAAGCATTTGATAGGCACATTTAAGCATGAGGTCATTTCAAACTTGCAAGTTGTTAGCTGAGAATAAAACACATGAGAAATGTTTCCATATGCAGCTGGACAAGTCTCCTTTCTCAAAGATTTTCAATGTATTTTTTCAGTTCTCATGTTGAAATCATGCATACCAGCTTTTACCCTTGTTATCTCTTGGTCTATAGCACTCAAGGCATCATATAACATCCAGGGAAAATGTTAGCTTCGGCCAGACTATTATGTCTATACCCATATTTTACAAGACACTAAAGTGGATCTTATCAGCTAGTAAAGCAAGAACCCTGGAGGCTCAATATTACTGGGAATCTATTTGCAAATGTTTAACAATGCAGGGCTCAAAGTGAGATCCTTGAGAATCGAAGACAGATGTTCTCCTACCTAAAAGCCAACAGAGAGACCAAATTGCTGACAGATGATACCCTTGAAAGCCATAGTAAATAAGTGACAACTTTTCACCAGGACTGCAGCAACCAAAGGAAATAGGTTAACCAGTCTGCACATCAGTCGGTCTTAAAAAGTACTATCTATTAATTCTTGTGATTAAATTCAGATACTTCTCAGTGGACATAACACTACTGAACGCCTAATTTCTACACTGAAAATTTCCTAAAATGCTTTTGGAAATCTACACGTTTTGTTTGAAAAGGTCACTCCGTAGTGCAGCGCAGAGAGGCAACCGTGCCTGCGGTTTGTGACAAGCTGCTGAAGAGGGAAGTGCTGCTTCATACACTCAGGTGCCTGCCATAATAAGATTTCTTAGGAAGAAAAGTCAAATGAAACTTCAGTTGAATTTTGCATAAACATAACACTTACAGTATTTTGCTTGGTATGAGAAGCGTCTTCTGGAGAGGAAAAAAAGTTCTGGCTTAACTGCTTATTAGTTGTAAGGAAATCTGAAAAGGTCAGAACCTCAGCCACGATTATTGGCTGCCTGGCCAGGCGTGTTGATGCTGGAGGCTGCGTTGTGGTCCCAGACAGAGATAAAGCCAGTTCCAGTTACTGGGCTCGTTTGGACATCAAAAACAATCTAGCCAGAGCAACAAAGACCTCAGCATGATCTCATTTACTCGGTCCACTTTTGTTTCTAATATGTGTTTGATGTTTTTTGCAGTATTCAAAGAAGCACTACAATAATGAGAAAATAATATCCCACAGCCTTTTCTATCCTCATGCTGACATTTTAAAGAACACACTGATAATATGACGATATAATTACAGAACCATTAGGCCCAGTTCTGAAGTTCTTACTTGGTTTCTGGTCAGGAAAACAGAGCAATTTCTGAGGTCTGAGGCTTAATGAGTTCAATTAAGCACTTCTTTTTTTTTTTTTTTTTTTACATAAAATATGCTGAACACATAAACAAGAACAACAAAAGGTTATGTTGCAGAAGGCTGGCACAAAACTTGATTCCTCTCTCCAGGAATATACATTAAAACATATGCAAAAACGCAAGTCACTAAAGTTACTCAAGAATCTTTGCTGTTTATTTGACTCCTCTGGAAACAATAACATGAGGGGAAAGTTGGTAGAAAACAATGCTTGCTTTCTGCTCGTTCTTCCTACATATCCCTTCTGCCAAAAGAACAGGTGCCACTGCTCTCCTGGGTGCTGCTGAAAAGCTGGGCTCTGCAGAAATTGTGCTTAACAGAAAGGACCAGCTGAGGCTTGAGTAAGAAAATGGCTATCTAGCAGGAAGCCCTCCAAATCCAGGGATATGAAAGTGGATAATTTTAAAGGATAAAAAGGTAAAAAACGTATGCTGGTGTAGCCTGTGGTGAAACCTGTGGATTTAAATGTATGCTTTAGTTACAGGAATAAGGCAGATGGATGTCAGGGCTGTGCCTATGCACACACTCAGCACTCTCAGTCACCAGTAGGGCAGGAACGATTGCTCCCCAGCCCACTTCCGCCCCGGTGAAATTCTTGATGGATAGAAGAGGGACGGCTGCAAGGCTGTCCTGGCCCCACAAAGACATCAGCAGCACCTGACTGACAGGAACTCCCTAATGAAGAACTCTGGTTCCTACGCTGTGTTATGGTTAGATGTATTTATTACTGGATAGCACACTTTTTGTAGATGCTTTAGTTATATTTTCATAACATAGTAAGTTTTCTTAAATTATGTTTTGTACGTAGCTTCAGATAGTCAATAGACCAGAGAGTGGTCACGTAGGACCACAGGTAGCTGAATAACAATAATTCATTGGACAACAGTTCAGGGAGTTTCACCTGACCCAGGTGATGAAGCTGCCACAAAGATGTTTGCGAGGGAAACCTCCATGACCATCTAGACAGTGAATGACCAACCTGTTCATGGCATTCCCTATGTGAGTATTAACCTTTGCAGATGATCCCAATAAATCAGCCTGTGCATGAGTGTCTGTGCAGCATGCCAGCAAAGAAACAAGCTCAGTCAGGACATGACCCAGTTGTGGGTATATGATATGGAATAGCAGGAGTTTTCCAAGTAGCAGGAGGAAGGCTGTTCAGCAGTTTGAGGTTTAGCTCAAGCCTTAAGAGACTTAGGTTTAATTCCCTTCTCCAGCTACTTCCTTCCTACAGGGTTCCTGGAAATTTTCAAGATAATAAACCTCTAAGTACCTTTAGTATTGAACCCTTAGTTTTCCTGTAACTCAATTCTTCATTTATACATTGAGTATTACACTACTTCCTTATATCACAGGGGTGTTATGAAAGGCAAGTGCACTGAAGATGGTTAGGTGCTCAGGTGCTGCAATGATGAGGGCCATGCAAACATCTGGCTCATAATCTTAAAGGCGTATTCATTAATGCCAAAAGGTGATAAGAAAAATAACGATGAGCAGCTTTGAAAGCTTATAAATAAAGAAAATATAGTCTTCTAATCAGGATCTGTGATCATTTACTATGAAAGGAGACTGGAGACAGTCAGGGGAAATAAAGCCTGAACTAAACCCCAAAGGAATTAATGGATTTATGTTTTAGGTTCCTTGATATCGTGCAGATAAAAGAAATGAGGCAGTTTAAGAAGAAGGTAAGACCTAAGCTGCTCAGTATAAAATTGAGATCTTCTGTGCATGCAGAAGAACAGAACCTTAGGAACCTGGGGTAATCCTGGCCTTAACGTTTTTGGGGTTTTAGGTATCTGAAATATTTTAATCATAAATCTTGGCCCCTCAATTCCTCTTGAATTGACCTCTATATTTTTCAATACTTCTGTAAATCTTTAAGTCTCTTTACACTTTGACTTCTACAATCCAAGACTTTCAAAAGTATTTAGACATTTAGAAATTGCAGAAAAATGATGACAGAATTTTCAAATGCTCGTTAGAAGATAAAGTGCCAAGTCCAACTTGAATCTGCATTTACATTCCAGTCAATGCCTGACCACATCATTTCATAGCTCAATGCCCTAAAAATCAGATCTTCTGCCATTTAGGTGCATTAGAAAATTTTATCCAAATCATATTGATATGATTTATTTTCTGCCTCCCTTATTAGTAACAGATGAGCAACTACTGAGAGAATGTCATACAATATGAGTCATCTGGAAGTACTTTGGTATCAGTTTTACTAGAGCTTAAATAATTTAAGCTTATTACTTGCGACTTACCATTTATTTGTGTAACAGCAGTAATGCAAGGCTATACATTAGCCAAAATGAAATACTTATATAAAAAGGAAAATGAAAATCTACAGCTTTTTTATATTTCTGTTTAAGTATGGTGGTTGATCTACTTTATTATAGAAAACTGGAGATTATATCTGCTACATCAGGCAGAACTTCCACCAACCCATCACATCTTCACTTGAGAGTCACCTGACTACTGTGCCAAAATGTAAAAAACCTTTAAAAAAAAAGGATGGAAAGTAATAGCTATTAGTCTTGATACATCTGATGCATCACTGTGCCAGCAGCATTCCATTAATAGATGATCTTAAAGAGATGATATAAAATGTTACATGGATGAAAAAAGCTTGGTACGCTGTCCAAAAGAAATTGCTGATTTGGGAACTTAATTCCCTCCACACTGGAAGGACAGTAGAAAGATTATTGATGCCAGTAAATCAAACTCTATGTTAATAATCTGTGTGAGACCAAGGTGAGGGTCAAGCCTATCATTTCTGCAAATTTAAGTTTCCTTTTAACTACATCCATCTTTACAGAAAGTGGGGCATCCATTCCATTATCAAGCTGCTGTAAGATGCTTACAGTTGATGTGTTTGGCAAGCAAAATGATTTGTAACAGGAAAAAAAAAAGACACGAAACTCAAGAGAAAACGCCGAGCTGAAATATTCATTCGCTGATTGTTTTTATGACAACTTTTTCACATTCATTTCTGACTTAATCAGTGGAAGCATGTATTACTGAGCAGCAACTATGTTCAGCAAAGCTGGGAAAATCACCTGTGAAGACTTCTGCTGAATGATATTCTAGGTCAAAGTAAGGAAAGCATGAGCTGTCATCATTGTAATTCAAATGTTTCAGTTCAGATATACTTATTGTCAAAATAAAGACCAAGATCAGGAAGCAAAAATAAAAATACTTATTATTTAAATGTGCAAATCTATCAGTTAAATGCATAGATCACTGTGTAGTTAGATACTGTTATTTTGCTGTTTTGTAGATATATATGTAAATGATTTCCTTTTCTTGTGGACAAATCTCGGTGATTCTGCAGCTTGGAGATAGAAATCATTACCTGTTTTCTCACTATTGACTCATAAAAGCCGATAGCTGAGAACTATCACATTTTCTACTATCATGGTACAGTTTTTCTTTTTTTATATAATCCATGCATGGGTCCAAATTGACATTTTTAACATCACCTCAGAATTGAGAATAAGCTTAAACCAATATATTTTTCAGAATGTTCCCAAATGTCTAGGTATTATTACTCTTTATATGTGTATTTGACTTTAAAAAGTGAAATCACACCTTCCCGGAATCTATCCAGGATGTTTGCCAAGGACTGTAAGTACATCAAGGACGGCATGTCTCACAAGAAGTGCATTCAGTAGCTAAAAGCCCTCAGAAACAATGTTTAGATTCTAAGTGAATTAAAGTTTCCCTTAAGACAGAAATCTGTCCACAGACTTAGCCCATCAATCACTGCTGCACAAGTTAAAAAGAGAAGAGGAAAATGTATTTATGTTTGGAATTCATATTGATTTTCATACAACGTATGGGATTTTCTGCTATACAAAGCCAAAATGATAAAGTTTAGCAACACATATGTCATAAATCAAGAGAAATGATCGGTAATCTCCAAAATGGCTTTGAAATTACCAGAATGGACAGAAGGCTACTTTCTAGTCTTGGACATTGCCATACATTAGGAATTTCAATTTAGCTAAAAATTGCCCTGTAATATTCACGTTCTTTTGGGGAACAAATTTCACAAAAATTGATATATTCTTTCTTTTTCTCTTTATAAGCATAAGCACAGAATCAAAGAAGGCGAAGACAGAAAATACCAACCAGTTTATACAGTCACGCCCATCTCAGTCATGTTAGATTGATCATTCCTTGGTGTACTGGTCCAGTGTGATTTTAAAACCCACACAACAAATTCTACAGCTGAAATTCTAAGGTCCGCTCTGAGACATCCACTTACCACGTAACACTCAGGGGCTGTTTTCTATCTTAAGGGGAGATATTCAGGAAGCACAGTAGTTTGAGACTTCAAGCTTACAGTAGCTGTTTCTAACAAGTATCTCATACTCTGCAGTATATGAAAAATATTTTGACACTGTGTTGTACTAATGTAATAGCCCCATCAATCTTCAATAGTTTTTAATACAAACCAATTGGCCTCGCATAAAAATCTGGCATTAAGTACCTTAAAAGGGTAAGAAAAAGTCAATGGAGCTCTCATTGAAAGTATTCAATTTGAGACAGTCCATAGCTTTCCACCCCTTTAGAACTTGCATCATTTCAGCTATTCGTCATGTAATTTCGCTGGGGAATTTTATTGTCATTCCTCAAAGCCTCTTGAGTCTTTCCTTCATTGTCTCAGACAGTCATTTGCAAAGACTGGTTTGATAATCAAGGGCCAAATTCTTCAGTGGTTTTCAGCCAGCTCTCTAGTTAAGCATTGCTAACTTCACTGCAAAGACTGCTAATGTGGACCATTTTTATACACTAATTGAACACACTGGATTAAATGCATGTGTGCAAATCTCATGTGTATTATAATGTATGAGTATTATGAAGTATAATTAATGGGCAAACTGAAAACTTAAGTAATAGCACATTGAAGTTATAATGCAGAGACAGAAGGTTCCATTTAAACATTTCATATCTACTGTCACTTGTAATAACTTTTTCCTAGGAACGTGAAGGATTTGGACTGTTTCATTCATGTGTTGCATTTCCTTTGATAATAATAAGATATTGCTGAGATTATTAGCGTGTTCTATTTGGAAAAAAAAAGATAAAAATGCTGTCTTCCTATTATATCAGGAACTTTATTTTCTCTCAGTTTTCCTGCCACTTCTGAAGAATAAAACCCCAGGGCCAGTTTTCAGAAGGTCTGAACACTTACAACTCCCACCGACTTCAGCTACAATTCTGTTTTGAACACATCTGAAAACCAAGTCTGCAGCACAACTGGTCTTGCTCCTTATGAAATACACACGGGGTTTTCAAATGTTCACACAAAATCTCTGATTCTACACTGTCAGCGTAAAGATTCACACATGAAATCTGTTTATTATAATATTTCCTGTCTTTGAAAGAAGAGACCATGCTGCCCACGTTTGAATCTATCCCTCCAAGGAGTTTATGAGTTTCATGTCAGAGGTGGAGATAATTACACTAGGTTTAGAGATAAAACACTAAATAGAAAAAACGAATCATAAGCACTTAATAGCACTGGTGCAATTAAAAACCCCCTCCTATTCAGCTGAAATAATATAAGCAATTGCACTCAGCTTCTGGGGCTCGGAAAATGCTCATCAGAACATTTTCCCTTTTGTTCTTTGAAGCGTACTCACTCACTTAACCTATTAATTTTCTGCCTATTTCCAGAAAGCAGTTAAATATCAGATGTAACTTTCAATTGCCTCATTGCAATGCATGGTAGTATTTATAGGACAGCTGAAGAGGTATCTGAGTTAGAGAGTGAAGACACAGATGCGGGGGGAAAAAAACAAGAGAAGACAGAGATGTTCCATGTAAATTGAATCCGCCCGTTGGTGTCTTACAGAAACAATTAAACTAAACAATGTAAAGAAAAATATCTCTAGGGAAATACTTCTCTCCTGGAAAGCTGTTTGAGCATAAAGGACTGTTCTTTCTTCCCCTGTTCCTTCTTTCCCCAGACTCAAGCTGCCTATTAAACTAATAGAGCTATAAAGTAAAGTGATTGCGCTCAAACACGTTGTGTTCAAGGTGTTTAAGGCCACGGACTGCAGAGCACACGCTGCCAACACACCGCACTGAGTCTGCCGCTCCTCGGATGAGTTCAGTCTGCTCCTCTCTCCCCTGTTTCTCCAACACGACCTACCCTTCAAGAGAGAGACTGTCAAACCCTGACAGTGGAAAAGGCATAATTACACAAAGAAGCAACCAGATCGGGATGATTACCACAAAATGACAGTTTTGAAAGGCAAGACAATGAAAAGTGAAAGGAAAAATTATTTGGATCAATATAATGGTTTTGAAAAATTAATAAACTGGCACCTCCTTGAACAGTTTAGCCATTATATTCATTCCTTTTTTCTGTTGCTTGTACATCCAGATTACCCAGAAGCCCCTGCTGCCGTTATTTTTGGCAGCGATGCTAAACCAATCAGGTATTTGTTACTTTAAGAGGCTTACATTTTGTCTCAGCTATGATTACACTCTATCATACTGTATCACATGTTTGTGGTGTTGCTTCCCTCTTGGCAAGCTGAGGATGCTGCCATTTAGCTAGTTCCTAATAAGTATTAAACCTCCTAAACCTTTTTATTCCCTGCTTGACAATTTACATGAAATTATTATGTAGTAGTTCTATAATGCAGTTTTTAAACCTATTTTAATGTAAATTAGGGCTATTACCTAATACCTAGATGTGTTCAACTTAAATACTACTATTCAGATTAGAGATTTGATTCTTGTGTTTATTGCCTACCTCTCATTGCTAGGCTTGCATATATTTTCATTTGACCTTTTTGTTTGTTTATTTCTGGACTTAAAGGGAAAATATCACCTTTAATTATGTGAATGGATTTTATTATCATCACTGATGTCTTTGCAGTCAGCTATTATAAAGTATTCACTCATGTGATTCTCTCTGTGGAAGTGGCATGTTCTTTCTTCAGCACACTAGAAAATTTCACCTTTACTTACTAAAACAAATAGTATATAAAAATGTAATAACTGCAACAAACTCTTTGCTTTGGATCTTTCACTCAGGTCAGCTACCCTTTTTTATGTGCAACCACATTTTCTTCCTCACATTCAGAAGCATGACGCTGACCTCACTGAAATTTTCAATGACATTTAGAAAAATGACAAACATGGTTTTCAGTGGAATAACAAACACCCTGGAAAAATGTCTGTCTAACAAAACTGACATGTAGGTCCTCAGCCACTTGACATTGTCTCTTTAACAACTACTCTTTTTGATAGAGGGTCTCGAAACTGTATAATTACTCCAGTTAATGGATAAATTGTTCTCATTAGGAATCGGGATTTCTAGCATGAAAGCCAGCTAAATAGAAACATGAAGTCTAGGCTTATTGGCTTTGACACAGAACAATCACTGCAATTTTGCTCTATAGTCATCAGAACGGCTCCCCCTGCAAGGATCCCTCACAGCGGTGATTTCTGGAGGGCTGAATCGCATACCTCCAGAGCAGTAAAAGAGTTGGAACAGTCGTGCAGCTATTGGTTCCACATTCAAAAATATTTTTAGGGTCCTACACATTTCCTGTACTTGTAATTACTCTGAGATGGTGTTATCTGAGAAAATAAGTTCTGCCCAAGCATGGTTAATATGTAAAGCCATCTATCTCCACAGTTTAATAGTTTTACGTGAGTTTTATAGTGCAATGCAAGTTGAAATTCAGTGTGGGATTTTCACCTACAAACCTCTGCTGTTGCAGAATCCTGGTTAACTCCTTACAAGACCAGGTGGTAAACAATCCCTTTACAATCCCTTCTGGAACATTTTTGTAAAGGACATCTCATTATATTAAGCCAACTTGGCAGAGGCATAGATATTGTTGAGCATTTATTAAAGTGCCTCCTACACTGCTATAGCTGTGCAAAATCTAATTAGAATGGAAGCCAATGTATATAGCCTTATAAATAAAATAAAGTCTTGCAGTAGAGACCTGCTGTCTTTGCACATAATCAGAGTGATCATCTATACAGCAGATGGCTACTTAGCCAGTTGGCTAAGGGTTACACTACATTTACATTTGTAAAAATGGCTGAGAGTGCGTTAAAATCGTTTCAAATAACTGATTTTCCATTATGTATTTGCTCAATAATATAACTTTAAAGACAGTTTATTGGCTAATTGAAAAGATCAAAAAGGAAATCAAACTGGCTAATTAAGGGGCTGTTGTAATAACACCTTTTTATCTGTTTCCATTTAATATTCCTTGATTTTACTATCCTGAAAAAATAATGACACTTCACTGAACATAAAGCTTAACTGCACTGCTGCTCTGGATAATCTTCCAGACATTTAACAGCTTTTTAGCCATATGGACAATCCATATACAGTTAGAAAACAGCTTTTATCCAGATACATATGAATTTACAGGGAAGTAAAAGGGAAATATGTATCTTGGGAAGTTAAGGGCAAGCAATCTGGCAATCCCAGAAAATGCTTAATTGCTTATTTGTAAACCAGGTATATTGGAAGTTATCTTCAATAATAACAGTTAAAAATATCACTAAGCGTAGATTCATGCATTTATATTCTGTCTATATTTAAACACCCACAGAGTACAGGAAGGTTGTGGATAGCTCTATAGTTAACTGGTTTCAGCACTGCAGTTAAAAGGGACTCAATCTTTTGATACGCATGAAAATTACCACGTATCCTTCCCAAAATTACCACACTGACTCATTAGGAAATGAATTTGCATAGAATGAATCAGAAATCTGCTAATTCTTTTAGGAATTACAATTAATTAAAATTTATTAATTTAGGATACTTAACACTCAATGCCAGGCTAATCTTAGTAACAATAACACTAAAGCTTCAGGCTTCTGATATAGTTAAAATACAGATATTAGGCTACATTACAATTTTTCAGAGTTAAGGTAACTTTTACTTCCATTCCTTTTTATTCATTGTAACAACAGTTATTTATTCACTGCACTGTAAGGGATAAATAGTCGACTCAAGATCAGGCTGTGAAGAACAGCCTCTTGTAAAGCGACTGTCATCTCTTATTCTTCCTCAGTGGGACTGAAATCAAAGCTGAGCTCCACTGCTGGCCACTCCAAGAAAGACTGGACAGCAGCCTCCACACCCTCATGGCCCAGGAGACCACTGTGCTCCCTACGTCTGTCTCGGTTAGGATTAAATTCACACTATGCTTTCACCTCAGCATCACACCTAAATTACACCCAGGACGGCACAGAAGAAAAACTTACAAGATATAAGTAATGTATGTCCCAGTTATCTCCACCTCTGAACACGGCGGGCATACTTATAGGTGCAATTCCTTGGCCTGAAACTACAGTGTACATCTTAAACTGTTTTATAGTGCCATATTGTGGCACACATGCAGCACATAAGACTGTGATTTCTTTCTGGGAAGGTCCTGGAGCTGTGCGGAGCAGCGTACTGTGCTGTAGGTAGACTGTCAAGCCTGTCAGGCGCTGGCATAAGGTATGTGGATGCACAGCATGTAGAATATACACCACACCGTGCTTTAGACTGCTCGTGGCCTGTGCTCCACTGAACAGTACAGACAGGGCTTTTGACAACACAAGGCACTGCTGATTGATCACTCTGAAAGGAGTCCTTTCTTGTGCAAAGAACCATTTTTGAGATGATAACTGCAAAAACGGACCATTCATTTCAAATCTATGATTTCTGAATAGCCATCCACTGAACGTTATTATCACGTCTGGGGTGTGGAGGAGGGGGTGAGGACAGGGCACATACACTGGCAAAAATGAATGAAGCAAAAATGAGAGAAGCAGAAGAGTGTTTGCACAGGGAATCCAGGGACGCAAGAAACTGCATGCATTTGTGGAGATATGATTGCCCAGGTTTACAAATTAAAGAAAACCAGAAGAAGCAAAAGCCAGGAGCGTTTTAAAACATGGGAGGGAGTGGAAAACTAGCCTGGCAAAATGCAGGACCTCTCAGTCCAGTTGAATTAGCTACTTTGTACTGGCAACTTTGTGCAGGGATAACAAAATTAGAATGTTTTTTTAAAGCTAAAAAGTTAATGAAAGATTGATACTTCTTATTTTCAATTACTGAAAATATCAGTGGACACACTGTGTTTGGTTTTCCCTGGTATTTTGTGCTCAGGGCCACCATTTTTCGTCTGGGAAGAACCAAAGAAACTCTCCTCTAGCAACTGTGCTAAAGTGAAAGGTTGGGTGAACGTACATGTCTATGATTTGGAGTAAAATACACTACCGGGATGTTGCAAATGTTGTCAAACATGCATTATGACCCATGAAAATTTATCATTAAGCTTAGTAGCACTCCAAACAGACCAAGCTAGAAATGTGCCATAAAGGTTCTGAAATGACTTGGTACTATAACAAATTCTTCAAATGAGGAAGAATGAAGAATTTATGATTCTTAACAAATGAATGACGAAATTCTTCATCAATGGAACTGTACAGAAGTAACATTTGCATATTAATTTTTGACTAAATTGTACATTTCCTTATGTAATTTTTCCAAGTTTATATTCTTTCTCTTTCCATAGACATATTTACCTCTTGGTGATACTACCCTTTCTGGTACTTGAGATAAATGAGAATGGAGAAGAACATCCCACTTATCTGCAGTGGAACAGGTTTTTTTTTTCTTTTCCAAGATAAATAAAGTTAAATAAAATTAAAATCTTTTTCCCTCAAATCCCAGATGATTTTTTTTTTAATTGAACCTGATCTGTTCTTTTTTTAGGTTCCAAAAGACTTGAAAACTTCCTTTGTCTGCCTACCAGCTTAAAACAGGCATTTGTTTTAGGCTTGAAACTAGGTCAGGAGCTGCTGGGGATCCTTCTCTGCTGAGGGCTCCTGCACGGGCACCCTGTACTTCCAGTTCCTGTGTGCGGTGGCACTGGGCACGGTGCTGCTGTATCAGCCCCTGCCATCCTTGCCTAGTGCAAGAGGAAAACAACCCAGCTGTTAGAGAGGTGATGCTTGGTTAGCTTCCGGTGGGGATGTAAGAGCTTCCCAATGGTAGGGCAGCCCCTTCCCTGTAGTATTTCCAGCTGGCAGCAAATGAGGAAAATACAGGAAATCTGAAAAGAAAACCTAATCAGACCTCTTCCCTCCCTCAAATTAATCTTTCCATGTGTGCCTGCTTCAGACCAAAATTTCTTCTAAATCACCTTTTCACCTTTCCTCCCTCATTATTTTTAAAGAGATTCCTTGACTCTCAGAATCATCACGACTATTCCAGACTGATCTTAATTTACCAGCTTTCTTCAACCCTGGGCTACTTCTTAAAGGAAAATGCTTTAGATACTGCTGGAAAAACAGTTTTTGCAAAGGTTCATTATTTGCAGTTCTTTGTTCATCCAAATGAACAGGCTATCTGTGGTACTTTTTTTCAAAACAATTGCTAATTTTAAAAGATTTTAATATCTCAAGTTGAGATTTATTAAAAATATTTTTAAATCTAAAAGCCTGTCGTAATTCTTGTTTGCAGTCAGTGAATTACAACAATTAATAGCGAGTCACTTCTCATGTCTCACAGATCAGTGATAAACAACTTGTAGTATTTCAGACTTTTTTTACAGTTATGCCCACATGAGCAAACATCTGAGGCATTAATGCCTCATAATACCTTAAGAACAATTACCTGCAATGTGAGAATGTTATTTTATCAATGGCTCTTCCTTTAAACCAGCCTTCTGTCTTGTTAATGCCATGGTCTTTTTTTAAGAACTTGACACCCTTACAGTATGTCACTGCAAAAGAATATCTTTGATGTTTTTAAATAGCAGAGGAACAAATACATATTTCTAGTGGTGGTAACTTAGGATTCAAAACATTTTTTTCCTTATAGACCTTGAACACTCCGTAAGACACATGCCAATATAATCAGAACATCACTGACTGCAACTAGAAATTCCGATAATAAAATTGGAACGTTTAATCTCCTGTAGAAGCTATTTATTTAATATTTTAAGATATTTCTGTCATATAAGACAATATCGTAGTATCCATGTTGTATGCATACTACACATTTTCCCAGAATCCAGGAAAATGCTGTGCCTTCGAAGTACAGCAATTCCCTGAACATAATAATTCTCTCCAAAACTACAACCTGCAAGGCTTTCATACTACGAAGGATTTGATTGAGTAAATGGAATTTGGAGCATTCAAAATCATATGTGAATTAGAAAAGAATGTTTGTTTGTGTGTTTGTTTGTTTTTTCTAGTGTTTCTGGCAGAAGGCATGATAATTTTCATGGTTATTCTAGCATGCAATCACATATATGCCATTTTGAATGTCATGTGTCAAATGTCTAATAATCTGATCCAATGCCTGTTGAAACTAATAGGAAGGCTCTTATTAATTTCACTCAACATTAAACATGACCTCATATGTAAAACCGGAGTCAAACTCATTTTTACATTTGCACAATATGAAAGTTTGAATGACATGGTGACTTGTGACTATGAAATTATCTGATCTCTTACTGTTTTTCCACCACCTCTACATTAAGCAGCACATGAAAGTCTCAACAGAACAAAGAAGGGGTAGAGGACAGTTCTTATGCAGCTTAGAAATAAGATCTCCCTTTTCTTGGCTATTTCATGTGGATGTATGTAATTCAGATTTTTAATGTGAAGTCCTGCCTGTGTGTCTTGGTATTGTATGTCTATGACCTTGAGCCATTAAGAGATATCACATAGCTACTGTGCGTTGGAAAGATATGAGAACCCATTAAAATGGAAACAAAATATATACTGTTGTAATTGACCGAAATGTGATGCTCTTGCTACATTAAAAATGAAGCAAAAAATCAAAACCAGAGATAGAAATAATTAGTAATGCCGGGGGAGGGGGGGAGAGGGGGGAGAGGGAGGATATTACCAGCTATCAATACTGCACCATTACAGTGTCCTAAAGTTGTTCCAAGTTATTCACACACAGCCTCAACTATGTTTTTGTTAAATAATTGCAAAACTTCAAATGATTTCAAGAAAGGCAGGGTCAGGTCTGCTTTTCTTCAGGAACATTAGCCCATTATTTTCTGTAGGTTCCTACTGAAACTACCACTTTGTTTTGTACATTTAATATTCTGGCTGAGTGACTAGAGGACAATTTAAAGTTGCAGGACTGAAACCTTAATGTACAGCTTTGGTTTTGATTAACATTTCTAAGATAGATTACACAATTTGGCAAGCTAGCACAGAAAAGTTGAAATCTACATATTTCACAAGGAACAATTCAAGGAATAGTAGGGCAAAGAGAGAAATCAGGATAATTTCCAAGATTTCTGTCAGTTTACAGAGTAAACTGTAAAAGGCAAGACTGAGACTTCAAAAGAGAGGAGAAAACTGGTAAAAGGGATATGTAGCAAATTTAGAACAAAGTTGTATGAGCATTACTGGTGCTGAGATCTGCTTTGAAGCTCTAACAGGGCAAAACATCCCCAACCAGCCAGTAAGGAGATTACTTTACTAACTTGATCCCTACAGATTTTTGATTCTATCTGGGTATCAAACTCTATTTCCTTTATGTATCATACACAGAAGCAGTTTATTAAGATTTAAAATGGCCTTGTCCAGACAATCGCAGTTTAATTTACTTTAGTTTCTATCAGTAAAATCCATGAAAACCAACTCTTTGTTTTCAAACTAGCTAATTAAAACATATAACACCATCTTTCGCTGGTTTTTACAAATAGATGCATCTTGTGTTTCTTCAACTATTCTGGTTTTCTAAAAATAAGAGAAAATAAAATGTCTTTTCCTTCCTATATAAATAGGTCTTATATGAATGGAAATACACCACTGAACAGTCAAACTAGACTGGTTTCCTCTGATGAGATTGCAATATTAACAGCAATTTACAGTCCTTTTAGATGGTTTTCAGTTTTAGGTTTCAGATATGATTCAGCATTTGAGGAAACGGAGATATGGTGATGATGCAACTTTTAAGAGTTGACCCTCCAGAGCTTCACAATAATCTCTTTTTTGGTGCCTTCATCTCCACATAAATGCTGTAGTATTTAGGCTGCAATTAAGAAATGCACATCTTTGTTGCAAAGATAAGCATTATTTATCATCCCCACCATTTGACCATCTTTCATCAGCACACTCAGTGTGCTCCACATGGCTTCTTCATATCCACACTCATTACAAGAGATTAGAAAGAGCTTTCAAAAGAGGAGTAGGTAGCTTGATCAGTCCAACTCACAGCCTGCACCGCAGCCTTCACCACTACCTGAGTAAGAGAGAACTCTCTTTGCTCTTGTGTGGATTAAAGAAAGTAAAATTTAATTACAGTTTAGAAATTACAATCCCTTCCACATACCAATTGCCAGCAAGTAGTTTATTGGTATTGATGACTATCCATACTCTGATAATCTTGAGTGAATCCTCATCCACTGGAAAGGAAGCTGGCGGTGTATGTATTACACAAGGCAAGGCTTACAACTATTTCCACTCTTTCAAACAACTTTGCTTTTTGACTAATGTACAATAAGAGTGAAGCTAGTCAATGTGAACACGACAACAAATCAGAACTTATTTTGGAGATCCCTGGATGGACTTTTATTTGAAGAAATTGCTGAAGACTGAAGTTGATAAAAATAAGAAATAAACAGCATAAATTAGCAAGGAAACAAAGAGAAGCTATCTTCACATATGTCACCTAGCTGATAAAACTTTTACAACCCCTTAAAGAATATTTTAACACCTTCCCTTGTTTTTTGTTTTCTGTTTTCCTTCTAGGATGCCACAATTAAATAACGGCTCATTTTCAAAGCTTCATAATTAAGTCAGTAACAGTCTTTTCACCAGTAGCAATGGATTGAAAGTTGGGCAGAAGTGAGTCACAGTTGAGCTTTTATTATAAGGCTACCTTTCACTTTTACTATGACTAGCTTTAACTAGACATCTCGGTATTTGTGGTACTTGTAAAGGAAGCACAGATGCTCCCCAAACATTTGGTCTCAAATACAGGTGTTTTCTTTTTTACCCTACATTGTGCTTTCCTAAGCTGCTCAGGGCATAAAGACCAACCTAAGGAACTCCTTCTTTACCTCTAAAGATGAGACGTTTTAAAAAAATTTTTAGAAAGTAAGAAACCATTAAATTCACCTACAGTCAGCTTCAGGAAAAAAGCCTTTAAAAACAAAGACATTAACCATGACAGAACTAAACGATCCCACCAATTTAAAGACAGATTAACATTTTCACCAGACCGCAGTGCTAAATAAAGCACTGAGCCAAACTAAAGCACAGCAGGAAAGATTTCACAACTGAGACTCAGTTTTACATGTCCTCTAGATCCACAGGCTGCATTATGTGGTTTGGTGCCAAATGGATAGCCATAGCTGTAAGCTATCAAGTACAGATGACTGCAACAATACATTTCTCAGAGACCTGCTTATCTGAAACAGATAACACTAAAATTGCTCTATTTATCTGAACTGCAGAATGTGAGGTGTTTTAATATTGCTTATCTTATCTTAAGACCCATAAATCCACTGTTTTATATGTCAATACTCATATTGCAGACCCCCTCTCAAGTGTCTTCATTCACACGTGGCCTCAAAACAATGTTCATCCTTCCAAAACAGGTCTAATATGAACAGCTACCCCTTACACCTAACATCTGCTCGCCCCTTCCATCTTGCTATATTATTCCAATATAATTACAATAATATTGTAATATTGTAATTCCTCGTTTAATGAAAACCAAGTGTGGCAAGCAACAGCGAGTCATCGTTCCTCTTAATTCCAAGCTTTAAGGCCACCCACTTGTAATTTTTACTCTTGTGCTGGTCCCTGTAGAAGTCTCTAAGCATGTATTTCTAAAGATAAGAATTGCTAGCTGGGAATCTGATATGAGTGTTAATGACTGGAAGGTGTAACATAATGCTGGAAAGGGCTAATGCTGTTCTCATTAACCAAGTGACACCCAGACACTGTCAGTTTGTCTGAGCTGAAGTGATTGATTACTGGAGAGAAGAGAAAGTAACTATCTCCCAGGTACTCTTGTACAGCATCCTCACTTACACCCTTTCAAACTTTTCCAGAGAAAGACTGATTTATGGTACAGCTTCAAAAAAGGGACCTGACAAACTCTTAATGAAGGGATCCTGTATTACTGCAAGAACATCAATGCCAGTGTCAAGAAGGACCACCTTTCTCCAACATACTCCTTATATCCTTTAGTTTTAAATGTTTTAGAAACTTTTTTTCATAACTGAATATGGGCATGAAGTAACAGGTCTGAAGAAAAATACTGCTTGAAAATGCCAAAGAAATAAATTAATTTTACTCAGAATTTTGGATTAACAGCTATTTCCCACTTGAATTCTTTCTTGAAAACTTACTGGATAAAGGTAAGCCATGTACTCTCCCATTTTCCCCACATACACAAAGAAATATAAATAAGAGTTTGAGAGTAACAGAACATAAGGCCAGGACATCCACGGGAGCTCAACAGAATTAGGTGATGAGGCTTGTCTAGAAACCCTTGTCCAAAGTTAGAGCACTGCAAACAGAAAGAAGTTTTTTGACATGCACAATGGATCTGCTTTTCTCCAGTACCATAAACTCCATTCAAGTCCAAACAAATACAGCAGAGTGTACCTCCTCAATAAGAACAACCATGATCGCTCTTCAGAAATTCCTCCCAAAATGTTCCCGGAATTTTTAATCCCTATTTTAAGTAAGTGAATGCTTGCTGTCACCCAGAAAAATCTCTGTATCTTACAGAACAGAAATACCCCTGTATCAGAAGAGTAAATAATGAATTGCCTTCATCCGGTGAGAATCAACATGTTTTGCATGAAAGCAGCATAGCTATGCCTGATTGCACCATTCAAGGAGTGTTCGTTGACATTGAGACATTATACTACTACCTAACTGAACACTCACACTAAATAAAAAGAGAAGAAAAGGACAACATGCTCTAGTATAGTTATATTTGGATCTACCAATGAACATTTATGTTCTGATATTTGTACAGAGCATCTAGGCATTTTCAAATGCATACAATATTATTATTTATTATTCCACATACGTACAACTATCTATAAGCACATGAGGTTTCAAATCCAGGCACTATGGTCATTTTCTGCATTTGCTCATGAAAACTTGCTTTTGTTAAATGCAATGAGACCAAAAGAGAGAGAACCAGTTCAGTTACAAAGTAAACTGGTTTGCACTTTAGAAAGCCCTTGATAATTTCAAAACCTAGGACCTATGTTTCAAGGACATATCACTAACTACTGAAGCAGAATGAAGCATTCTCATTGTGAGGAAAATTTCATGGTAAAAATAGCCTTTGAGTAAGTCACACAACATTAGCAGAATAATTAGTCTTTGACAATTTTCAAGGACAATTCAGAATGACTTATTTTAGAGGCTGGCTTTTTATTCTTAAACCCAGTATGCAAAGGTATAGGATGACCTGTCAGGTACAGCTTTTATTTCCCTTATATTGTAACTGAAATTACCTGTATGCTGAGCTGTTAGAAAGCTTAGGCAAATACAGCATATTTATAATGACAATTCTGAAGCTCATTGTCAAACACCACAACCCAGAAGGTTTAACTATAACCTTCTTTTAATACCGACATGCTCTCACATCATCCCCTTCCTGCGACAACACCACCTTGGCTGTGTTGGCAGAGATGTCACCTTCCTTACCAAAACCAACACCAAAGCTCTCTGAATATGTTATGTATATTAAAAATTGACTGCAGAGAAGTCACACAAACTTCACCCAAATCTGAAGGTTAAACTACAGCTGACTTTGCTGGACTGCCACGTGCGTTTAGCAGAAACATCACTTCAAGTGTTATAGATTATTCCGTCTGGGAAAAAGAAGTAGCAGATGCTCTCCAGTACACCAGGGAGGTATTCTAGTTGAGGTCATTCACCGCAAAACTAGGCATCCCCTTGCACTGAAACTTATGAAAAGGCTTTCCTACCTTCCTGAAACAGGACCATGACAATGATGAAAATACTCAAATACCCACAACAGAAGGACATCAATCCTTCCTGCCAAGGATGTTACAGAGTCCACTCTGGACTCTCTGAGTGTCTCATATTTTTCCCTGAAAGAAATGATAATGCACAGGTACAGCATTCCTAGTGGTAACACCAAAAGGGACAAGTCTGTCTGCCCACATGTTTTTCTTTGGGACAACTTGTAGAAACTGATGAGGAATTAGATGCAAAAAATTTCCTTATCTCACAAAACCACTGTCTTATTGTAAAGAATGTAGCCATTTTGCTGCAATATCCTTATCTCCTGGCACTCCGCTGTAGAAGGGCAATGCCACAAACCCTTTTTTCTTCCATTTTTTCCTGGAGCTTAGAAGCAATAGCTTTTACTCTGTGTCCCCACAGTCTCAAAGCCAGTGCAATTATTCTCAGAGGTGTTCCCCTAAAGAATGTGCTGTGGCATCATTTCCCACAGGTACACAGTTGGGAAAGTGGCTTTGGTCACTTGCAAAAGGGACTGGCCAGTAGTTTCTGATGGTCTAGTGATTCCTAGCTGCTGTGTCCCAGTATGAGATCCCGGTATTTTCCCCAAGGACCTGGCTTAAGCAGTCCAGATTCCAGCAGCATAAGGCCGTCTTTTCACCCCTCTAGCTCTGAACCGTGCTTCATGCAGAGCTAGGAGAACCTGGGTCGCAGATTTATACTGTGGGGACTTACTATTTCACTTGTCTGCTCTCAGTGGCAACCTGATGCAATTTGGCATGCAAAAATACGTGCAATGCCACACTGGCCAGAAAAGTAACACATACTACCCTTGGGTGACTCTGAAAGCCGATGCTTTTATGATTGAATGCACTGGGCAACATTTGCCCATCATTTGCACAAGTAAAACTCCACGCTCTTCACCAGTGTTCCTTCTGGATGTGTGTGTAGAAGTGTAGGTAAGGAGACAAACTAAGACTTATGACAAAATTTTTCAGCTTATTAGGATCAAGGTTTTCTCAGGAAACTGGGGATTCTACTCATATACTTAAGCTACGATGACCTGCAAGGCTCATATTTAACTTAAATGATTTTTATGCAGTGCAAATTAGTTACAGATTGGGGAGATAATGAATCAGTGTTTTGAGCTGTTGCATCTGTGTTTTTCCTGTTGAGTTGATGGGTACTGGTTTTCACAGCCTTACAACCTGCACTTCGTTACGTCAGGCACTATTATGAGCCTGGACAGCAGCTCATATTTTTTATTTTTTATAAGGCATAAAGCTTGCAAGGCTCCACTGCTACTACTAATAAGCAGCTTCATAGAATAAAATGACACGGCTGAAGTTAAAATTATGTTCTTTCTCAGAAATTATCAAGCGTTATATATCATAATTCCCTCTGACAAGGAATGTTTAACAAATTCAGGTGAACCATTAATACTTATATAATGCTTTTCAAATCTTTTTTACATTAAAGCTTTAAATTTTATGTGATAAAAGTGTACATTAAAAAGTAACCAAGAGAACATATCCGGCTACAGAAAATGGTTTTGAAAGCATATCGAGACATTTTATTGTGGCCAGCATTAAACTGGACTCATCTTTTACTTTCTAATATTACACAGCTGTATAGAATTTCCAAGTTCTAAGAAGATGTGCTGAGATACTTATTTTGGCTTTAGTAAATGCTCCATGAATAAGCCATGTATATGAATGCAACCAAAGTTCTCACATTAAATCGGATTTTGCTCCAAGAGAAGCTTGGAGCTTGCTTCCTGAGCTGTATAAAAGTTTCTGCACTGCCACTGTGCTGGGAAAGCATTTCACCTTTTTTTTTTGTACACACCACAATCTGCCAGCTTCTGCAGTTATATGCAGATGTTTAACACAAGTGTAGTATATAGGTTTATACACTGGAAAGTAAAAGGCCTGTGCAATTTTATTCTTCCTTCATTTTCTTTTGCTAGCAATGAGGCTGCTTTCAGAATCATGAGGATCACAAGTTGAAATAGAAGATATCAAAAATATGCCAAATAACCACCATTCCCTTATTGAAAGGTCTTATATCTGAAGTTCCTAGTTTGAACAGAAGAAATAAGGGTCCTGAGGTCTGTATTTATTAGGAGTCAAAAGAAATTTAACAGGGGATTAGGCAAAAGCAGCACAGGACCTGCAGCCGATGTTAAAAAATAGCGTGTTCATATTGAAGGCAATCTTTCTCTCTGAGCATGAGATGCACAGGAAAATGCTTTTCAGAACCTTTGAGATGATGATGGCTTGGCTTTTGTCATTTTGGTTTCATTTCTTTATTTTTAACAGTAAATGGAATAGGATTACAGCACGCTAAAAATGGAGTATTAGCCAAGCACAGACCCTTCATCCAATCCATGCATCATCCGTGGCATCACAGCTATCACAAGATTCTTAGTTTCAAACCCAAACAGATGTGGCACTGCTTTCTTTCTCAGGACATGATGAAAAATTCATAGAAAGACTGGCTAAGTATCATCTTCTCGCTTTTCTCTAGCCATCAAAAATGTAACTTCATTTCTTTTCCTCACATGTATTTGCTTTCTTGTTGTATTTTCCCCTGACACATCATCCCATTCTGATTAGACTCTTTTCACATTTTAGCTGCTATCAATTTCATCTCTCATAAGAAAGCTCCAAAGCAATTTCTTCTTCTTCATAGCTTTATTCCCCGCTCGTTCAGGAAAGCACACACCACCGAGATGAGCGTAAGCTGGTCCCATTATACAGCCAGCGACAAGCTCTGCGCTGCCAGGCGCTCACTAACCAGGCTTCCCCTTGACCACTTTTCATCCAGATGGGACAGTTCAATGAGAGTGTCGGACTGATGAGCTTCAGTATCAGTGGTTCATCTGCCCAGAGTTCAGCTTAACTCCAGCAGTCCACATCTCTTCTTGACAAAAGCACTCCTAAAAATGGTTAAACCACTTCTCATCTGCTCCTCTTGAGGTTCTGAAAAGCTTAACTGAAGGAAGGAAATGTGTCTGTTCAGTGCCAAAAGTACAAAGTAAGCCTGGTGAAGGAAAGTTGCAATTCCTTAATCCCATACTTCATAAAGAGCATGAAAAAATATTTTCCATTAGGAGCTTCTTTCAGCCAGGAGGCTTTTATATATATATATATGTATATATGTGTATATATATATATATATACACATGTATCAATACTTTTTCTCCCTTGGATGTTCAATCACAGAAAAAATGGGGGTGTTATGCAATTTACATTCACTACTATCAAAAGTAATATGGAGACATAACACTAAAGAGTTAGTAAATTTGGCCCCATGAGCCTGAAACTTTCTCAAAGAAAACATATTTTATACAGAGGCAGGAATTTAATTCTACCTAAAACAAGGAAACAGGAGCATTGTGATCTCTTCAGGCATTTGCGGTGTCAGGAACACTACCAGTGGAACAACAGAAAAATCTATGACCTGATTATTTGGGTTCTCTCACTAGTTGAATAACCTTTCTCTAACATCTAATACACGTTTCTTATTTTCATTTTCAAATAAGTAAAGAATTGAGATTATTTTAGGACAAGGACAATAAGGGAATATTACTGAATTTGTTCACAGTGACTGTTAGCTTACCAAATAATGAAATAAAACTTGGTATCTGTTTTCTAAATAAATCACAAAAACCTTCATCGTGAAGAAGAACTCACAAAAGACTTGAAACAATGAGCATGGCTTTATTTTTATGCCAGGAATTATGGTCTGAGGGAGGAATGAGAGTTACGGATTTGTTTGTAAATTCCTAATATATAAAAATTGTAGTATTTTCAGTGAAAATCCTATTACAAACTGTAGCTGTTCGTTGCCCATATGCACACATTAGCTAATACTGTTACATATGTGGGTGATGAAATTTTTGTGTGCTGTCATGATACAAGTATGCATACGTTACACTGATTGCATTATCTAACATACCATCTTCCTCAGAACACAGCTGAATAACCTGCAAGAATTGGTTGTCAAGTATGTCCCCTCCAGTACCTAAGCTGAACTGTTGCGTTACTGCTTTGGGGAGAGGGGAATTCGGATTGCTTTTTCTTTTTTAAATGGTATGCTGCTGATGTAAGAGCTAAGAACAAACCACGGGATGTAGGAGATGCTAAAAATGGTACTGCTGCGGAATGCTTTGCACTGCTAAAACCACGCTTTTGGCATATCGGCCAGAGCATGAGACCCCAATTTTCAAGTGTGCCATTGAACACGCGCTTATGGGAAGGCAGAGAAGAATCTAGAATTAGTATTTTTCTTTAGGAAGAAAGACTAATAAATATTAATATTAAAGTAACATAAGTAATATTTTGGGTGGTTTACATTTTATATGGTTGTATCATGTTTTAGACTTATATTTCATGTAGTTGTAGACATAAAGAAAAACACACAACCAACCATATCCCCTGAAGCACAGACCATTTAGAAGATTCCCTTTTAAAATGTTTAGACTCAGGCTCTGCCCAGAGATTTCACTGAATTTCACTGAATTTTTAGAGTTGGAAGGGACCACAGAGATCATCTAGTCCAACTCTCCTGCCAAAGCAGGAGTGCCCAGATCTAGAGCATGTTACTCAGGACTGCATCCAGGCGGGTCTTGAAAATCTCCAAAGAAGGGGACTCCACAACCTCTCTGGGCAGCCTGTTCAGCTGTTCAACCAACCAAATCCCCTGAAGCACAGACCATTTAGAATATTCCCTTTTAAAATGTTTAGACTCAGGCTCTGCCCAGTGATTACAAAGGCAAACTTAAAATCAATGCAGAAGCATAAAGAATTAAAAGCAAAAATAAAACAAGCTGAATGACCAACGTGAATGACTCCCTACAGGTTAGAAGCTTGCAAATGAAATACAAAGTATTTCTAAATCACTGTAATTTTCTAGATGCAAAAAATTCTCCTGGTATTTTCATTAATGACGCATTTCAGAAGGTAAGTGTTCAGGTTGCTATGGTTCAAATGCAATTTCAGGTTGATGATTAGGTGGTTTGTTTGTGTACGTGGCAGGGGGCACAGGGAGTCATGTTTACATTTGAAGTTACAGTTTTGTAGAGCACTTTGTTGCAAAGAAAACAGCATTATTGTGATTGGAACAAAAAACAACTGATTTTTTTTTAAAGATGACTTTCATATTTTAACAACACAAACAGAAATAAATGTTCAGTCTCTCCAGCTCCAACACAGAAGTCATCACACAAATTACTATCTGCCTGATAGCTTTCTGTAAAATGCCTGTAGAATGAATATCACATTCATTCCCGTTAAGTGTACAGAAGAGTTTTCTCAGAAGAAAGAAGGGAATCTGGGGAAAAATAGCATTATCTCAAAAGACAATGAAGTAGCAATAGCCAAAGACTAACAGTAAGGCCACAGTTTTCACAGTTACTTCACTTGCACTTTCTTTTCAGATTAATCCAATCCACACTGGATGATGAATCAGTATTTAGATGCTAAAATGTATATGTATTTCATCACTAAACCAAATTAATACAATTGGTCAAAAAATGTAGTCTGTTAATATAAAAAATGTTTAAAGGTGTATGATGGTCTCACTGAGGGCACTGTGCTATAAGCTACTTGCAATACAACAAACATCATTTTGAGATTTATATGACTTATGTTGCAACATTCACCTCCAGGTATTGATTATAATATGATGTTTACTGTTTTATATTCCAGTATACTGTGTCCTATTATTGAAAAGAAATATTTTCTTATTGAAACACTTGACATAAAAATGTCATAACTCATTATTTAAAACCTTAAGTTTTTCAGACAATGCTAATGTTCAAATTTCTTCTTTTTATATCAATACAGAATGAAACATTTGACACTAGAAATACCTTTTTAATTTTCATCAGGTAACACTTGATTAATAAACGTAGTTGTTTTTTGAAAGAAAGTACGGACGTACAGTGTAGCTGGGCATTGAAGTTTTACCTGGACTAGGCTGTTTTAAGAAACAGCATGTTCTTAGAGATGTATTGATCAAAAAAAAAAAAAAAAAATAGAAGGAGAAAAAAATATCTACTATTCTAGCTTGCATGGTCAATGGATCCCAGATATGGCCAATCATAATTTTTATTATAATACTATGCAGCCTGGTATTACTTTGTTACACCTTCACAGTGCATAGAAAATCAAGATCTACTTAAAGTACAGCGAAATGTACTTTTGTTATGTTAGACATTGGGCACATATCAAAACTTCTCCCTCTGTTTTTCCCTTTTGTTTAAAACAATTCAGGATTTGTTTATAACTGTTTATGGAGATGAAATTATTTTTTTCCCAGAGTGATAAATCCTCCAGTTTACCTCAAGATACTGGTTATATATTTGAAGGTCAAGAGTCTGAATCTTTACTCTCAGCTGAATGCTCTCCTCAGAGTTGTAGCTTTTCATAAAGCAGCCGCGTACACAGAAGGAGTAGCACTTTGAAGCTACTTACAAAAATTTGTACCAGAGGTCATGGCTCATACTCTGTTCTCAAATACTTTTAAACTTAATGGCTTAGACAAACACAAGAGTAGCCTAGGCCAGGCCTGGATATGGTGGCTTTCCAACACTGCTTATGCATATCGACGTGGAATTAACACATTCTCCTTTCTTAAATTCTAGCAATAGCCATAAGCAGTTACACATTAACGGAACGGATGTCTAGCCAAATGCCAGCAAAAAAACACTTGAAAGATGCGTCCGTGTAATTCCACCAAATGGCTGAAAGCAACAGTATCTTTATGCTATGAGCAGAGAATCATAACTGAAACCTAATGCTAAAAAACAGAGCTCTTTGTCTCTTATTCTTATATAAAGCATATAGGCATGTACGTGTGCACGTATAGCGTAAATTTAACACATAAAATTGTTAGCCCAAGTACAGTTTCTTACAATAAAACCAGAAGCAATTACCATTTTTCCCTTTTATCCAATTGATAAATATTCACCCTACCTGAGAGAACTATCTCAAGGAAGAAAAATTATGTTTGATTTTCAGGCTCAGGATTTCCAAACTTCACCTCCTTGCTGAGACTGGCAGACAATCACTATGGTTTGTAAAGCAGGTGACAGGAGTAACCATGGGAACAAAAAACAGAACAATTTCAACCACCATCACTGTCCTAAGTACAAACATACCAACTAGTCCAGAGAAGTGAATTTTACCTAATCCACTTGCAGTATCTCAAAACAAAATTGTACATTCAACCCCGCCATGTCTTCACCTTGCATTGAGCACTGCGAGTTCCATCTGTGCTGCGTAGTGTTTCATAGGGCTCAAATGCCACGACTCTCAGATTTTGCAGGAAGATGAAGCAATCTCCATCAAAGCATTAGTTACACATATGCAATGGTTACTGAGTACAGCAATTTTTTTCTCTTTAGTTACGGGTCACCTCATTTCAGTTTAGAGACAGTTCACAATCTATTACCCACCATCTGAAATATCGCAGATCAGGTTGTTTTAACTTTAAAAAATCCCAGACCGTACAAACATGTGAGAGGGATAAACTGAATGTCAGTGGTTAAATTAATAATTTATATCATAAAGTTAGAGGTGAACTGCAAATCTTTTCACATATTCCCCCAACTTCAGCAGCAGATGTTGAGCTGGAAGACAAAGCTGGGCATTCAGCACAAATGAGATGCAAACCATACTGGTTCTTAGGTCCCACAACTTCCATTCTGTTAAACTTTCTGCCACCAGTTCTTTAGCGATGCCCAACTATCCATTAAATGTTATTATTACTGCAGTAGTAACACCAACCTGAAGCATAAAAGTGACCTTTAAAAGTGGAGAGGTCATACAAGTGACACCTTTTAATATTTAATAAAGGCTTAAAAATTTCTATATTCATAACATCAAAGATATAAAAAGTGATTTTTAAACTTGTCAAAAACTTTACTTCCAATTGGAAATATAGAGAGTATTTAAAATGCTTTTTTTTATAGCTGTCATAATAGCATGCCATTAGAAGATATACTGACCATAAGCAAAATTTATTTCAGTCCTTGAAAGGGTGAAGGATATTCGCAAAATATTATTGTAAATACACTTATTCTCCATCGCACCTAAAGTAATTGTATGTGTATAGTCAGTCTTTATTAAGCTTGTAACCAATATAAGCATCACAGATGCATATGTGCATTCTCTGATTACTTTTGAAATATAAATCATTAGAATTAAAAAGTATCTTTAAAAAATTAGGGACCCCGTGATAAGCAACCAGTGTGACCACTTGCCTAAGCAGGGCCTGAGTAAGGGAGAGCTGCAGGATCACACTCTTTAATTTTCCCGTTTTGAGTTCATTTTCCACCTGTATGATCATGGTCTGCTCTAGGAATAAATTTCTTTTAAAATAGGATCTTGATTGTCCAATCTCCTCCCCAGAAATCATCTTAGAATTAATCACAGATAAAAGACAGTTTAAAAGGAGCTGTAGCTGTGAAATAACAATACTTGGTATTTAATTGACCCATAGAAATAAGACTTTGTTAAAGCTGATTCCATAAAAAGCTGGTTTCAAAGGACCATGGAAAGCAGATAGATTCTGGGAAGGAATTAAGAGTCTGCTGGTAGGGGGGTGATGGGTTGCTTCATTAATAAAATGTGATCAGCAGGAGGACACTAATGAATAGGCACCCTAGAACTGACATACCAAATTTATTCCATCAGGCACGCGCATTCACACAGTCTCAAAATGAAAAAAAAAAAAAAAAAAATCTCACCAACCCAACAAAGTTTTACTATTCTGACAAGTTGAAGGAGTCTACAAAGGGATTCCTCTAATAGCAAAGGAAATGGTGCCTGCATGATAACTTTGAAAGCAGTGGAAAGACCTCTGAATGCTAGGCAACTTGCCCCAACAGGTGGTCCTGCTTTTATGTCATGTCTTTTCTCAGGCTTAGCTTTCCCAAAATTATCTCTCAGTACACTGATATCCTATGCAGTATAAAAGACACTTTGCTATTTTCCTGTGAGCATTCATGGCACTTGATGGAATGTGACAATATCACACAAGGAAAATGCGGCCAATTTAAATCCCATTTCAATACAGCAGTTATTTAGGTATCCAACCTCAATGATTGCACTGCTCTCCACCCCTCTTTAGCAGAGAAACTTTCTGTCATGATTGAAGATCTCTGACTTGACTACATACTAAGCCTTAACAATGGTTGTTTATGCAGTTCTTTATTATGGATTAAAAGACCAATACAAGTTTTATTTAATTATGCCTCACAACACCTAAGACCTAGATATATGAGTCATGTCACATATTTTTGGAAGGGAGTACAAAAATCCTGGATAGCAGAGTATTAAGTGTTCAGCCGTGACAAAATGCCCAAAGAGCTCTACAGAGAAAGACAAAAATATATATGGGGGTTTCACTAAGCAGAAGTGACAAGGGCTGCTGCAAAATGAGTGATACAGTTCCTTTTTAACACACATATTTAGTATTGAATATATATGCAGTGTCACTTATATTAACCCTTTTCTTTGGTATCCAGTTGCTCGTTGAAGGCCTACCATCTACTACACAGGTCAAACCCCATCCCCACAGTTAATGAGATCTCAGGGGTTCATTTACCAATTAAGTTCATACACTGCGGTCCAACCTTGTAGATCAATGGTAGGCTTTCACAGCTACAACAGCGTTACGTTCTTGAAGACTCAATGTGGTCCTTCAACAGTTAGCCTGATGTTTCTCCCCTACAAGTTGAACACAGTAGGAAAAGACTGCCCAATCTCTTGGTGGAATGAAAAACCACTGGAAATCACTCTGGAAGTACCAGCTTATGCGAGAGCACGCGTGCTTCCACACCGGAGGACTGCAGTCTATGCCAGAAGGCTCCTTTCTCTTGGAAATGGCTTTGCCAGAGAAATGCTAAAGGTATAAATGTGTAATTGGTGCTTTTTGTGCCACTGTGTGGTAATGGCTTCCTCACTGCTTTCTCACTAATCTCCTATGGGAGCAGGATAAATTTTAGTGGTATCTGAAGACAATTTTAGTGGTATCTGAGTGGTGTGAGAATTACAGAGTAATTTTTCTTCTTTGAGTGAATGAATGTATTTATGAGAGAGACCTGAAATAAGCCAATTAATCTCTGGTTTTCCTATGAAAAGGAAGCTACTTAAGAGGAACTATTTATCTAAACAAAGTAAGGAAAGATGATAAATATTGTGTGAGGGTTTTTATTTTGTTTCTGGGCACTTATATGCTTTCCTGGGGCATTTTTTAAAAAAATAAGGTACTACACTATCTATTAATTTAAATTTGATTTTCTTCTAGTATTGTTGACGTGTCTCATGATATCACAGTCTCAGGTGCAAAGAAAGCAGAAAACTGTTCTAGTTTTTTAAGGGGTTCCCTTTCAGAAATCTTAAGGAATTCAGAAATTTTAAGGAATCCAACACTTTCCCTCCAGTGTTTCCCATCCAAACTACTTTTTGTATAAACACTGAAATCTGTTAATTTAATATACTCTTTCAGAGGCATAGCTTAGAGAAGGATATAATGTCACCAAGCACATTTCTGTTTCTTCTGCAGAGATAATGGTTATGGTAAGTTGTTGTTTGCCAAAAGCTAGAAGAAGAGAGGTAGGGGACCAGCTAAACCACTCATTTTTACACTTGTCAACTATTTATTGATATATTTTGCAGTTTTCACTCAGTCCTGTTAATAAGTCTCTAAGAAACCATTACTTTGCACTACCAAAAGTCTAGATGTGCTCTATTCCTTGGAGTTTGGAAGCTGGTGTCGGAATAAAACATGTATTTTCTCTAGAAATATTGCCATTTCCAAAAGAAGGCCTAGAACAGGGAAAAAGGACCCTGAAAAAACATTGCTGCAATTTAATACAAAAGGACAAAAGGCACTAAGAGGCAACTGGTCTTTGAAGTATAATGAAATGGCATTTTCCCTCTGAAAATTATTTGAAGGAGAATACCGCAAATCACCTTGTAATCTTCTTAAGTGAAATTCACTGTAAGATTTTATCACCACTTCATGAACTTAGGCACCCTATGCTCTTCCGCCCATCAGGGAAGAGGCACGGTTAGGGTCTGGAGGATGAACGTGCCTTATTTACCCCAACCTTGCTTTCTACAGACCTTGCCCCTGCCGAGGCAGGATGGACCCTGGTATGGATGGCACAGAGCCACAAGGCCTGGCTGTGAAAGGGCAGAGCATCTCCAAAATAAACCCACAGCCTACGCCTATGGATTTCCTTCTCCACCAGTCCAACACATCCAAACCTCCATCAACACTGTGGAAGCTGTTGCTTTTGTCCAGGGCCCTTTAGAAGCAATGAAGAAGGGAGGTAGCATTGCACCCGCACTCACTGTCCTCAAACTTGTGAGTCAGGGCAAACATCTATCAGGTGCAGTAACTGCCCTGCAGCTCTACTGCTCATACAGCTATAGCTATTAAGGGCTTTAAAAGTATTTATTGCAACTTCTAACATTTGAATCCTTTTTAAAAAGCAAATGAGACTAAAAAAAATATTAGCTGGATCTGGAGGATGTTTTTTTTCAACATTAAAGAGGCAAAGCTCTGGAAAGCTCTTTAATAATGGCTGCCATTAGATAACAGCTGTAATCCCAGAATTTGCTCATCTTTTCCCCTCTTTTTAAAATCTTGTTCGCACTTTTATACCTAAGATTTCTACTTGCATGAGGTAGGAAAAAATCTGAATTTTCTTTTAAAACATAATTTTGTGCTTTCTTCTCCACTGATGTGGCACATGAACATATGCAGCTACATAAGCTTAGAACTGAGTTTGCTAAAAAGTTCATCTCTTACATTCTAGAAAAAATATTTAGAAATGATTACTTGACAGTGAAAAGGATTCTCATGGTTTGGATTAGCAAGCTTTAAATTAAAATAGAAGAACATTCAATACACAAAAAGAACACAGTAATTTCTAAATGCAGAATAATTGCACTTAAGATATTTAAATAAAATTATACATTTTAGATGTACATATGTAATATACTTTAAAAACTCTCATTTGGTATACATATTTGTGTATGTGATATTAATGCAGTTTCAGCCATAGTTGCTGAGAAAGCACTAGTTTCCTTCGATACATTTAGTCCCAAATTCCTTCAAAACAGAACTTTTGGAAGGCATTTATGGATCTAAAGTGCACGTGTGTTTGATTATTTGGGAGAACTCATTGCGACGATCAGAAACTTTGCCCATTGCCTCTAATCCTTCCACTGATTTCCTCTCAGAAAAGTCAGGCTCCAGCTCCTCCAGACAATCCCATTAGGTAGGTGAAGACAGAAATAAGATCCTGCTTCATCTTCTCAAGGCTAAAGAACCCCAGCTCACAGCCTCTCCTCATACACCTCATGCTGCAGTCTCCCACCATCCCAGGGGCTCTACACAAGCCTCGCTCCAGTATGTCCCTGTCTACGTTATACTCATGAGCCCAGCACTGGATTCAGTGCTGAGCAGAGGGGAACGATACTCTCCCTCAACCTTCAAAGACACACTGATGATTGCCCTTCAACTTGCTTTCCAAAAAGGACCCCCATGTTTTTTTCTGCCAAGCTGCTTTCCACCTGGTCTACATATGGGATTCATCATCCCATCTACAGGACTTTGCACTTGCCTCTGTTGTATTCCATGAGGTTCCTGTCAGTCCACTTTTTCATCTTGTTTTGGTACCTCCTTTCCATTGTACAGACTTCCCACAATCTGATATCACCTGAAAATATGATGGAATACTCCATCCCATTATCTAGGTTGTTAATAAAGATGTGACATAGTCCTGGCCACAGTGAGTCCCTGAGGCATGTCATTGATAACCAACTACCCGGTGGAATTTGCATCATTGATCACTGCCCTTTCAGACCCCTAGTCCAGCCCATTTTTCACGGGTCTTGTCATCCACTTTGGTTGGAAGTTGCTTTATGTTACTAAAAATGTGTTTTAAGTACAACAATTGGCAAAGATTTTTCCATTTATAGCAATGAAGATTGCAAATTGACGCAAAAGATCATTCCCCAAATCCGCAACTCTCCATATTCCCATTCCTGTGATAAAATCTGAAAAACACGGTGCACTGAAATCCCTAGGGATTCCTCATGACTGACAGAAAGTCTTACGATAATAAGGTTCTTCAGGATCATTTGAAATAGATGCTACTATCTAAATATAAACGTACTATCATTATTTCAATGGGCAATCACTGAAGTAAACAGCAACATTTCTATCAATGTGAAGAGCTCCACTGCAGACAGGTGCACATATATTTGCATGTATCTGGAGCACCATGCACTGGCACGCCCTTTGGATTCGATGGAAAGCCAGAAACGGAGGACTTTCAGCATGCAGTTTTCAAACACTTCAAACTCTGTTATGTCTTAAGCAAATGTAAAGGCGCTTTTGTTCTTGCTGCCGGCTGAAGAAGCTACTTCTGAGTTACCCGTATTCAACGAAACAATCTAAAAAGGTCTTATAACCTGAAAACATCTTTCCATCTAGATATGGCTATTCTCCAGGCAGAAGTATGTTTATTATAATCCTGGGGAATACCTAGCAGTTGAATGTAGTAGTAAACATTAATATTTTCAGGTTGAGATTTCTACAAGAATGTACTTTCTTTTAAAAAAAATATATAAGGGAGAGGAAACAAAGTAGTTTTGTATCAGTTGGAAAACCCAGAAAACAGCAGCTTGTTACAAAGTAGTTTTGTATCAGTTGGAAAACCCAGAAAACAGCAGCTTGTTACAGTTTGACTACTTACAAGTTACAGCTTCTTGGTGCATTTCAAAGGCAAACAGATGGGCACGCAGGAAAACAGCTCCTGTAAATAAATAAATAAATAGTGAGATAAAGTAGAAAGTTAGGGAAGGCAGAAAATCATCAGAGATGTCTCAAAAACTTCTGCACCACAACCTCAATAAAATACTCGAATCCCAAGCACCCAGGTCGTAAGACTTGATTTTACAAAGCTATTCCTAGTAGGGGTTGCTGCTGTTTTAATTTCCTTCATACAGGCAAACTCAGTTTGACTTTGGGAATCCTCACTTGCACCTCAGCTTCTCTGTGTTCCAAGACCTAACTTTCTTTGTTGAACAATGACATCAGTGCAATACAAAACGATGAAAAGATGTGCAAGCTCAGCTGATTCTGTCGACAAAAACAAGGCAGCAGCACACAAGCAGGGAACTGAATGCCATAGGGACAGAAAAGCATCACTGAATGCGTTCACTTACATCAGTGCCACTGCAAAGCACATGCAAAACTGTTTATACTGTGAAGGCACGGAGAAACATCCCTTTTACACCCCTGGGCAAAGCGTCTGAGTCTCTACAGAAGACAGGAGTTGCTATAAAAAACAACCACGTTGAGCTATAAGCTACAGTATATTGTTAAGAATGCAAGTTGATTACATTTCATTGGATAAATGAGATAAAGGGATGTTACAATAAACAGCTTTCTAAACAAAAGTTCTGTAGCATGTGTATCCAGGATCCCATCAGTTCTACTTTCCAAAAATGCATAGTGAGAACGGCAAGAGAGGGGGAGAAGGAAGAAACCCAGTATGGTACTTAGTCTTGACATTCATAAACAGTACAAATCTCAAGTTTCTGAGGAAACAGGAACTCTGTTCTGCCTGGGTTGTTTTGTTGGTTTTTTTCTTTTCCTGTAGTCCCAAAGCAAGTGTCAGGGACTAACAGAGAATTACTTTCCTTATGCTATTCCTGATGGTAGGTGGAACTGGACTAGCTCATAAATTGCAAATACGTGATGAAGCTCCTAATTTATTTGCATTTATGTTGAGCCCTTAAGGGACTTACTGGTACCAAATGCTGTAACACACATCATCATTGTCTCTAAAAAAAAATCCTGCCTTCCCTTCAGTGATAAAAGACAAGACCATCATCTCCTAATTACTTATATTATTTCCCAGGTGAAACCTAGCAGATTCTAGCTGCAGAACATAGGTCATATTATTTTCATATTAAAGAGCATACAATTTTAAAAAAACAAGCCCGTACATGTGAATTAATCTTTCCTTATGAACAGAGCCAGGGGAAAAGTTGTAGATTCTGAATTTGTACAACAGATTAATAGAAAACTTTAACAATATACATTGATTTGTACTAAAATATGCAGAAAATTAATCAGCACAATGACAATAAGAAGAAAGATGCAAAATTGTTCAAAAGAGTAAAGATAAAGCATTTGTATAAAATTAAAAGTCATTCCCTTCATGTGAAAAAATTGAGGTGATTTTCACAGTCTTTTATATGTATAAAAAAGAAAATATTTAATGAAAAAATTATTTTTGCATCAAAATAAGATTTAATACAGATAATACTCCTTCTGTTAATTTTTGGCTATGATATATCCCACAATGTGGTGAAAATATTAAGGGAAAATTATACAAATAATCACACTAAAATGAAGGACTTGACTCTTAAATTTAGATATACATATATATATATATATCAGAACTTTTTCTTTTATGGGAAATGCCAGTTATACATTTTTTGTTCTAATCTAGAACATATTTTTTTACATGTTAAAATTTCTGAAAAAATGGAAGTTCTAGTCTCAATTTGTATTAGGTGAAAACACAGACAGTACAGCAGAATTTTCCTAAGCTGACTCAGCACAAACACATGGCATTGCTTGTGCCAGGCAGAAATCTTCTTGTTCTTCCTTGCCATCTTGCTGGTTTCACTGTATAGTTATCAGGTTTTACCTAATCTTGCAAGGATGGCAAGACTGAACCAAAATGATGCTGTCCTCACAAAGTCGCCATAAAATCCTATACAGCTACCAAAGAAATCCCCCATTCAAATCACCATTGGAAAAAAAATAATAAAAAATTGCCTGTTTGAAAAGATGAATTGCATCAAATCCTTGAAAAATGGCTATATTACATTCTGTTGGGGATTTGCACAGATTGGATGCTATGGTGTCTTGCCTGGACACTTGAGAGAGGAAAGCTGTATGGGGCTGTTATTATGTGCAATGTGTGTTTTGTTCTGGGACAGCTGCAGGTTCTTTATGTCAGATCTGCTGCACCTCTTGACAAGATTGATCCTTGACTAAATGGCACACTAAAGATAATGACTCATATTTTTTGTCTTTCATATTCCAGTAAATAAATAAAGCCCACCAATCATAACAGAAGCCCCGAACCAAGCTGCAGTAACGTGAATGGCAAAACATTAATTGATTGACTAGGGGCAGGACCAGATCTCAGCGTAGCCAACTGGTGCAGTCCCAGAAAGGACACTAAATAAAACACCTGCATAGAGCTTATTTAACCATATCTCTGATAGTGAAGATTTAGCCTCATTTTTCATGGTCCTTTGGGCCTTGAAAAAAATAATGAAATTGGGTGTCCCGCTGCAATTAGGAAAAAATAACAAAACCCATCATTCTTAATATTTTCATTACTCTTTTGATTGGATGTGCCTTAATATTCTTTTTTACACAATTAAATGCTTCAGTTTACTATATATTACAAATACTCCATAGTAGATTAAAATTATTATAGCTATTAAGACTTTTTAAAGCATTAAGCAAATTCTCTTTTAAGTACAACACTATTTCATATAACTAGAAGCTAGGAAAGATGAGATTAATTTAACTATAAGGAAAGAACACTTTTTTTTAATTATTTTTGGATGTGGCACATAGCACAATATATGTTCTATCCTTAGTTCAGACGTCAATTTTTTAATCAAGGCCAAGACAGCTCCAGTAAACAAGCATCATATCAAGCAATATTTTTTTTGAGATAGTATGAGAAAGAAACTTACATTCAAATCCTGACTACTCCTAATTAATCATGTAAATAATCAATGCAGCTATGCCTTGTAAGCCATAAAATTTCACTACTCATTCTCAGTGCTTGATGTTCAATGGCATAATCCAAGCACTTTCAGACTGCCCATGTAGAGCATTTGCACAGTCAGATAAAGCTATTTACTTGTTTCCAAAGGCCAGCAAACACAACATACCTCTTTTTGCCTTGCCATGATTATTTTATGCAGATGTATCACACAGACTTAAGATACCTGAAGACCCTGATTCAGAGGAGACCAAGTAGGATATCCTTTTCATGACTCACTAAATGCCAGTCAGTATCTTTTAGGAGTCATTAAAGCCCTTGGCAAAGAGGAATCTACATCAAACCTTGAGCTACGGTCAGAAAATCAACAGACCAACTTTAATGGGGTTTAAATAAAGATAAAGGCACCACTCTTACAACACTCAGAAGCCAGAAATGAACCACATGCATTGACCTCATTAATATTTGTTGACATGAAGAGTTGCTGACTTAAATTCTTATGTGAATTATTAGCCTCAGTGCATCAAAAACTTCACCTGAAAATATTTATATTGCCTTACCTGTGATAAAAGCATTTTTCCTCTCACTGGCTAAATGCCTTGCTAGTAGTTTGGTCAAGCACACAAGAAGTCTAACCTGCTTTGTTAAACGGGCATTGCCACTTCCAAGAGATGGTAACATTCCTTGTGCTGGCTGCTGCCAACTCTTAATTCCACTCTGCAATTTAGTTGGCCAACCCCCCTCACTAAACATGCAGAAAACTAGCCATTAAAAGTGAAGAATTTATCATTAGATAAACTCTAATTATATTGAGCTTGATTTTTTTCCCTTTATTCACTCGTGTCTTTATGAACCTCTATTTCCAGAAACCTAAATAGTAAATTTTGGATTTGTAATTAATTTAGTTTCCACATTATCATAACGATTTTTTTAAAGTACCTGTCTAATCTGTGAGCACTTACACTGTAGAGGCATGGACATCCTTAAATGAAGGCAGTGGAAAATTCCTGCCACGTCCTGGAGATTCACAAGCTCTACTTGGAGCCAGGCAACTGGGCACCTGCTCAAGGACAACACTAGGGTTATTGAGGCAAGTAGCCCCAATTGAGGCAAGTAACAGGAAAGCGGTAAGATGAGAATTTGAACCTTCAGAGAATTTGAAACACAATTTTTATGTTTTGAAACACTTCAGAAAGCTAATTTGCTCTGCTGCTGGAGATCATAAAGAGGCTTGTTAGTAATTCTAACTGAATGAATGGGGAGTCTTTGGTTCCCTTCTAGAACCAAGAAGTATTTGCCTAACCTCACAGAAAGCAAGAATTTTCAAATTGTATCTTGGTGGACAAGAAAAGTTGAGACTTCATTCTGAAAAAATGACATGTCCCAATCTTTTAACTCCTTCCAGTATCAGAAGTGAAATATTAAAAAAAGCGCAGATGGTATGTACTTTTCACTCAAATTGTTCCAACTCTCTCCATGTCATAAAGAGAATTTAGTGAATAAAAATCCCTTCAGCTTTCACCCACATCCTGAGCCTCTTCCTGACAGAAGGGATGTTACACTGGCTGCATTTCTCTAAGAAGTCAACAACTACTCACTGAGATAAGTGAAAAGCTTCTCAGTCTCTGATAAGCAGTACGTGCACCCAGTGGAGATGATGGCCCCAGCTCCAGTTAAGACACCCTCCAAATACATACAGAGCAGTAAGCAAAGAGAGATGTATGACTGCCATATACTGCAGGGCTGACTAAACACCCTCCTTTAACTGCAGGAGGATGGGAATCAGTAAAAACTAGCATCCTGGTCTAGAGAATGCTATTATCTGCTGCACTTTGCAACAGCAAAGGCAGCAGGCTGCTGCTTCTCAAGAGACCAGAACCTAAGCTGATACCCCTCCCTCCAGTTTGAAAGGGAAGATGACTTATTGCTGTCTGTCTTGAGAGCACCCATGGTATTTTTACTTGGTGCTGCTTTTAAGTACAGATGCTGTCTTGGACCAGCACAGGTAATGGGTTCAGCTTCAGGTCAACAGAATTATTTCTGTTCTGATAAAAGTCTGGCACTCCTACATCTGAGTTTTACATATGCCAGCATGTCTACTGCTAGAAGTTTCAGGGATTGTGGAGATAGCAGAGAGCATGATTTGCATCTGGCACACCTCAGTAATGTCACTCTGTTCCTAGCTGAGGTCTGTGTACACCTTGGTTTTTTGTTTAGCAAAGAGGCTGTTCTACAACTTCATCAAAATGCAGGAAGATAAAAGGTGAAGCCTCCTACAGAGAAATGGCTTATGTCAAGGTGTATTTCTTCATACATCCAATAAATACACGTATAACTGTGGGCTTTTATGACTCCTGCTTTTGCCTGATCTGAAAAAGACTCTGAAAAAATCTACAAAGCAAGGTTTTTGAACTAAGTTAATGAAACCATGGAAAACAGTGGTAAAGGGAAGATAACTCTCTTCTGGACTTCCTGCCTGCTTCCTTCTCTCATGAGCTACCTTTTCTTTCAGCGTGTTTTCTCCATGACTATTTTCTATATGTTTTATAGGACCCAATGTCATCACCATGCAATATACTCTCCTCCTGGGCCATACACAGGCACTATATGAATAGGAACTGTATCAGCAATCAAATTCTGAGAGGCTACAATACGGCTGTAACTGACTGAGCTAACCCAAGTAGAAAACATTATGACTATATCAAGGTATAATTCATGGTAACAAAATTTTCCAGTATCAATCAAACCAAACAGACAAAGCCAAAATAAATTTGGACATTTGAAATGGAACTTATTTGGAAAAATGAGGTAAATCAAAATGATCCACTCTGGTCTTGTTCTAGGTAGACAAAATATCGCCAAATATGATGCTATTTAATAACAATACTGAACTTGAACATATCAGCACTTTTTAAGAAGAAATTGAGTTCATCAGCCTTGTCCCTGCACAAATTATGTTCATTAGAAACTGCACTACTTGAATACCGCTCCTTCTGATTATTTCAGGTAGTCAACCTGAGCTTTACAGCTTGATCTATGGCCACTGAATTGCATAAGACAACTTTTGCGGATATGGAATGAGAATCTGTACGTAGTCTTGCAAGTGGGAGGCTTATAATCCAGCCCTTCTCAATATTTTTACAGCAGGCTTTTAAAACAATTCTCCAGGTGCACCCTTGTCTGAACTAGCTGCTGTTATCGATTAGCAAACTTGTTTAATATTCTTTTGAAACTAAAATAAATGAGGCAGTTCAGTAAATAAAGCAATTTCATGCCATGGTAACATTGCAAATAAGAAAAAAAATCTAGTTATCCATGTGTCTGTGAGAGAAGGTATGTTAACAGCCTTGATATACTGAAATATATCAAAAGGCAAATCTCTCTATTCTTAGTTCATCGTGCAAATGCAGACCTGAAGCATGAGACTAAATTACTGACTGAAGAACTGCATGACTTACACCAGATCTGATCCAAGTTACTAATTCACATGGTTTGCAGGTTATACTCTTTTATGCACATCACCGTATATTGTTCATCATATTTATAACAGGAGAACATTGACAATTCATATTTAATCTATGATCAAGTATAGCTGTAAGAACATTATTACAACATTTGTATCCAGTTGTATCTTTTCCATCCCATTCTTGTTCAGCTCGTTATTTCTACCTAAATGTAATATCATGCACTTACTGAAATAGCTTAAGTGTGCTTTAGATCACGTCTCCAATTTGTAAAGATAATTTTGGATGTACACCTCTTAGAACATTTTGACAGGTTTCCTAGGATGGCGTCAGCTCCACCTGAGAGAAGTATACTTTATGTCATCAGTCATGCCATTAAGAAAAGTATTGAAAAGCACTGGAATCTGAAGAGATCCCACTGAGTCCCACCCATTTTGATGATGCAGGGTTGATAACTGCTATCTCGGAACAGTTTTACAGCCAGTTTCACACAGAACACTAAAGGAGATTAAAACAGGTGAAGATTCTCAAATTGCTTATAGTAATGTTATGACAAACAAAATCCCTAGTGAATGTTGATTTTTTTATCTGTTGCTTTCCCTTGCACACAAGGCCTATCAGCATCCCACAGTGTAAACAGAATGATTACGGCACTATTAATTCTTACAAAAAACATGTTGGGTGTTAATCCTCTTCCTTATATTCTAGGCAACTACAGATACTTGCTTTTTTGTGTTTTTTTTATTATTTTTTTTTTCTTAACAGTTTATCTGCTCTATTCTACTTGTCCGTCATCTCGTCCACCCACTAACTTAAAAAGTAGTTATCTTTGAGATTTCTGAGATTTCATCATCCAGTTTATCAAGCTCAGTGGATTTAAGAATATCTAAGATGTGCTTTCCTAACTGAAAATCTTGGTGTTGAAATACTAGATCAAAAAGGAATAGCAATATACTGTTTTATCTCCAGCATTCAGTCGATATATTTCTTATTCAGGGAGCTTTTCTTGGTATTTATCTATCCATTGGCAAGCACTATGCACATGCATGTACCCATGAACACAAATGCAGACCATGCCACAGGATAGAGAAATACCGTTCCTTTTAATGCTGAAGTTATCCCCCATGCTCATCTGACACAGATAAGTACACAAACGTACACGTTGATACTTCATGTTAGTTGTGTAATTTGCATATGCTTTTAATAATCAAGAAAATGTGGCTTGCCTAATTAACATAAGGGAGGTAACTCATTCATGATTTCAAAACACTATCCTCTCCATGATGAACTTAAGTAATTTTTGTGGTCTTGAGCAATTTCTTGAATTTGCAATTTGGTAATAAATCTGTCATATGCTTCAAACAAGAAATGCTAATCTGGCACTGGACTTCAGTTTAGTTATTGTGTTTTCATTTAATGTTGGATATGCAGTAGGGTTCTAATTTATAAATCTCAGTGTGGGATCTGAAACTTTTTTTTAAAAATTAACATGTGTTAATATTTCACCGTGAAAATAAAAATGCAAGACATATGTCCTAAGATACAAGAATTTCTTAGAGTTGTTCCTTCATGCAGTTTATAAGGAAACAATGATGTAGCAGATTCATGAAGAAAAAGTACATTGAGAAATTGCATAAATATTCAGTCTTGAACATCCTGATCACCTGATACCATCTTGATAATCCATGTCTGATGACCTGAAGGCAACAAGACTACTAATCAATGCAGTCCTTTTCTAAGCTTCTGCAGACAGTCGCTGAATATCTGAGTAGGAGCCATACTGGCAGGTCTTCACTTAGCTTATATTCAATATTTTTATTCATAATGTCATACACATCTGGCATAGAAAGCACATCCCGGGTCCTAAACCAGTTCTTGACTATATATGCAAAATTAGCTTCCCAGGCTTTCTTGGAAATGGAAAGGTTAATAAAATATGTTGGAGAGATGAGGTCTTTTGTCAAGAAGCACAAGTGAGTAGGTTTCATAAAACATTGCCAGGTTATTAAAGTGAGGTTCTGAGGGAGGTAAAAACAGAGACTTTAGAAAGAGTCCCTTTGTATTATAACATCAGGTAGCCATACTTCTGAGGAAACAAAATGCAATAAAAGAAAAGGATCAATAAGGGAACACACACTGCCTTTCCTTCCTTATATGGATTCACACCCACATTTTTCTTTATGCATCTATATCTGCATATAGTTTACTAGTGCAAATAGTAAATAGTAAATATAGTTTACTAGTCATTTGCATGAAAGTTTACTGTTAAAGAAGTGGAAATTTATAATGAGTTGCTCCCCAAAGAATATTACACTTATATTTCTTAATAAAATAAGTGCAAAGAAAGCAATTAAAAAATAATAAAGTAGGCAAAAAGAAAAGTCTAGCACATAGAATCTTATCAGCTTGATTCACAAAGAAGCCATGAGACTTACACAGTGGTGGAAATTCTTCAGAAGGGTCAAGCAAGTACAGAAAATGGCGATGCAGAGAACCAGAGAACAGAAATTTAATGAAAGACACTGACAACCTCTAAGGCTGTAAATCTGAACTGAGAAAGCTCATGATAGTATGGGGTTTGATTTTTTTCTTTTTTTTAAAAACAGAATTACTTCTGTTTCCTTGTAATACAGCCAGGTCATGCCCTCTCAAAATATTTAGCAAAGCTGTCTTGTTAGATTTCCCCTTTCAGGGAATTCGGGCAGCCATTTAAATTGTTTCTTTTATCTCAACAGCCTCTTTCCCAGTGGCACCACTCCACGTGCCCCTTCACAGCATGTAGGCTTCTTGCCAGGGTCTTGTGTCTGGAAAGGTGGGATCAGCACTGCTATCTTGCAATTTTATTCCCATCTTCATGGCAGATGTTCTACACCACTTCAGAAAATTGCCTAACCTTCCTCTACTTCCGCTTTTGCCATATGTGAGAAGGGGTGGAGGGAAGGGAAAAAAATAGCCACTTTTGCTGATAAAACACTTAGAATGTTACACATGAGAAGTATCATATGCATGGTAAGTAACTGCAATAAAGAAAGAATTACTATGAATTTTTAAGCGTTTGTAGTGCTGTGGGAAAATTTTGCCCCTGATTTTTTGATGCTATTCATACTTGGATGGTTACTCTTAGGTTCATCATAAAGAGTTTCCTCATGTGTACAAATTTAAAGGACTGTTTTATAGATCATAAAAATATGTACTCAATTACTTCAAATAACACTTGGGGAACTGCATGTAAATGGTGCATAAATTGCTCAATGAATCAAGCCAAAGTCGCTTTCAAAATCAGGAACCTGGGGGTAACCAACATCAACAAACACATACTTGCTGTTGAGAAGGGAAAGCTTATTACTGCAGAGTAGTTTTCATCTGCGCTGTAAATAAAACAGGGGCTTTAAACAAAGCCACTTCAAATATGCATCTGCAGCAATTCTATTATTAAAACTGGTAGTGGCTCAGGGACAATCAATGTACTTTGCATCAATATTGTTTTGATCTGCATTACAGTATACTTGTACAGTGTATAGATTTATAAAACAGCTTATTCTCCACTATACGTGTTCCCAACAAGCTCACTTAAGCCCTATATATCATAAGCTGTAAATCAAGGGTTTGACCCCGCAGAGCTCTAGTAAACTGAATTCACGAAGTTAGAATTCTCTGCCAAGACATCTATTATCATCATCATCAAGGCCTCTAAAATACTTCTAAAATGCCTTTGTACAATATGTTAGATTTATTATGATGCTTAGAAAAACCTAACAATTGATTGAGGGCTAATTGGTTTTTGTCTTTTTGATTTTTACCTTTTGATCCATCAAATTTTAGATTCACATCCTACTGAAATTTGGAGCAGATTTTTTTCAGTTGATTTCATTAACAAGTTCACAGTTGTAGGCTCAGTAATGTACAAGCAGAGCCTTTGTTTGGGGCTTTTTTTACACTGAAGTCAATTTTAAAGCTTCTGCTAATTTATAGGGAAAGCAGTAAGATGTTAAATCCCAAACCTGGTTGCCACAACCTCACCAGTACAGAAGAAAGCGAGACATAAGTCCCCGATGGTCCTTACTTCAGAGTAATTACATTACTCTGTCAGAGAATACGGAAACTGCCTCTTGGGACAGAGAGCTAGCTGCTGGTGGAGGGGCTGATGAGAATCCATGTGGTTTGGCCCCCGCTTCCTCCACCCACGCTTGTGCTGGGCAGCGTCACCTAGAAACTCCCTGGGAGCAGCACACACTGGGGCAAGGGGAGAACTCACCCCCACCTCAGGCATCATATTGCTTTTCTGCACTGCAGATAACGCAGCCCTAACAGTGCCTTAGCATATGGTATTATTCCTGCTTTACCTTTATCAAGCACCCTGTACCCGTGGGACAGCAAAACATTTCTCAAATACTCAGTAGCCTTCATGGCTCCCCTGAGCGAGACCACAGAGGAACATGAGATTTAAATGGTTGTCCTTAGTCACCAGGTTATTTCATGGCTGTGCCAAGGGGCACAGATTTTATGACATGCTTATAGGATAATTTGTTGATGCTTCAATCTGAAAAGCAGAGTAAAGGAGAGAAGATCTACACTGCTTTGAGAAGGGGCTATTGATTTTATGTTCACTACTGCATTATGAGACTGCATTAGGAGCACAGAAACACAGCATCTGAATATAAAAAGGAAATACAATTCAGTCAGTGCAGAATAAAATAAATATTAGTTCTGTCATCCAATGTCATTATAAACCACACCAACCAGTCCACACAGAACAGAGGTCCCTAAATACAGTTTTGACTTCTTGACTATTTAAGATTGGTAATTGCTTCTGAAGGCAAATGAATCAAAAAATGTGCTTTCCACTGAGTACTTTAAATCATCAGTCTCCAGTTTAAAAAGAGTATCTGACTGGACCTACTACTTCTAATAATGCAGTTCAAAATAATTCATATTGTGTTTGGGGAAGAAAGGCATTTTTTCCCCTAAGCATTCTCTCAGCCTTTACTTCAAGAACGTCTCAATACCTTGCACTTGAAAATAAATGGATATACACTATGCCAATTATGCCAGAAAATAGTGCTTTATATCACATTTTCCAGCCTGCCTTTTCATGCTGCCATTTATGCACGGCAAAGACAATGTACTGTCCTCCTTTAAATTCCGCCTTGTGACTAGCACCTTTCATGAAGCCTATTTAAACCAAGAGTGAGTAAGCAGCTTGGATATTGTTCTCACCATGCTGCTCAGGACCTCTGAATATAACTTATACTCTCTCTCTCTCTACAAGACAAACCTCATCTTTATATTCAGCTGATGTTCACATGTTACTTAGACAGCTCATTGTTTAAGCCAAACAATAGTATTTGTTGTGATGCAAAAAGTTTTGATTCTGGGAATAGTATCACAAATACTGATAGTACCAAGAGTTGTAGTAGAAGCAGCAGAAATAAGAATCATCCCAGTTGCATCTCACACAAACATTATTATGCCCTCTCTTATAGACGGCCTACTGAAGCACAAACATGGGATCAGAGTTGTCTAATAGCAGAGACATAACTAAAAATCCAAGCATCCACTTTACAGATGCTTCCAGTTTTGAAGATTTGGTGGATGTTCTAAATCTTAACCTAAACATACCAGATCACTGGATTCCTTGGGAGAAAAAGTGAATTGTATTTTTGTCATCAAGCAAAGGCCAGCTTTGTCACAATAGGCCGAAGGACATAACTCTTCAAGGACTACTGTGCAATGGAGAGCATCCACCGCTGCAGACGCGGTGCAGTGCACCTCTGTGGATGTGGCTACGGAGTTATGATGCATCCACCGTCCAGAGGACTGTGCATGTAGCACCTCAGCTTGGAATAAAAGGTAGAGAAACACCGTAGAGAAGGGACAACACTGAAGTACACGTCCATCTGAACTGCATATATTTCAAATAAGTATGCAAATGAGATCAGAAATGCTTGTGGACAACATCTTAGATCCCTGCTTCCTTGAGCATGCACACCAGAGAAGCATTTTTGTATAAATTATTTGCTCATGGATGCATCAATACTTCCTGACAGAATTAAGAATTTAATTCAGACCTTGAGACTTCCAAGTCCGCACATTAACAAGCAAACAATGTGTTTTCTTGGCTACCTCACATGGAACACAATATGGGGAACTCAAACAGGCCAGTGACTATATCATCAGTTTAACAAGGCCAAACTTGTTCTGTTCTTTAATTTAGTTTGAAATACTGTAGTAAACTCAATTACGATTCCTTGGATTTAAATGTCTCATGTATGAAACCTTGCTTATGCAAAGCTCATACACAAAACTGTACACCTCATAAGGTCTAAGATGCGGCTTTCAGGGTCAGGGCTTAAGTAGGTGACCTCTGTAAACCCTGTGCTGGGGTAAATTTTACTCTCAGACTAATCTTTTGTAACAGCCTCATAGAAAATATAGCATATACCTTTTTATATCCTTCAGTCTCTATTTAGGACAGAATAACTTAACCAGTAATTTTTACATAAAACAAAGATTTTTTGACCTTTGAGGCAAACATTTTCTGCTGCATCTATCGACATTGCCAGACCACTGATCAGTGACTTTGCAGTCCAGGAGCTGTTCTCATTTTGAAGCCTCGTATGTCCCAACCCAACAACACATTGCAGTGTTACTGTATGGCTTCCATGCAGAAACTCATGCTTTCCTGCGATTTGAAAGCTTAAATTGCTCCTCTGGTTAAAACAGACAGCAGTGCTATCTTTATCAAGCTGTTGGATGCTTCGTCCGATTGCCTGAGTCATTGGCAAAATAGCTTGAGGCTAGACAGGTATATTACTCTTTAGAAGCAGATGGTGATGCACACAGGAGATTTGAGAAACACACATTCTCAACACACCAACGGATGTCTCTAAAATGAGCTGTCCAATTTGTTATGGTTTATACAAAATTTCTGTTATTACCTTCTATTACCCCACCATTAAAAGTACAGTATTTGGAAACTGGCATTAACACAAAGGATTTCTATTTTCTGGGAAGCAACTTCAACATAAAAGAATAATAAATTCTTTTATGTGCTGCGGGTATTTTGGCAGAGACAAATTCAGAAAATTAATGTTGAAGATTGGCATTAGATAAGGAATTTTTTGTCACTAGTGCTCACAACATGTTTTCTGAGGAAGATGCGGTAGCTTGATATTATTTTTTGTATTAACAGCTTGGGGGCGTGGGCGGGAGAAAGGGGAAAAGAAATGCATTATTATTGCAACCATTCCCTGATTATTATCTTGCTATTTCATCATCCAGCTATCTATCTGCACTTTTCTCATGGTAATCGCTGAACAGATAGCCTATTAAAGATACATCAATATTTCTTTCCAACCCAACTTATTTAAAAATAAATAAATGAGCAGGTTATGTCAATGTACCCTAACACAACATTTGGTATCATGATTACAACATTTCTAATGCCAGCTCTGAAGTTTGAAATAAGCAACAGGTGGTTAAAATCACTCTTCAACTTTTGTATGAGTAACTGAATTTTATCTTCGAAATGACAGCAGAATCTGGTGGGCACAAGAGAGAGCAAAGAAAATTACTATTCCTATACAGTTCGCATTTTGATTTTCTCTTTGGATTTTTGACTTCATAGGGCTTTGGAGAGAAAGGAAAGTAAATGAGTGCCAATTTCCTCTTTAAAAGTGCCAAGATAAAGAAGCATAATGGCGCATAAAGATCTTGTTCTTCATATTACTTAAGAAAGAATCATTTAAATTCTAAAACTAGCAAACAAATAAGCTGGTAATTACCCCTCAAACCCAGTAATGTTCCCAGCATAACCACCTGTCACTACTGAAAATCAGGAGTGCTCCACAACTTTATTATTAATACAAGTTAACACTTAACCTTTGCACAGTAGGGTGGGGGTGGGACAGGACAGAGGGGAGAAGGCTATAGTAAACTGTGGTATGTTCAGAACTGTTTTACATTAATAATTAATTTAGAATTTAGATAGTATCCATTTAGTAGATTCTGCAACATTTGAGTCTTTCAGCAAGTCCTCTTACTGAGGAGATGGAATTCAGATTGGACACTGGATTTTGTTACGGAAAATACAGTGCAGCATTCTCCTGCTTAAAACAATTTATGTTATGGCCAGCACAAATCCCAGTTAGGAATTAAGTATTTGCTAGCATTTTTCTTTTTGTGTCTATATTTTTCACTAACTTGTAGTTTATAGCATTGGCCATCTTTACAAAAGATGAAAGAAAGAGTGAAAAACTAGACACATAAAGCATACAATGGCTTTCTCCTCACTGTTGGTCAAACACAGAATTAAAACAAGTAAAGCAAATGTATACAATCACTACAAAAACTGAAGTGATGACAGCATTTAATTACCTAGACAGCCACAGAACATACCCCAGTAATTTTTCAAGATGTGGAGATCTCAGGGCAAGAAAACCGCCAGTGATGTAACGAGTTTCTATTTTCCAACTAAGTAAGGATGTACATGCTTCCCTATGGCATTTCCAGAACCTACTGGGAACTATCCTTCAGGAAAGAGCAGATAAACAGCATTAAGAAGTACAGCTCAGAACAGACTGACTCATCTTTTCCCTTATAAAACACAGGTGACATCATTCCTCCAGCTGCTCAGCATGAGGGAGGTCAGTTGGTGATAATCCTTGCCAAATGTGTCCAACAAGCACAGATGAAGAGTGGAGCCTTCACATCATCATAATCTTCTTCCCTCTGAGCTTGTGGATTCTCTTTTGGATGAACACAGCATGGTCCAGGGAATCGCATAGTTTCAGGGGATATGTCTAGCCAGGAGGAAATAGAGCCAGGCAGCAGCCACTCTTGGTGGCATTGTTCCATGGCAAACTGCTCGATAATCCACCAGAAAATCCACTGAAGCAAATGCTGATTGGAGATGCATTACCTCTAGCTTCTTGGCTTTGCTCACATTGATGTGTGTTCATTGTGGGCATGCATAGTGAAGGAGTAAACATTTTAAAGTAGGCCACTAATGCCACCATGGCTCACGACTGAATTTTCTTGCCAGGGAAAGAAGCCAGAACGCAGCATGAACTGCCCAGAACTCTCTGATATTGTCCTGAAATTTGCAAGGTGGTAATGAAGATTCCTTGCAGATCCTTATGTCAGAAATGCACATGGACATGCTTTGTGGCTCCTGGCCACGTTCAAGGATTTGCAGCAAGTCTCCTTCTCCCTTCCTGTTAACATGAAAGTTATTAGATGTATCTTGAGGCACAAAAGGGAGTGGCTACAAATCGTGGTACCATTAGATAATACATTACTTGTAGTGCATGCATTCAGAAAGTGGAGACTAATTTTATCAAGAATTAGCAAGAAGGAATACCCTAGCTACACGCTCATCAAAACTTTTTTTTAAAAAAGGGCTTGACTGAGTTTCTGGACTGGAAGCACCCTAGATCAGAAAATCATTACATTGCAAACCTCCTTCAATTTCAGGGAAGTACTTTCCATTGATTCTAATAGTCTTCACATCAAATTCTTAAAACTGATTGATTTTTTAAAAATGCAGCTGCACTCCTGACTCACAAGCCATTCATGTCTTCTCAATAGCCAGCTAAGACTACGCTACATTTATTGGGATGTTTCCATGTTGAAGCTAAACATGGAATAAAAGACGGGGCAAAAGGGAGAAGTAGTCAGTAACAAAGGAGAAATAACATGTAAGTACACTTTATTTAAAACGTACAGTGACCAAGGGCCATTTGATTGCATTGTTTCCATTCAGCTAGAGGATAATCAGATAGGTACCATCTTGTCGGCACAAGAAAAACGCACATTTATTCACCCTTTCTAATCAACTAATAATATTCTGGTTATTTTTGGCTACTTTCATTGTTCAATAATAGTATGAACAGGTAAGTAGACAATAAAATCCTCTGTGGAGCACTAGTCAGCTAAGACAGTCCTAGAGAGTGGTGAAATCCACAGTAATCTTCCCCAAGGATTTTCGATTAGTCAAGTGGTATTTCATGCCTTACAGAGAATTTAAAAGCATTCCAGCACAGGAGTGAATAGAAAACACCTACCTGTGATTAGGTGGTTGTTTGTTGTTTTTTTTCTATTTAGAATAGCAGAAAAAAAAAAAAGCTTCCTAGTGTGGGAAGCTGGTATTTCAACAGAGCAACAGAAATATAAATCACATCCATAAAAAACAGCAGCGCCTTTATGTCCAGGTACCCATTTACCCAGTGCATCTGAAAATACTGAGACATGATAATGCCACTTCTGTTTACACAGAGTAGTGCCTTGGTCCACAAAATATCCTATCAAAATTAATCGAGTGTCTTGCATATAAGAGAAAGACGATGGAAATGAACAGCTCAATCATCAAATCTAGTACTCCGCAACAACAAAGGATGTTTGATTCAACCGGGTCTGAAGAACAGCTGCTTTTTATCTGGCTCTCTAGAGATTAGTTCTCAGAACTCCGTATTAAACTCACAAAAACAATGCACAAGATCAAACAACAATGTTTGAGGCTCCTGAAATAGCAGGGAACATGTTATATAAAACTCCAATACGATCATTGGAGAAGACTGGTCCTTATACTAGAGTCAAAAAAATGATAATGACACTAGCAGAAATCCCTGCCAACTTCACTTGAGGGGGGAAAACGCAGCTTGACTTCAAATGTGAAAGTAAACGTAATCCTAAACAAGTGAGCAAGACTAAGATATTCTTCCATGTTACAAGGAAAATATCTTCCATGTCTTCCTTTCTTTCTTATGGAAAAGAATCTGGTTCCATGAAATGAAAAAAGTCTTAATTGATACAAGGCAAAATCAACAGTACAGATACATACAAAACAGAACCGCGGTTGCGCAAAAGGATCTATCATTTCAACTGCAACAAACCATACTCAGAGCCCTGCAGGAACGTGTTGTTCTATTTTAGTTGTACCATAAACTGCACAGGGTAAAAACCTGCCACAGAAATAAACAGGAAATAAACAGGTGGTGACTTTGTAGGCAATATCTAAGTAACCTCTTTAACTCCATGATGA